>JAUTXW010004938.1:0-335000 GCA_030620095.1 Kuschelorhynchus macadamiae
AGAAATCATTAGTACCCCAATAAATTCTTTGATATAAAGTCGATATTATGTATTAATATTGAACTGTAAAATACTTGTATAAAAAAGGTTGCCTTGATAAATATTTCTTTTATATACATAGGATTATTTTAAGACTATAGATACTATATATACACCACTTCATACTTTCTCTTAAATCTACATTTTATTATTCGTGTTTCCTTTTGCTGTGAATAGGTAACATATAAAGGTATTTTCATTTAAGTTAGACATAAATAAACCAAAGGTATTTCTCGATTCAATATTAATATTCTTACCTTTTTTTCTGAGACTATATAAACTACAGCCTTCTTATAATTTCTATCAATGTTTGATGTTCCGAAATTCAGATCGACTTTTCTTTTGTCCATAGTTGCATAATTACTTGGAGCCTAATATAAACTGAAATTTCGTTACGTCTGCGTCTGATGCATTTCCTAAAATAGTTAATAATTGTGTGAATAAATTCCTATTTTATGGTTAAATAATGAGTTTATACAGTTGGGAAAATTCTATTAAATTAAACTCAACTTACGTTTCATTTTTATGACATTTAACTACTCCTGCATTAGCACATCATTTTTTTTGACTCTTTGGTACTCTACTCCGGACTAATATTTGACTTTTTTGAGTGGTCCTTTTCCATTAGTACTAGAGTAATTAATTAAATATTATTTGTTTATTTACATTTCCATTTCGCCTAGGCGTTGCTTTTAAATTTCAGGTTAGTTGTTTCTGTCAATGTTATTATTGCGTCGTCTCGGAACTTTTCGGATCTATTCGGCTAAGACTTCCATATTAACTTATTCTCAGAAACTCCCATCCGGTACTTCCTCATATCCAGAGCGCAGGCTTCTTTTTCGCTGTTGCCAAGTGTATTCCTGCATTATTTCCTGTATCTTTCTCAACCAATGGAGAGTCGTTTTTCTTGTCTAACATGTTAATCATATCCTTGTTTATTTCGCTGATGTGCTCTTTTGGCAAGGTTGTTAGCACCTGACATATTCTAGCCAATGGTATTCCGCCACCTTAGTTAACCAAAGTTCTAGATGGCAAAGGAAGCTGGGGAACACATTTTTCACTTTTCTGGTCACCTGCAGATAAACCACAGGTCTTCAGCGCGGGTCTGAGGAAATAATCCAGGGAAATCTTGGAAATCCGTTAGCGGGATTTTCTCAACACCGCATTAGTTTTTCGGCACATTATAGTTTGCACTGTGAGTGTTATTTTTCGTGCCAGAAAATCTCTCTAAGAGAGGATTTTACCCGAAGATTGGACCAGACCGCCATTTTCCATGCCCTTGTACTTGGCACGTGAAACCACTTTTTGACTAGAACTGAGTGACCCTATTGGATAGGTAATTTGCTTTAATATCATTTATCCTGAAAAGGGTATCTTTTTTCTAAATTTTGCTATTCGTAATTTGGTAACTTTTCTCATTTTTTTTTTTGAAATTAACTTTTGCTCGGGTGAGACGATTATTTTTTTGATGCAACGGGGCTAGTTTTTATATATTTTTTTTTGAAATCTTAAAAATTAAATGCAAGTGTAACGAATTCATGCGAAGATAATTTTTAGTTTGTATTTCGTCGAACATCTTTTACCTCAGTAATTTGATTCATTTTCCTATTATATTAACCATATTTTGTGGATCGTAAATTGGCTCTATTTTATTTTAAAATAAAACCACAATATTTAAGCAGCTTGCATAGTGTGATTTGATTACTGCATTCGTTCTTTTTAATAGATAATAAACAGATTAATAAATGGCTTGCAGAGGTTTTCAGTAACAATTAAGTGTGACGTAAATTGCTTTTCTTTTAGTTTATGGTTTTTCTTTTGTATTTTGATTTGCGGCTGGAAAATAATTAGTTAAATAAAACCCCTTTTTTAAGCTGGTTATATTATAATTTAAATATATTTGTGCCTTTTGATTTTTCTTATTGCTGCCTTATTATATCTATATTTTTGGTTAAGTATTCTCACAACGTTTCGCTTAAATATTTGCTATTCTTCAGGTCTATACATACCTTCTTTTGTTAAGATTTTGCTATTTTTTTTTTTCATTTTATTCTCATTTCTATTTAGATTGGCCGAGGTCAGTCTAAATTTTCTATTTATTTTATACGGGAAATTGTTATAGTAATCGATTTTGTTACAAATTTATTTATTGTAAATTGAATTTAGTTATTGGAGTCAGTTATAATAATGTGCCTATATTTTTCTTACCCAACGTTTCGATTAATTTTAGGTCATCATCAGGGGCTAATTTTTTTTAAGTATTAGAATTATTTTTACTTTATTATGTATTTCTAATTTAAATCATTCGGATTCAGTCGAAACCTTTTATTTATTTTAGTGTTAAAGCTGGTTATTGAGATTGTATTTGATAAAGTAAATTTTTAGAATTTTCCTTTCCGGTCTTAGTTTGTATTTGTGGATTTGTTGGATTTATTGAGAACGTTTCGACTGAATTTTCGATACCCATCAGGGCATTTTGTGCTTATTGATGGTATCTTTAGTGACTTCATTTTAAATTATTTAATTGTATTTTTTTTATTTAGTTGCTTGCGGTTTTAATTTATTTAAAAAAGTTCTGATTAGTGTCTTGAAATTAATTAAATATATTTTTTTTTATACTTCTCGGTAGGACTAAATTTTTAAAATTAAATTATATTTCTGACTCTTCAGTTAATTTTTAATCAGTAGAAACCTTTTGGGGATTTTTTTGAACTAATTAAAAGTATTTGGGTTTTCGTTATAGACTTCGAATCACTATGAAAAATTCTAGAAAATTTTTGTTTTCATAGGGTTCAAGTCAGGGGCCAACTGTTAGTCACGGTCCCAATTTCAAGTCAGGGGCCAACTGTAAGTCACAGTCCTAATTTCAACTCAGGGGCTAATTACAACTGCAAGTCACAGACAATTTCAAGTCACGGGCTTAACTTCAAGACTCGGGACTAATCCCATGTCACGGGCCTAGTTTGAAGTTAGGAGCGTCTCAGAACTTCCAAGTGCTGCTGGATTTGGTGACACCTATTGTTTACATTTTATTTTTTTTTTTCCTTCTTTTATACCGTAACTGATAATAGATTTTTTTTTTTACTATATTTGTGTTTTATTTAGCTCACTCTTTTTCTTTTAAAGTATCAAGAGGAAGCAAGTGCCGCAAAGATCAAGGGGCTTTCCAATTTAAGCCGTTCTAAATTGGTGGCGCTCATTTCTTTTTTTATCTCTCTTTTTTTTTGATTTCTTAAGTTTTCCCACGCCCTACTCTCCGGGTTAATTGAGCTAGGGCATCTACATTGCACGCTCTGTTAACCACGAGCTGTAATCTTGATACCTTTTTGTGAACTTATAATAAAACAGTAATAATAATTATTAAATAAGAGCGTAGCAATCTTGTACCTTGGTTTTAAGAAAAATCCAGGGTTACAATTTGGCGCCCAACGTGGGGCCCTTTTGAAATTCTTTTACTTTCTTTTACTGATTTGCTTTTGCTGCTCTTTTTGCTTTTAATTTTTTTTTGAGCTTTTGAACTTTATGATTTTTTTTTTCTGTAAATTGCATTGTTTTTCCCTGTGAGCTAAATAGACACCTTTTTGTTTACTAACCCTATTAATTTATTTTTTTTGCTTTATCGCTGATATTTGGTATTTGATTATTTATTTGCCTTTATGCATATTTGATTATTTGAGTGATATTTGTGATATTTGCGTATTTGATTTAGTTTTATATTTGAATGGTTATTTGCCTTTAGTAAGTGTTTATGATTATTGACTTAGATTACAATTTTTTTGGCTTACTGCTCTATTTTTTTTTGCTTTGATATATTTGTTATCTCTTTTGCTTTTCGTGATATTTATTGTTTTGATCTTGCGTTTCTTTTGTTAATATTGTCACGATGAATTATAATATGCAAATCGGCTACCTAAAAAAAGACATGTTAATCTATGAACTGTCGGTTCGTGGAATTCCAGCCGATGATAGTAAAACTGTGGACGAGTTACGTTCTGCCTTACGACCTGTTTTCAATCTTGAGAAAAAGGGCAAATTATTGACTTATCCTGCTTATAAACTAGATTTTAATGAAGAACGCGAATATATAACAAAAACCTTAAAAGAATTACAAGATTCAATCACCACAATCTCTGGTGAAAATGCTAAAAATACTTTTGATAGGATTCAAACGCGGTTAGTTCATCTTTTAAACCGTGTAGATCGCATCCCTGTAGGAAAATTAAATGAGGAATCGATAAAAGATCGAGCGTCTTTAATGGGCGAAATCCTCAGTACTCTAGACAAACTAGAGCAAACATCAAAAAGCGAACCTACCTTAAGTAAAATCTTTAGTAAATTTCAAATATCTGACTCTGATTCGGATTCGTCTGAGTCCTCTGGTACAAGTGCCACTTCTAATAAAAATAAAGCGTCAGTATCATCGCGTAAGCAGTCTACGCCAAAGCATAAGCCTTCAGCTGTTTTCACTCACCCCTCTAGTACAAAAACTCAAAGAGTTGAAAAGTGGGGTCTTAAATTTACAGGTGACACTAAACATCTATCTGTTTATAATTTTTTGGAACGTGTCTCTGAATTGCGTATTGCTCGTGGTATTTCAGAAAAGGAATTGTTTGAGTCAGCTATTGATTTATTTTCAGGTCGCGCATTAAACTGGTTCCGCGCTAATTGCTCACGTTTTACTGATTGGAAAAGTTTATCAGATTTACTTTGCAGGCATTTTGAACCCCCCGATTATCGTTCTCGGTTGTTTAAAGAAATTTTAGATAGAACTCAGGATCCGTCTGAAAGCATAGTAGATTATTTATCAAGTATGAGTGCTTTGTTTAGGCGTTATGGTGGTATGTCGGAAGACGTTCAATTAGATATTATCTCTCGAAATTTATCTCCTTTTTATACTACTCAACTTAATGTGGTTAACTCTTTAGAGGAACTCGAGACAGAGTGTCTTAAACTGGAAGCTAAGAAATATCGTGCTGATCATTATGTTCCACCTTCTAGAAAACGCCATAATCTGGTTGAACCAGATTTTGCTTTCATAGCTTCTGGCGATTATTCTCCATATAATCCTGTAGCATATGTTCCTTCTGATTCATCCACCTCAACAGCAACTCCACTTCCCTATACAAATAGTACCCCTGTTGTCGAGGTTATTCAACAGCCTCCAATTGTTCCCCCAGCCAATCGACCTTCTATCACTTGTTGGAATTGTAAGGCAACTGGCCATGTGAGTCGCCAATGCCCCCAAGATCGTAAAGTTTATTGTTATCGCTGTGGTAAAGCTGACGTTACAGTCAGATCTTGTCCCAAATGTTCAATTTCGGGAAACGGTTTCCGGGAGAGTCGATAGGTCGTAAGATGTCTCCCACTTCAAATATTCAATCGACCAACGACACTTTTCTCAATCAGCACATTTTAGATTTTATTATTTCTCACGCTCATGGTGATGAACGCCCTTATTTAGAAATTTTTGTCTTGGGTCATCCTATTTTAGGTTTATTGGATTCAGGCGCTTCTCGCACTATTGTTGGACAGTCTGGCTATAAAGTCTTACAGAATTTGGGTTTAAAAATCGTTAAACAGGAAACTAGATGCACCGTAGCTAATGGCAGCAGTTGCGTCAGTAGTGGGTTTGTTCAAACTCCTGTAACTTTGTTAGATAAAACTCGTATGGTTGATATTTTGGTCATTCCTGAGCTTTCGCACCAACTCATTTTGGGTATTGATTTTTGGAAGGCCATGAAGATCGTTCCAGATTTAACGAAAGATGTTTGGCACTTCGCCAGTGATATAGGTTCTTCAGAGATTTGCTCCGTCGTGGATGGCACTACACTGTCCCCAGATGATAAAATTGCTCTGGATGCATTGGTCAAGGAGAAAATCTCATTGATGGGTTCCGATCTTGGCTGTTGTAAAGTAGCTGAGCATATCATTGAACTTGAGCCCGGTACTAGGCCTATTAAACAAAGGTACTATCCTGTTTCTCCTTTTAAGCAGAACATTATTGACCAAGAAGTTGACGAAATGCTAAAACTTGGTGTCATAGAACCTTCGAAAAGTCCGTGGTCCAGCCCCGTCTGTTTAGTCAGGAAAAAGGACGACAGCTACAGATTTTGCATCGACTTCCACCGTCTTAATGAAAAGACGAAGAAAGATTCCTATCCAATTCCTTATATTTCAGCCATTTTAGATCGGCTCCGAGATGCACGATTTATTAGTTCCATCGACATTAAGTCTGCCTTCTGGCAGGTTCCTCTTAGTGAGTCTTCTCGAGAACTTACCGCCTTCACTGTCCCTGGCAGAAACCTTTATCAGTTTCGCCGCATGCCTTTTGGGCTAACTAATGCGCCAGCTACCTGGCAACGTATTGTGGACCGAGTTCTGGGAGTTGACTTAGAAAATAACGTCATGGTCTATTTGGACGACATAATAATTATTTCGAAGACATTTCAAGAACATTTGAGAATCTTGAGTCTTGTTTTTGACAGATTGAGGGAAGCTGGTCTAGTTGTGTCTCGGGAAAAGTGTAATTTCTGTAAACCTGAACTAAAGTATCTTGGATACATCGTGGATGCTCGAGGACTGAGACCAGATCCAGAAAAGGTACAGGCAATAGTGAATATACCACCCCCTCGTAATATCACCGAAATTCGCAGGTTTGTTGGGACTGCTTCATGGTACAGACGTTTTGTACCCAATTTTTCAACTGTATTAGCCCCTATCAGTCGGCTTACTAAGAAAAATGTTAAATGGGAATGGACAACTGATTGTCAACAGTCTTTTAAAACCATAAAAGAAGCTCTTGTTACAGCTCCAGTTCTTACCTGTCCCGATTTCAATAGAACTTTTACTCTCCAGACAGATGCTTCATTCTTTGGCTTGGGTGCTGTTTTAACTCAACAGTTTGACGATGGCGAAAAGGTCATTGCTTACTTATCCCGCTCTCTTACCAAACAGGAGATGAAGCTAACCGTTACTGAAAAGGAGTGTCTTGCCGTTATTTGGAGTGTCGAAAAACTTAGGCATTATTTGGAAGGTGTTCATTTTAAAGTCATAACCGATCATCATTCGTTATTGTGGTTGCATAACCTTAAAGATCCACAAGGTCGTCTTGCCCGTTGGGCTCTCCGCCTTCAACCTTATGACTTTCAACTAATACACCGCAAAGGTAAAGAACATATAGTACCTGATTTTCTTTCACGTTCTGTCCCAGTTAGTACTGACACAGTCGCTAGTGTCAATGAGATCGAATCATCTTTAGATTTTTCTAGAACATCAGACAGATGGTACCGTGGAATGTTGGCGAGGTTAGAGGATCACCCTGAAAAATATCCTTGTTGGCGAGTGGAAAATGGCAATTTGTATAAATTTGTCAAGTCAGCTAATCCTAACTTTCCAGATCATTCTAGTTGTTGGAAGATCGTCGTTCCCAAAGATAGGCGAAAGGAAGTGTTCCATCGTTGCCATGATAACCCAGCTGCGGGTCATGTTGGAATTTTTAAGACATTTTGGAAGGTAGCCGAAAGGTTTCATTGGCCAAAAATGAGGGCCGATGTGGCTAAGTATGTTCGCTCTTGTAAAATTTGTGCTCAGAACAAAATAGAGCAAAAACGTCCGGCAGGTTTAATGGGTAATCGTCCTGAAATCAAAGAGCCTTGGCAGTCTATCAGCCTTGACTACATTGGGCCATTGCCTCGTTCAAAACAAGGCAATACACACATTTTAGTAGTGACAGACTATTTCAGCAAGTTTGTCGAACTTTTTCCTTGCAGATCCGCTACCGCTAAGTCCTTGATTAAATTTGTTGAAGATCGAATTTTCCTCGTCTATGGAGCTCCTGAATTTCTAACTTGCGACAATGGGACTCAAATGAAATCTAAAGAATTCCAATCTCTTTGTGACAAATATAAAGTTAAAATATTTTACACCGCATCGTATTACCCTAGAGCTGATCACACCGAGCGAGTTAATCGTGTTGTAAAAACCATGCTTCGTTCTTATGTACAACAAAATAATCACCGAACTTGGGAAGATAACTTATCTTCAATTGCTTGCGCTATTCGCACGTCTCGTCACGAAACAACGGGTTATACACCTTTTCTAGTTAATTTTGGTAGGGAACATAAACTCTTCGGTCAAGATTTTTCAGACAGCATTAATAGACCCGATACTGAGAACCAGGACTACGTTAGAAAACGAGTTGAATCATTTCAACGGCTGTTTCAAATAATTCGTAAAAAAATTGAAACCTCTCGGCTTAAAAGTAAACATCATTATAATTTGCGTAGACGTCCTGTTACTTATACTATTGGCCAACAGGTTTGGCGTAAAAATAAAAGTTTATCTGACGCCGCGAATTATTTTAGCGCTAAATTATCTCTCGAATTTATAGGTCCTTTTATTATTAAAAGAAAAACTGGAACTTGTACATATGAGCTCGCAGATGAATTTGGTGTAAGTAAAGGTATTTGGCACGTTCAAGATCTTAAACCGGTGCTAATCCAATCTGAATCTGATTGTCCATCTAACTAATTTAGAAAGATCAAAACAATATATTTTTTTTATTCACCATATATTTTATACTGCGTATTATTATAGTTTGTATTTTTTTTTCCTTTTCTCTTTATAATTTTAAGTTTAGGGTTAGAAACACTGCAATTTTTTTTGATAATGTAAGACTCGATCAGAAATTAATGCTTTTGATTCTTTTAAAATTCACCAATTCTGACTGTTTTCCCAGACTTGATTTATACCCCGATTGTGACTTTTTTTAACATGGCGTGTCTGCTTTGTATACCAGGCCATTTCTTACCATAGCAGTGAGCGGTACTACTGCTATTGTTATTTAGTTTCTGGACAAACTTATTTCTTAGAATAGGATAACATGTTTGTCTTTAGTGGTTTATTGAACAACTTTTCTTTTAATTTGTTTATCTTGTCAGTTTGTCAACCTTTGTTTTTAGGTTGTTTTGGCCTTAAAGGTCATCACCATGATTACATGGATCTCACAGCTTAGAATTTACCTTTCTTCGTCCCTGTATTCTTCTTTGTGCCCTGCGGCCCGGGCCTAAGAATTTGGTCGCGGCGGGAAACTGTCAGTGGTAAAAGCCCACTAAATGTCCACACCGTTAAAAGCTTCGGCTTCCCATCAACCAAGATCATCGATGGGAAATTTCTGGGATTTGTGCCCCGCGGCCTGAACTTTAGAATTCGGTCGCGGCGGGAAACTGTCAGTGGTAAAAGCCCACTAAATGTCCACACCGTTAAAAGCTTCGGCTTTTCATCAACCAAGATCATCGATGGGTTATTTTTTTGAATCTGGTCGCGACGATGACGAGTTCCACTCCCTGATTTTGACTAATGTTTTGCTTTTATTATTGGCTTATGATTATTATTGGTTTAGCTTTTCTACCTTTTGGCTTTATTTTGGTGTAGCTATATTATCTTAGTTAATTGCCCCTAACTTTAGTTATGTTTTATTTTGCTAAGTTATTGCCGCTAGGATCGGTTTTCTTAGTAAATTTCCATATTATTTGGGATTTGATATATGCATTTTGTTGTTTCAGTATTCATTTTGCTAAGTTATTGCCGATAGGTCGGTTTTCTTAGCTAATTACCTTATTATTTGGGATTTAAGATATTGGAACTTATGCAAATTTGCATTTCGTAACTAAATTGTTGAACGCTTAGCGACGCCAAACTTAGTTTTCTTTATTTTGATTATGACATATTTATTTATGCTAGTTATGTTTATTATTACCCATTTAAGTTTTTTTGGTTTTGATATTTGATATTTTGGCTTTTGTATATTTTGGTTATACTGGATTTGACTTTTTGTGCTTGCGCAAGTTTGCACATCATGATTATGACTTTTGACCCTATTGTGACTTTTTTATTAAACTTTTTTAGTGCGGCCTTTTTTTATATAAAAGGCTGAGTGTTGTTGGGTGCTATCAAATTCTGATTTCGACGTTTTCTTGTGTGCTATTCAGTGCAGAAGGAGACAGATCACCTAGGATACCACCACGTCGGCTAGAATATGGAAAAAGTATAATGTGGATAGTTAATTGACATCTGGCCGTTATTACCTAACATCTTGTTCACATATTACCCCGTGTATATTTTCCTGAGCTCCAGTTGACCTATTAGAATTCAGCCAGTTGGTGGCAGTGACAACATTCGGAACACCCTAGTAGCTTTTTTGTTTAGTTTTTTTGGTCTGCACGGTACATAGTCGCTGCGGCTAGTGTATCTTTCAGCTTGGTCGAGCTATATCGAACTCCCTTTTGTTTGGTGGGACTTTTGGGTAACAACACTTTTTTTATTTGTGAATTTAAATTAATATTTACGCTTTTTGTTTTTCCTGCCTCCTGGTTGCCTAGTCAGACAGAGTTGAAGAGTGACCTGAGGGTGTGCTCGATGCAAGCCAGTGAACGAGGTGCCCCATACTTATTTGGGTGTCACGCAACTCTGGCCACACTCCAATCCAACAACTTTATTGGAGTAGAAATTGTTTTGTTCGCTCTTCTTGGGGAATTCCGAAACTCTGAAAGGCGAAGTGGCCAGGAATTTCTTATTTGTTTCGTTTCCTTTTGATTAAAATTTCTTAATTGTATTAGCGTTGTTATATCTTTATTGGTACTGTTTTTGTACTTGAAATTTGTAATCTGATCTATTACCTTTGTGGTTGAATAGGCAATTTGTCGCCATTCCCGTATATTTTTTTTTTGAGTTATGGTTGTTAGTTAATTATTTTTTTTTATATATTAGTGTGCCATCAGTGGTTATTGGCGTTATGATTTGATTTAAATGGTACCATTTCTAATTGGTTTAAATTAGTTTCTAAAAGAAGTTTTTTATTTTTCTCTTATACTAGTTTCCCTTCTTAGTCATTTCCTTCGTAGCTTATCTTACTCGACAGTTTTTATAGGAGAGTAGTTGGTTTGAACATCTTTCTCAGTGAGCTTCGAAGCATAGTATGGCAAAAGACTGGGAAAATATATTTTATTTTACTTTACCTTTTATGGATATTATTTTTTAATTTAGCTCTGATCGTCGGTCAACTTTTCTTATAAGTTTCCCTCCTTTAATATTATAATCTACTACTTTAGTATTAAGTTTAGTGATTAATATGTACGCCTTGTTGGTTTGATACCTTAGATTTTAGTAGTTTTCTTATTAGAAGCGGTTACATTGTTCATATTTAAGCGAAATATAAATTCAACACCTTTTGCAGCAAATTTCGGTGCACACAGTGTCACCTCTCGATAAGTAGTTAATTTTGTACTTATATCTGAACTCAAGTTATAAAGGAATAATTTTCAGTAAATGGTATAAGTTTAGCGTTCGTTCATAGATGTCGCCAAAAAAATCAGTTTAAATATAATTATTGGATTTATTTAATTTTGCCGAATTTAATAATTATATACTGTATAAGAAAAACTTCAAATAGCACTTTAGACAAACTATTTATTTCCCATATATTTTACAGAGTAGATATAAATTAAATTTTATTAATTTTGAAAACCTGTTTTCGAGTCCTTTATACAAGTCTTGGGATTTCCGTTTTCTTTGGCTAGATATGCTGATTCGAGCGTGTATTTTCTATAACTCTTCTGTCGCTGTAAAAAAAAAAAACAAATCATTAGTACCCCAATAAATTCTTTGATATAAAGTCGATATTATGTATTAATATTGAACTGTAAATACTTGTATAAAAAAAAGGTTGCCTTGATAAATATTTCTTTTCAGATATACATAGGATTATTTTTAGACTATAGATACTATATATACACCACTTCATACTTTCTCTTAAATCTACATTTTATTATTCGTGTTTCCTTTTGCTGTGAATAGGTAACATATAAAGATATTTTCATTTAAGTTAGACATAAATAAACCAAAGGTATTTCTCGATTCAATATTAATATTCTTACCTTTTTTTTCTGAGACTATATAAACTACAGCCTTCTTATAATTTCTATCAATGTTTGATGTTCCGAAATTCAGATCGACTTTTCTTTTGTCCATAGTTGCATAATTACTTGGAGCCTAATATAAACTGAAATTTCGTTACGTCTGCGTCTGATGCATTTCCTAAAATAGTTAATAATTGTGTGAATAAATTCCTATTTTATGGTTAAATAATGAGTTTATACAGTTGGGAAAATTCTATTAAATTAAACTCAACTTACGTTTCATTTTTATGACATTTAACTACTCCTGCATTAGCACATCATTTTTTTTGACTCTTTGGTACTCTACTCCGGACTAATATTTGACTTTTCTGAGTGGTCCTTTTCCATTAGTACTGGAGTAATTAATTAAATATTATTTGTTTATTTACATTTCCATTTCGCCTTGGCGTTGCTTTTAAATTTCAGGTTAGTTGTTTCTGTTAATGTTATTATTGCGTCGTCTCGGAACTTTTCGGATCTATTCGGCTAAGACTTCCATATTAACTTATTCTCGGAACCTCCATCCGGTACTTCCTCATATCCATAGCGCAGGCTTCTTTTTCGCTGTTGCCAAGTGTATTCCTGCATTATTTCCTGTATCTTTCTCAACCAATGGAGAGTCGTTTTTCTTGTCTAACATGTTAACCATATCCTTGTTTTATTCCGTCTATGTGCTCTTTTGGCAAGGTTGTTAGCACCTGACATACTCTAGCCAATGGTATTCCGCCACCTTAGTTAACCAAAGTTCTAGATGGAAAGGAAGCTGGGGAACACATTTTTCACTTTTCTGGTCACCTGCAGATAAACCACAGGTCTTCAGCGCGGGTCTGAGGAAATAATCCAGGGAAATCTTGGAAATCCGTTAGCGGGATTTTTCCTCAACACCGCATTAGTTTTTCGGGCACATTATAGTTTGCACTGTGAGTGTTATTTTTCGTGCTAGAAAATCTCTCTAAGAGAGGATTTGAGCTGAAGATTGGACCAGACCGCCATTTTCCATGCCCTTGTATTTGGCACGTGAAACCACTTTTTGACTAGAACTGAGTGACCCTATTGGATAGGTAATTTGCTTTAATATCATTTATCCTGAAAAGGGTATCTTTTTTTCTTAAATTTTGCTATTCGTAATTTGGTAACTTTTCTCATTTTTTTTTTTTGAAATTAACTTTTGCTCGGGTGAGACGATTATTTTTTTGATGCAACGGGGGCTAGTTTTTATATATTTTTTTTTGAAATCTTAAAAATTAAATGCAAGTGTAACGAATTCATGCGAAGATAATTTTTAGTTTGTATTTCGTCGAACATCTTTTACCTCAGTAATTTGATTCATTTTCCTATTATATTAACCATATTTTGTGGATCGTAAATTGGCTCTATTTTATTTTAAAATAAAACCACAATATTTAAGCAGCTTGCATAGTGTGATTTGATTACTGCATTCGTTCTTTTTAATAGATAATAAACAGATTAATAAATGGCTTGCAGAGGTTTTCAGTAACAATTAAGTATGACGTAAATTGCTTTTCTTTTAGTTTATGGTTTTTCTTTTGTATTTTGATTTGCGGCTGGAAAATAATTAGTTAAATAAAACCCCTTTTTTAAGCTGGTTATATTATAATTTAAATATATTTGTGCCTTTTGATTTTTCTTATTGCTGCCTTATTATATCTATATTTTTGGTTAAGTATTCTCACAACGTTTCGCTTAAATATTTGCTATTCTTCAGGTCTATACATACCTTCTTTTGTTAAGATTTTGCTATTTTTTTTTTTTTTTCATTTTATTCTCATTTCTATTTAGATTGGCCGAGGTCAGTCTAAATTTTCTATTTATTTTATACGGGAAATTGTTATAGTAATCGATTTTGTTACAAATTTATTTATTGTAAATTAAATTTAGTTATTGGAGTCAGTTATAATAATGTGCTTATATTTTTCTTACCCAACGTTTCGATTAATTTTAGGTCATCATCAGGGCCTAATTTTTTTTAAGTATTAGAATTATTTTTACTTTATTATGTATTTCTAATTTAAATCATTCGGATTCAGTCGAAACCTTGTATTTATTTTAGTGTTAACGCTGGTTATTGAGATTGTATTTGATAAAGTAAATTTTTAGAATTTTCCTTTCCGGTCTTAGTTTGTATTTGTGGATTTGTTGGATTTATTGAGAACGTTTCGACTGAATTTTCGATACCCATCAGGGCATTTTGTGCTTATTGATGGTATCTTTAGTGACTTCATTTTAAATTATTTAATTGTATTTTTTTTATTTAGTTGCTTGCGGTTTTAATTTATTTAAAAAAGTTCTGATTAGTGTCTTGAAATTAATTAAATATATTTTTTTTTATACTTCTCGGTAGGACTAAATTTTTAAAATTAAATTATATTTCTGACTCTTCAGTTAATTTTTAATCAGTAGAAACCTTTTGGGGATTTTTTTGAACTAATTAAAAGTATTTGGGTTTTCGTTATAGACTTCGAATCACTATGAAAAATTCTAGAAAATTTTTGTTTTCATAGGGTTCAAGTCAGGGGCCAACTGTTAGTCACGGTCCCAATTTCAAGTCAGGGGCCAACTGTAAGTCACAGTCCTAATTTCAACTCAGGGGCTAATTACAACTGCAAGTCACAGACAATTTCAAGTCACGGGCTTAACTTCAAGACTCGGGACTAATCCCATGTCACGGGCCTAGTTTGAAGTTAGGAGCGTCTCAGAACTTCCAGGTGCTGCTGGATTTGGTGACACCTATTGTTTACATTTTATTTTTTTTTTCCTTCTTTTATACCGTAACTGATAATAGATTTTTTTTTTTACTATATTTGTGTTTTATTTAGCTCACTCTTTTTCTTTTAAAGTATCAAGAGGAAGCAAGTGCCGCAAAGATCAAGGGGCTTTCCAATTTAAGCCGTTCTAAATTGGTGGCGCTCATTTCTTTTTTTATCTCTCTTTTTTTTTGATTTCTTAAGTTTTCCCACGCCCTACTCTCCGGGTTAATTGAGCTAGGGCATCTACATTGCACGCTCTGTTAACCACGAGCTGTAATCTTGATACCTTTTTGTGAACTTATAATAAAACAGTAATAATAATTATTAAATAAGAGCGTAGCAATCTCGTACCTTGGTTTTAAGAAAAATCCAGGGTTACAATATA
Organism: Kuschelorhynchus macadamiae; assembly: GCA_030620095.1. Taxonomy (NCBI): domain Eukaryota; kingdom Metazoa; phylum Arthropoda; class Insecta; order Coleoptera; family Curculionidae; genus Kuschelorhynchus; species Kuschelorhynchus macadamiae. Next base: position 15,147 of record JAUTXW010004938.1, read on the forward strand.
TATATATATATATATATATATATATATATATATATATATATATATATATATATATATATATATATATATATATATATATTTTCGATTCTTTGACCTTTTCCGTAATAGATATATTTTTTAGTTTTATTTTTCTTAGATTAATGTCCTGTTAACATTTTCTTAATCGAGAAAATAAATTTTAATACATGTGATCGTCATAGCTGTTGCTTCGTTATGTGTTGTATACTGTTGTCATTACGTTCTAGGGCAAGATTATTGTTTTTTTGACGTATTTTATTATTGTCGTGCCAACAATTTTTCATATAATTTTAGATTTGAAAAAGACCAAAACTGGTTGAAACGTCATCAGACTACAATATATGTATGTTTTTAAAAAAAAGAAGTAATTTTTTAATTATTTTCAAGTAAACCACTGACCGTAAACCAAGAAAAATAAATATACTAAAATATATATATATATATATATATATATATATATATATATATATATATATATATAATATATATATATATATATATAATATATATATATATATATATATATATATATATATATATATATATATATATATATATATATATATATATATATATATATATATATATATATATATATATATATATATATATATATATATATATATATATATATATATATATATATATATATGTTTATCCTGAGGATACGACAAACGTCGACAATTTAAAAAAAAGACATTTGTTTCTTTTACTAGATCCTAACCCCAAACAATACACCACTCTAACATAACAACAGAAGGATTGTTAACGAAAACCATTTAGAAACTTAATATCTGGGACATATATGTGATAGAACGGATTAAAAGTACTGATAATATGGGTTTCATGCAGGATATGTGTCCTGAGGATGCAACAATTCAGTTGCGAAACGTTGAAAACTTAAAAAAGTACTTTTTTTTTAACTGGATCTTAACCTCAAATAATACACCGCTCTAACAAACATTTTTTAACAATTGTTCCGCCATATTGGATTTTAACCAAAATATTACCAGGTCATACCCATATGACCCTTAATTTTTGATAAAAATTCATTCGTCGTGAAGTCATTCGGATAAGTAGTCTTTAAGCTGTGCCGCGAACTAACAGACGGACCGACGGAATTAATAAAACATATTGTTTTGGCATCTAGGGACACTAAAATGTAAAGAGGTGTAAAACCTGAGGGTGATTTTTTCACGATTACATACTTTTTATTTGACCGCCATGTTGTTCGGCCACCTTGAATTAGTACCAGAATTTTACTAGTTGATCTCTATACCACAATTAGTTATGGAACACAACTTACAATCAAACTATTAAGCAGTTTTTCTAGGCTGAATTTTTAAATATTTTATTATGCCGAAATTTTGTTCTACCATCTTGAATTCGTACCAAAATTTTACCACTTGATTTCAACATAATAGTTGATGTTTTTGCAAAATTTGATATAAATTGGATGAGTAGCTTTTAATAATATTTTTTTTAGCTCTTCACTAGGCTGCCATTTTCTTTAGCCATATTGAATTTTTACCAAAATGTTACCAGGTCATCTCCATATGACCCTTAACAGACAGACAGACAAACCGACGGAATTAAGAAAACATGTTTTTCGTCATCTAGGAACTCTGAAACGTGAAGATCTGAAAAAATCCAGGAGAGTGATTTTTTCGCGATTACATACTTTCCTTTTACGAGGGAAGTAAAAATGAAAAAGTTGAGGAATTTTTTAAAACCCAATTTTAATCCAAAAATTGTATTTTAGATTATTATTTTTGAGAACCATTGACTTAAAATTGGTTTCAAAAACTCATTTAGTTGAATAGTTTAGTATCATAAAAAAATTAAAAACACATTTCACTTTTTTTCACCCCTCTACGGGCGAATTTGATAAAACGAACGTGTTGTCTTTAAATGTTTCAGAGATATGGTGATCACTGATCAATCAATGAGCGGATTTTTTTTTATATAAGTACAGTACTGGACAATAAATTTGTCAAATGCAATTTTGTAAGGCAATTTTTAAGACAAAGGAATAGAGCGGAACGTACCGGAACGGCGCCGGCGTTGCGGTTCGTAAAAAAAATTAAATTAATACGCTCCGGTTCGTTACTTATTAATTTTTGCGTTGAAGACGCTATTACTTAGTTCGACAAATTTAATAGCTATGTTTTTAAAGATTGCACAAAATTGCGTTATTTAAATTCCCAAATTCATTTATGTGCGAATGAATCTATATCAGAAGCAACAGCCTCATGGCGGCGCCGAATGTTAACCATTCGAAAAAAGACAGAATTAAGCATAAATACCGCAAACTATAGTAGTAAAACCGTAAAACTATTTGACTAAGAAAATATATCGGGCGAATTTAGGAGGGCTTTTATTATACTGGGTGTCCCATCCAAAGGTATCACATTATATTGATGAATAACTCAAAAACTAAGAAAGATATCAAAACGCGGTTTGGGCAGAATTATTCAGAATTTATTGAAGTGCCAAATCTCCAAATTAATTGCGGTATTTTTTTTAACGAATATTACTCGATTATTTTAAGTGGAACACCCTGTATATTTTATCACCAGAAGAATGCCTGACCTTTTTACTTTTCAGAAATGTATACATTGTTTTATTTGTCTTGAAACTAGACGACAGAAAATGCAGTTTTCAGCGAACTAACAAAATGTTTGCAAATTAATACTATAAGAGTTTTCATCATGCTTCGGTTTCACTAACCGCTAGTCTCACACATCTAGCACTGATCTGTCAGATAATGACGTCTTGATTGCGTCATGTGTAGAACATGGTGACGTTTGGTTACCGATTTTGCAAAAAAATAGTAACCAATATGGAAAAATGATTAGCAATTTATGTGCAAAAGTTTATTTTTGAATAGCAATATTGTGCCTGTTATAAGTAATTTGTCATGTTTCGTGAAACTTTTAAAACCAACCTTAAAATATGCAAAAACCCAAATAATATAAATAATATCAAACACAGAATCAGAGACAACACTAGAAGACTATAAAAATTATATATTTAATGATAAAAATAAATAATTTCCCTATTTCCAATTTGTAAACAAACCGCCATATTTTGTTTGTTTCTGGAACCGCGATCGGGACCATATCTTCGACATGGTTAGCAATTTGACAGACCAGTTATCAATCCATTAAGCCGGTGAGGTCACTATTCGCATCGTCAATTCTTGCGGTTCGAAGCGTTCGGCTGAACCGGAGCATGGTGAAAACTTCTCTTGTGTTTTTTATTAGTCGGCGCGCGGTGTTTCATAGCAACGAAAAGATCACTGTTACCTTTATGTAAATCCTGTCCAACTTTTAAATTAAAATGTTTACCTTATTAGAAAAAAATACAAACAGTAACTGTATATATTGAATTAAAATCAATTACTCTCACCAGAAGACGTAATTGTGAATAGGAATCCACCTTCAAGAAGAACTATTTTGCTATGGGCTCAAAAATTTAGAACAAATGGCTCAGTCGAGAAAAAACGTAGGACAATCCAGCATCCAACTATTTTAGATGATCTACTGGAAATTGTAGACATTTTGGCTAATCATAAACAATTTCCGTTAGAAAAATTGCAAACGTATTAGAAATGTCACAGACTACTGAAAGTCTTAAAATTGAATGTGTATAAAATACAAACGTTTCAGAAGATTCCGAGAGAGAGATAGAGTTAATTACTGTTTTACTCAATAATTTTTTTTATAAAATTAAGGTTTTGTTAACAATATATTGCTCCTTGACCACTAAACAAGTAAACGTAACTCACGCATTTATAATAATAGGCAAAAATAAGAAAAAAGAAACAGGCGTATCTCTCAAAATTATTTTAGTTATTTTAATATTTTGTAAAATTAGTCAGTTACTATTTTATTTGATAAACAAATTTATGAAATTGAGTTTTTGTTAACACTACATTGCTCTGTGGTCACTAGACAAGTAGACGTAATTCATGTATTTATAATAATACATAGTCACTAATAGTCAAATTTTTCAAGTAGAAGTCTTTTGTTTTCTTCTAGAATTTGTATACGTGTCTAACTAATGAAGTACCGAACATATTCTTTCAGATTATAGGAGGAAGTCCAAAAAATTGTTTCTTTATACCAAAAAAAAATATGTTATGCCTGATATATTTTCGATTAACTTAAGTCTTTTACAAATTGAAACAAGTTTGACTTTACTTCAGTATGCCTTACACCAACTGGTTGGTCCAATTTGGATGTCAAATTTTGTATTTTGTATTTGTATTTTATTCATCGGTCTATCTCGGCATAAAAATATTAATTGAAATTTATTTTTTAAATTGGTAGAAATGGAATTTTGAATTTTTGTAAGGGTTAGAGTTAACATTCTATATCAATGTTTTTGTTCTCTTATATATTGTCAATAAATTACGTTACTTGTTTGTATATTGTCAATTAACTACGTTAGTTGTTTATATTTTCAAACTGGACTTACAAAATTGCATTGGACAACCAACAATGTAAAGTATAGATGGATAATGTGCAGAATAAAAAAATAATTTTTTTCATATTTTATTTTTGACATTTGATTATTTGATTATCTGAAACCGTAGAAAATTAACGTAGGCTGACTATCTTTTTTAGTAGGCGTAAGTTCAAAAAACATCCAAGTTGGATCAACATAAAATTATAGCAATTGTGGAGTGATGAAAAAAAAATCTTTTACAAACGTTGGTGTAAGGTATTCTCTAGTAAGATCAAGGTGGATCAGTTTGTAAACGGTTTTAGTTAATCGAGATTTTATTAGACATAAAAAAAAAACATATTTTGCATATCTGAAACATACTTACATTAACTTTATGTATTCTAGGTAGTCCGTCCAACCACGGGATCCGAAATCTGCTTGATCATAACGTCTTTTTCTCCTCTGCTGGTAGGTTGGATGCGTGTATAAGATTGGCTATTCCCCTCTCGATTTTGTTGTATCGGGTCTGTTTTTTTAAAGTTGAAAAAAATTTCCAAGACCTTAAATTTAGATCTCAATTTGCCAGAGGGATGGAAGCTTCAGGGTTCTCTAAAATAATATTTTTGTTTTAGGAGTAATTGATATTTCTGAATAGTTGTAATTAAAACTGAATAAAAAAAGCAATGCCCCTACCTTCAAAAAATAATAGAATATTTAAATCGGTTTGTCTATCCTGTTCTATTGCCAACATTAACCGCGGTTTTCGTTTAAAGGAATTAGTTGCTGTCACCTTGTCATATATCCTTTTAAATCTGTGGTAATTTGGTATTTCCATGTAGAAAGTAAATAAAAAATAGGTATTTAATTGTCATTCTTTATTTCTGTTTTAGTTTTTCAAAGCCAAGAAAAATTAATGCTTATATATATATATATATATATATATATATATATATATATATATATATATATATATATATATATATATATATATATATATATATATATATATATATATATATATTTGTCTGTTGTATCTGTTTGTTAATCACAATTCTTCACACCTTTAATTTGTGCAAAACAATTTTACGACACTGACTGTAAACGAGAATTATGGGATGCAATTAAGTTTTCGGGGAAACGAAGTCCGGTTTTCCTGTTTACTTCTGAAGTGTTTGCGAACAAAACTAATCAATTTGTGACGCTTTATAGATTTAACCTCTGTCACAAGTCGGGGTAGTGATTTGTATGGTTTGAGGATTGCTTTAATTGTTCAGATTATTTTCTAATCTTGCAATTGTCACTTCTGTTTTTTGGGCTGGAGCTGGGACAGCTCCAGGTGCTAAAAGCTAGTCAAATCGAATTATAAAAACTCAACACGCGAAAAATGCGCTTAATTATTTTAAAACAACAGCAACGTCCAATTTTGGAAACTTTATTATAAAGCGTGCTGAATATCGCCAATGATTCGTGTGATATTCTTTAACTCGTCTACTGTTTGAATAAACACGACATTTGACACATTTGAGTCTTGTTTGCCATAAATTATATATATTTAAAAAAAGAAGAACTGTCTTAATAACAAATGGGTCCATATATAGCCGCCATCTATTGAACCTGGCGGGAACTAAGCCGCGCGTTGTGCAAACGAAACCTGTTTTTGGCTCCGAACTTTGACTTTTAGTTATGCTATCTGATCTCATATTTAAAAAAATCTCGATAACCAATCGAACTTAATAAAATTTCGAGATTTTTCAAATATTCACATCTTAATCAAAAATATCCGTGACCTCCAATTTTTCCTATACCTGGTTTTGAAGATTTATCTGGATATTTGAAAAAATATATAGGGGTAGTTTATACTTGGAATATTTGATTTTTTTTTCGATTTGTTGATACAATCTTTTAAGACATATATTTACTAAAATTTTTAATATTTTATGTTTGAGGATTCAGGGAGATTATCAAAGAGCTATCAAGTTAGTTTTACATTAAAATTACTGAGCTTACACTAAATTGCAACTTGCAACCAAAAACAAAACAGAGTGGTGCTGTACTTTTTATAACTTGCAATAACAATTTTTCTTATTAAATAACTTTTTCATAAACACTGTGTATAATATAAAACCACCAAAAACGAGCATTAATATATATTTTATGAAACTTTATCAACAAGATAAAAATGGTCAAATCAAAAGCGTGATTAACCCAACAGAAAGGTTTCCCCTGATATTCTACAAGTATTACATCCGCAATTATAACTCTTCGAAACGAGAGTGATTATGGTTATAATTTACCAGACATAAGTATTCTTGGGTGGTGGGCTTTAAATATTTAGCTAAATTATTGTATTTTGACAGATGTCAAACTCATGAAACAAAAAAGTCTGCTATATTACAGAAATATCCCACAGTTGTGTGTTATAATAACGCACAGCCTCATTCGTTATGTTATGATGTATTGTGCGGCAATCAAATTAGCATTTTGGCATTTTTATTATTTAAACTGGCCCACAAAAAAAGTGGCTAGCCTAAAATTTGTCTCAATTTCAACCCTTAATAATTTTTGAATGGATTCTTAGATTCTGTTAATTTATAATTTTGTGATATAAATTTAAACTTTGGAATAATACTGGATAATATACAGGGTCAAACGCAAACTTGTGTTTTTTCACCAATTTTTGAGACGCTCTATAGCATGACCTGGCTTAAATATCACTATCGTTTATGACTCATTTTGTTGCCTGTTTCTTTAGAATCATTTTGTTTTTTAAATGATCGTTTTATCTTTTTTTAGAGAAAGTGCAGTCCTATATGTAAAGTGCTGTTTTTACTAAATAAAAACATAAAAAGACTGCTTATCTATAGACAACATTTAATTTAAGCAATAATCAAACTTTTAATTTAAATTTGATAAACAAGAACTTAAATTAATAACGTTTTATAAACAAGAACTTTAATTAATAACGAGTGTTTCCCCCTCTGGCCCTTATTACACTTTGTAAACGCCTTGGCATGCTTTCAATCAGTCGTGCAGTTGAATTTTGGGAGATGTGATCCCATTCTTGAACCAATGCTTCTCCAAGTTCCTCTAAATTGGCTGGTACATGAGGACGACTACGAATACGTTTACCAAGCTGATCCCAAACATGCTCAATCGGATTTAAATCCGGGCTCCTAGTTGCCCATGGCAAAAGATGTATGCCCGCTCGTCCAAATATTGCCTCACAATACGAGCAGTGTGAGGTCGGGCATTATCATGCATAAAAAGGAACTCCTGTCCTATGAAATGAGCAAACGGTACGACGTGTTCAGCCAGTACGTCAATATAAGGTCGCCATTGAGCGAATTTCTTGGTAATATGCAAAGTTCTGTGCGCGCTGCGTGGGAAATCCCAGCCCATACCATCACAGAAAATAATACTTGGGACCACTGTCGTACGTTCCACTGATTTTTTTCACGTGCAAAATTAAGTCGAGATAAACGATATTCTGGTAGCAATCTTGGACCATTTGCTGGTACGACGCACTGTCTCATCACATATATTTTTATTATGAACCTCAAGTAAATGTCTCTTTACAATCACGGCATTCTGAAAAGGCCTTCTTAAGGTTTGCAGGGCAACAAACCTGTCGTCTAAGTTTGATGTAACTCTGGGACGACCCGATCCTGTTCTTCTCACAAACTGCCCAGTTTCTAGAAACCTGTTCCTTGCCCTTCTAGCCGTGGTTTCTGGATCACCCACTATTCGTGCGGCGGCGTGTGCAACGCTCCTTCCATCTGCTACAATCTGAGCAACTCGCTCTGGACTAATTTGAAAACAACGCTTCCAAACTGACAGAAACTCTTTTCAAGGTTTGACATTTCAAAGATATTTTAAATTTCAAAGCATTCTACGCTTTTAAAATTCCATTTTTATTGAGTGTAAGGGAAATTACAGTAAAACATCACTTTACTTACACTGCTCTATATTTCCTTAAAAGAAAGATACGAAAATCATTCAAAAAACGAAATGTTGCTAAAGAAACAGGCAATAAAATGGCTCTTAGACGATAGTGATATTTAAGCCAGGTCATTCTATAGAGCGTCTCAAAAATTGGTGGAAAAACACAAGATTGCGTTTGACCCTGTATATTATCCAGTATTATTCCGAAGTTTAAATTTATATCACAAAATCATTGTGAAAAGATATCGAAATAAATTGCAAAAAAAATTAACAGAATCTAAGTATCCATTCAAAAATTATTAAGGGTTGAAATTGATACAAATTTTAGGCTCGCCACTTTTTTTGTGGGCCAGTGTATATTGACTGGTGACAGCGAAATATTTGAGATTTGAGGTTCAAATCGGTAATCATTATTTGTATTATTTACAACTTTAACAACGCACCACCCGATATTTGTGCAGTAAATTTTCTCGTCTGTAATAAGCACCTTACCATTCTCGTTATGTAATATACTCTTATGGTCACATAGGAAACAGTCAGTATTATTTGACAAGCCTATGACAATAATCGTGCCGAAAGAGCCACTTTGTCGCACGTCGGGTGAGCAGTAGACTGCGGGAAAGTGTCTTTTCGCATGTATTAGGATAAACATTTTTCCTACAATGGTTTTAAAAACATGCAGAATTAAAAAAAAAAATTTATTGAACAAAGGAATTTTCCAGCAATTACAATATAAATTACATAGATGTTTTTTATTTATTATTTATATTTTTGGTGAAAGAACAATTTGTTGCATTATGTAAATTGATTGCGGATGTCAGCGAAGTTGAAGCCAAAGGAAAAGGTATCGAGGTGACATTCGTGATGCTGGTGGGAAGCGGTAAAATATTTGACGATGTGGATGTTTCTAAACCACAGTACAGTACTGTAGCTGGAAGTTAATGGAATAGCGTTGAAACATTGAGATTGAGAATTTTATTAGACAAATTCAGATTCACGGATTCTTCTAAATATCCTTCTGCAGTAGTTTGGATTTCCATCCTCCTAATCATTTGATATTGGTAATCCCTTCACCAGTATTGACCAGTAAAGATGCAGATGATAGCCTGAAGCTGTAGTCTGTGTATAACTGGGAATTTTTGAGCCCTATGTTGGGGGGAATTTTTCCTGTGGTATTAATTATTACACATTGGGTATTGCAATTTCCATTTTTGTAAAAAAAATAGGCTGTGTGGAGTTTCTTTTGGGCGTAAGCCAGCATATTTTCTGTACAGATTTAAATATCTGCTGTTATTAATTTCATTAGAAATTAGAAATGATCTGGCGGAATGGTTTTTCGAGTCCTGGTTGGATAGTAACGATTGTGAGGACTCCTTTATCATCAATGTCGTCAACGGTAAGTTTGGTTAATTCCTCACGTCGGCAAGCATTAGCTAGTCTAAAAATGGTTACTAACTTAAACAGAAGATAAACCTCGTTGGGTGCTTCTGTTATGCATTTCGTAAGTAAACATTTTCGCTTTTTTTTTGGGCTAAAAACCTACATTTTGTTTCTTGATGTAGGCAGTGAACTTTCTTAATCTTAAGTACACTTTTTACCATGGGATAACGAGACCCTAGGGTATTTGGCCTAGTCATTTCCAAAAAATACGCTAAAAGTACTTCTTTCAGTGTTTCCACTTTTTTTGCATTGTACCAATAATTAAAATGTTCCTACTGCTTTTCATATCGGTCTTTTGATTTTGCCCGTAATAACTCTAAATTTGCCTTATTTGCAGCTTCCAAAATTTCTTCTGGCAGGTCTTCGTTTGATGAGTCCATGGTATTAATGTTAATTAGAGTTTAGACGAGCAGGAAAATTGAATATAAAAAATGCGACTCTTCTATAACTAATTATTTGTTTTCATTACGTTTCCAAGTTTGCATCTTGGTTGGCATACCTACCTGTTTTAACTATTTAAATACAGTGCAGGTTCAGCATCGTCATTTTGGAAACGGTACAATATTATTGTAGTCCAAATATACAAGGTTTCAACAAATCAACTTTTCCAAATAAAATAATTCACATTTGAAAAAAATTGATCTACAAATTTTCTGCTTTGTTAATAAATGTTTAAATTTTGTTATACATTTTCTGTACCTTTTGACAAACTGAATCTGTGCGGGAAAATGGTGGTGAATCGCGCACGCTTGTAGGGAAAAAATATTTCTTTTTACTAGCTGATATGTGTATGTGTATACCATTAGTGTCATACTAGGGGAGTCGTAATGATTACATCAGTCCCTAGGGCATTAAGCAAATTACTAGGGCCGTAAGTAGTTCATTGAGCTCAAATGACAAATAAAACAATTTATTCATAGAAAACAATTAACTTATTATCTGTAGATTTCAACAATGAGTACTCACACCAAAGACTTGACGCTCATTCCTTGCCAGAAAGCATGCCAATAATACATTTTCTGTTTGTTTCTCGACGTCATTCTACACCATTTTTTAAAAACGTTATATGTTTCGCCTTAACGTTTTTCTGATTTCGCCAGTAGTAGCGAAGAGCGAGCAATATTGACAGCATCACTGAATCACTATCCATTTTGTTTTGAATTATAAAAACACGACAATATCAAAGTAGATGTCAACAATATTTATTAAATTCATTTCACTTGAAGTAACCAAACCGTCAAGCACACTACAAAAATAAATCAATTAATTTCAAACAAATATTTGTTTCAAAAATTCCAAACATTTGTGTGGACTTATTAATTAGTTAGTAGTTATTAATTTTAAATATATTATTTGTTTGTGAAATAAATAAAACAGCTGTATATTTTTATTACTTAGAACGTTGCTAGTCTAGTTTTCAGGAGTGAGTTATGAAAGTGGCTGGATAAATAACTGGAACTCTTGGTTCCATCATGCCTAGGTAGCAGCCAGCTGTTTTTTTCGCAATTAAAAATTTTCGTTTGTCTTTGTTACGTGTAGAATTTTGAAATACATGCATCTTTTCTGCTGTTTACAGTTCACAGTTTCAGCCATCATTGACGCGTTTATCGCCACCCGAAAATAATCGAACCAATGAGTTTGCATCAGTATAGGTTATATACGCGTCAATCATGGCCTGCTGTTCTTGTCAAATTTCATGGCTCGAACTGTAGCATTGAGGTTGACTAGTTAGTCGAAAGTTCTCTGCTATGATAATTGATTTGGTTATTATACACGGTATACAGACAGTCTTTCTTGTCTAAACGTTATCAGAGATATTTATGCTCATTTATTTTGTCTTTTTCGATTGGTACTGGTTTCGGTTTACCATGCTATCATAAAATCGAAAATGTTTAAGCCGGTATGTTAGCTAAAAACAGTTATTTATGTACATATTAATGTCGAGAAAAACCTTTCTCACATTCAATTGAATGCCATTAATAACCGAAATCATATTTATCTAACAATTTTTTCACTTCCATAACAAACGTTTGAAAACTGGACCACCAGCACTCTCCACAGTACGCCTGCCAAAAAGAAACTGCGAGATTAAACGTGAAAACTTGACCGCCGTAGTATTGATTTAAAACAAACAATATTTGTATAAACCATACATGCACATATATGGAAGCATTTACTATTTTAAATTTTTAATATTTCTAAAAAAATTATTCACTTACCTAATAGCGATGTCCAGTCAGGAACGCCGCACCATAAGGTTAGATGACTATTTGGCAGGATCAACAATGGTTATGATACTGCTGGGTTTGTATATGTGAAAGTTCTAACGAATTGTTTATCAGTGGTACGATAGCGCAATTGGTTAGAGCACTGCACTAGCGATCCAGAGGTGCGGGTTCAATCCCTGGTCGTACCATTACTGTTGCTGTTGATTATAAATATTTCTAAAAAAAGTAAAGTGTATTAGTTACATTGTTCTGACTATTTAATAAATATAATGTTATTTGTTGAAGAAGTGTTTGTTATGAACAGAACTCGTAATAATTGGTATCGAGCAGTGCCCGATTGTAGCAAATTTTGAAACCATTTGGTTTGAACTAGAAGGAGACTGTTAGGAAGTATTTTTGAACGTGGCCATCTACTACATCTACAGCTTCTACAAAATTCTATTTTGAAACTAAAGAAGATCACAAGTTTTTTACTTTACTGTCGTACTTTGAACCTCAAGACTTTCAAAAACATTCTATTTCGAAAGTAAACAAGATCCTTAAGTTTTAACTTTGCCATCGTGTTTTTGATCACAGAAGACCTTATCAGGACCACTTCAAAGAACTTCTAAAAAATTCTGTTTTGGAAACTAAACAAGATCCGTAAGGTGACTTTGTTACTGTGTTTTGAACCTCAAACAATAAAGGAAAAGGTCAAAAGTCATAAAGCAAAACTGGAAGAGCAGGACCGGCTTGATGAATTTCTAAATTACCAAGAAAGATAAAAGAGAAACAGGAAGAATAGACCAGAAGCAGGAGAAACACCGACTTGAGAAGATTCTAATTGAACAAGAAATACACATACATTAGATTTTGTGTGGACTACGGTAGGCCCAATGATCTCTCCAAAAAGGACAGCTACCCATTACCGAGAATAAACGATTCTTTAACCATTTTGACAAACTCCAAATGGTTTTCTACCTTGGATTTAAAGACTGGATATTGGCATGTGGCTATTAATGAAGGAGAAAACTGCTTTTGTCACAGGTAGGGGTTTGAACCAATTCAAAGAAATGCCTTTTGATTTCTGCAATGTTCGCAGCACTTTTGAGAGACTTATGGAATATGTGTTACGAGGTATTACCTGGAAAACCTGGCTTGTGCACCTAGACAGTGTGATGGCAATTAGTCAATCTCAGTCATTCGAAAATTCTCTGAAAAACATCCAAGACGTTTTCAGTCGTTTAGAAATGCAAATTTGAAATTGAACCCAAAAAAATATTGCTTGTTTCAAAAGAAAGTGGAATTTTCGGGACATTTTTGTGAGGAAGGAATTCATAAGGGATTGTCCATATACAAACACGAAATTCGAAGTTTCTTAGGATTATTACCCATGTTTTGTAGAAGATTTCGCAAAAATAGCAGCTCCACTATATGCATTAACCGAATAGAAAGCTGTGTGTAACTGGACCCAGAATGTGACACTGCATTTAGAAGACTGAACTCAGTTTTATATTCTACTTTAATTCTGGCTTTCGCTCTAACATGGGAGATTTATTTTGGACACAGATGCAAGCAATGTGGGCATTGGAGCTGTTTTATCGCAAGTCCATCAATCTCAAAAACATTATTCAAACCTGAACAGAATTACTGTGTCATAAGAAGAGAATTACTTGCTATGGTAAGAGCCATTGACTATTTCTCAAAATATTCGTATGGGCAAAAATTCTTGATTAGAACGGATCATGTTGCATTAAACTGGCTTATGAAAATGAAAAATCTAGAAGAGCAGTTAGCCAAATCGCAAGAAAAGTTACAACAGTACCATTTACAAATTAAAGACCCAATAAAAAATATAAAAACGCTGATGCCTTATCCAGACGTCCATGTAACAAAAAAGGTAGATCAGCGACAGAAATATGTTTTCAAAAGAATCAAGGCATTTACGATTAAGCGAGATCACTCGTGGTCTACAGAAGAATGGCGAGTAGATGACCTAGAAAATCTCGATATTGGACCAATTTTGCACGGAAAAGATAGTACCAAAATTAAACCAAAATGGCGTGAAATCTGCGACAAAAACTTTAAATTCAAGACGCTCGAACGAGTATAGGAAAGTGCTTATGCAAAAACCACTAAAACGGAATTAATAGTTCCCAGAAAAATAATCCAAGTCTTATTACAAGATCTACATGGCGGAAAATCCGGAGCGCGAAATTGATTTTAAGTTAATATTTTTAAAATTGGTTGATGAAAGAATCGTCTTAAAATCGTATTTAGTTGAAGAGATGTGTTAAAAAGTGAATTCACACCTTTTCACCCTTTTAAGGGCGGAATTTCAAAAAATCTATAATTGTATTTTTAATGAATAATTTTTGAAAGCCACTGAGGAAAGAACTACGTTAAAAAGTTATTTGCCTGAATAAATATTGTAACAAAAGGAACAACAATTTATCCTTTCACGCTTTTAAGGGTGAAATTTTTAAAATTCCAGAAATCGGTCTAGATATAATAGTTTTTGAAAGTCATTGACGAAAGAATTGTTTTAAAAACTCATTTAGTTGACGAGATATCGTAAATAACGGAAAACCAGAATTGCACCCTCTTTAGGGTGAAATTTAAAACAATCCAGACATTGATTTTTAGATAATTATTTGTAAAAGCCAATGATGAACGAATGGTTTTTAAACGTCAATTAGTTTAAGAGATACTGCAAAAAAAGCAAAACCACATTTCATCGTCCCGGCGCGAATTTCAAAAAATCTTATTTACATCTACATCAAGAGACGTTCGGTGGACTTTGCTTTCAAACTGTTTTTAATTTTTTGTTAAGGGTCAAATAGAGTTGCTAAGTTTTTAGCTATAGAATTTTGGATGTCTTGATAGCAATAGGTCTGATACAAAGAAAGTACTGCGGAAGTAGGCACATTTACTCTTGTTTAAAAGCATTTAGCAAAGAAGTTAAGCTAGAGACAGTGAAGAGAATTTCAGCACTATTCTCAGTCGAAGGCGAAAGGGGTTGGAAGTTACCTTACCTTCAACTGTGACTTTGGCTAGAAAAGCAGAGGTTACAGCTGATTTTTGATTCATTTACGAAAATGGTATAAAAATTGCAAGATTGGAGATAATGAAGCAGCCATCATCATTGTAGGACTTGTGACATTTTTCTAATGTTAATTTGCCCTTTGTATGTGGGTCTAATATCCATCGTTAATTTTAAATTAAATATAACCATCAAGCTAAATCCGGCCCTGGCTAATTAAAGACAATGTTTCTTTTAGTTAGCTACATCGGCCGGCGGCCCTCGGTCACAAAACAAGTCAGGGTCTTGGGTCTGTCTATACACAGAGTCTGTCACTCTGTCAGTTATGTTATTCTTATCGGGTTGCTTGGTTGAGCTTGAACGAACCCAGGAAATTTATGAGATTCACTTGACAACGTCGCTTCCTGGTTCGAATGCGTAGTAATGCGTTCTCCATCGCCTAAATATAGAATAGATAGGCTCCTTTCAGTCAGGTTACGTACATTTTATGTTTACGTGCGCGTGCGAGGAGCGATGTTTACTTCGCAATATTTATAATTTTGAGATTAGTCAGTTGTTATTAGCGAAATACGTGTCATGCGGGATATGGTTCTGCTAGTGGTGATCGGGTTCGCAATATTTTCAAAATTCCGTTTTCGGAAAAATGACTAAAATTTTTAGTGCGGGGGACACATGTGTTTAGAGTTCGGCATTTTCTGAACTGAACCCTCGTGTTTGTTGTGGAATAGTGTATTACGAGTGCCTCAGTTTTATTGGAAACAATTTTATTGTTTCGTACGTTTATTATAAGTACTATTTATTAGGATATTTTAAAAGGATTTATGCTTTATCTATATTGGTAAGTTTTCAAAAAAGCTTTATATTTGTTACCAAAGAATGGGTTACCATCAGATACAGTTGTTATAAAACATGCTCTTAGAAAGCTTGAAAGCTATCCATGTTGCGAAACGCAACATATTCACGTGATGGAATAAAAACAAACAATTCACTTTGTGTTTAGTAATGTTAAATGTACGTAAAGTAAATTTATTTATTAAAAAAAAAGGATTATATAAATATAAACGGGAATTTATTTAGTATTTAGTATTAAATTCAGTGGCGGATACAATGATTCTGCCCCCCTTCACTCCTCTAATTTTAACTTTAAAACCCTAAATATATATAACCTTGAGGTATTAAAACCGCATGGATAAAAAAAATATTATAAAAGAAATTAGATTTTAACAAATTGCATTTTTTCAGGGCAAAAATTAAATTATGTTTTTACAAATATTTTTGAACTCAGTCTTCAGTCATGCTATTTCTTAAAAATGTTTTGATTAATTTTAATTTCGAAAAAGAGCGTTCTGCTGTTGCTGACGTGACAGGCAATGTCAAGAATAACTAAATTGCAGTAGATATGTAGGTCAGGTAAAGAAGGTAAACTCTCGGGTAAACTACAGCAAAGAAGGTTTATCGTAAATATTTTACCTAGTTCTCTTATGTTGTTAATAAGGCCTCATATTTATCAGTAAGTTCTGAAGGTTTTTAAGGTCTTCACCGTATAACTGCATTAAAATTTGTTCATTAAAACAAGCGTTGACAGTCATTTCAAAACTTCGAAATCTAATAGTAATTTTGTAAAATAATTTTATTTAAAGATGCTTATATTTTTTTCGTTCATGCTCTTCGAACCTTCCTTCTAGGATCAATTTTGGCAAGATTGGTTGCCGTTAACAGTTTTTCAAAATTATTTTATATTAACCTGTTACTGTAACCACCCAAAAAAATGGTCCATGCTAAATTTCAACATTTTGTCTTTAACAGTTTCAGAGATATGATGATCAGTGAGTCAGTGGGATATTTCTCCTTAATATACATATATACATAGATAACAGAAAAAAACACAAAAAAAATTATTTATTGTGGTAGGCATTATCTGCTCTAATACCTGAATAAGACTAAAACTTAATCTGTTAATCTCGAGGTTAATGTTATTTACCACTACTCTGTATTTACGCTGTGTTTATTTATTTTGGCGCATAAAATAAAGTTTGTAAACGGTATAAGAAGTATTTCAGCAGATATATAACTTAATAGAGAATTCTTTCTGATCTCTTAAATAAATTAATTATGTATGTCAACATTTTATAAAAATATTTTTATTTGGAAAACTTAATATTAAATTATTCATTTATGCGGGGGGCCCTTCGATGCCCCTTGTGATATTTTAGGACCTACAACTCTATGAATGCCCGTTATATTCGCAACTGATAAAATTTGGTTGTTTATATTTAGTTACGAGTTATCAGGGACAAATGAGGTCGTAGAATAAACTAAGTATTATGCCAATTTGACCTGAATTCACTCTTGCCTTTATGTTGACCGGAGGGGCGAGAGAGAGAGTTTTAAAATCTCAAAATATTTTAGGAGACTTCGTGCTCGACTTCATGGGATTTTTAAAGATTTTTGTGATTTAATTTATTTAAGATTCTTTATGGTTTTTAAAGGTTTTGGAGGATTTTAATGAAACCAAATAGTAATGTAATAGATACCTAACCTAATCTAAATAAAAATGGCATTTCTGTTTTTCTTAAGTCCTTGCAACAGTATACATAATACTATTTTATTTAAACATTTAATTAATTTAGGTACATAATAGTACATACCATATTATAACAACAAAGTGGTGTAATATTCTCAATGTAGAGAGCATAATGACGTGAAGTTTTTAAATGTGGCCTCCAGAGTGGCCTTTTTTTATTCCTTCATACTTTTCGCGAGCTTTTTCAATTTTTTTTAAGACAAGTGGAAATTACATGTTTTAGTCTCGGTTTTAGTACATTTTAAATAAAATGCTGACATTTACATTTTTTATAAAATTCAAATAGTGTCTACTAAATACCTTACAGATTTCTAAAGTTTAACCTCGAGTTTAACCGTTCATTTTTCTAGATATTATTATAGTTTCCAATTTTTGTGAATCTATTTGTTAAGAGTTTTAAACTGTTTAAATATTTTTATTTTATCGGACCTTTTCACAATAAACCGTTTGCAGATAATGTAATTGGCCCATAAAAAATGTACAGGGTGTTCCAGCGAGGACTGAACAGGGACCTATTTTCGACCTTCCTTGTATTTTGGAAAAATTCAAAATAGCCAATCGATGTATTTTTCTTGTAGAATCCAAAAATATCATCGAAAAAATATTTGAACCAGAAACAAAAGAATTACGCTATGCATCAGGTGTT
The DNA here is from genome assembly GCA_030620095.1 of Kuschelorhynchus macadamiae. Lineage (NCBI taxonomy): Eukaryota > Metazoa > Arthropoda > Insecta > Coleoptera > Curculionidae > Kuschelorhynchus > Kuschelorhynchus macadamiae. The sequence continues at coordinate 33,479 of JAUTXW010004938.1, forward strand.
TTTTAAATGGAATGTATCGTTTTTTATACGATTTTTGGAAAGAGTGATTTTTTTTATGTCCGTTCTGATTAAAAGATTTGATTTTGCGATAGCTGTTTATATTACATTTTAATGTTTTACAAACTAAAATTTTAGCTTCCCCTGTTTAAAATATACGATAGGTTGGTATAGGTGATCAAGGTAAAATGACGTTTGAATGCTTTGTCAATAAAAATTGACATTATTTTAATTATTGTCGAAGTCTTCACCTAAAAAATATATATTTGACTCTGATCGAAATGAAATACTCTTTGGACGAGAGACTACAGATTGTTATGCTATTTTACAAGTGCCAAGAAAATGCAAGAGAAGCAAGAAGATTTATTGCAAATTTTCATAGAAATATATCCATCAACACAATTCTAAGGATAAAAAACCCATTTGAGGAAAATAAAACTTTACATGATAGAAAAAGAAATATACAAAGAAGAAGAAATCGAGACCAGGCCATTATAAATTATTTTCAAGTTAATCCAACCAAATCTATTTCGGATGCAGTTCGGGAAGTTCAGTACGGTGGCGGTGTAAGGCGCAGAAGAGTTACCCGAGGGACTGTTCACAGGACTCTGAAAATTCATAAATTTAGGCCTTTTCGTATCCTTTCACTTCAGCACCTAACACCGGCACAAAAAGAACTTCGCTTCCAATTTGTTTCTCAAATGGTAATTCGGCAAGAAAACGAAGACCCTGATTTATTCAAAAATATTGTGTGGACCGACGAAGCTACTTTCACAACATCGGGAGTATTCAACAGACATAATAGTCACCACTGGGCCGTTGAAAATCCAAAAAAGTTCCAGACTATTAAATTTCAAGGGAGGAATTCTATTCATGTTTGGTGTGGGATAAAAAACAATAAAATTTTGGGACCAATATTTTTTAACGGGACTTTAAATGGGCACAGATATTATGAGTTTTTAGAAAACGAAATTGAAAATTTTTTGGAAGACTTACCATTGGCTGAATATCAGAATTTAATTTGGCAACATGATGGGGCGCCTCCTTATGCCGTACATGATGTGGTTCAATTTTTAAATCGGCGCCATAACGAATGGATAGGGCGAAATGGAACATATGCTTGGCCGCCCAATAGCCCCGACCTCTCAGTTTTGGATACATTTCTTTGGGGCCATTTGAAGAATGTCGTATACAGACAACGAAACGAAAATATTCAAGAGATCATGGGAAAAATTGTCGATGAAATAAACCGCCTTAACCAGGAAAATCATATTGTAACAGCAAGTTTAGAAAGGCTACAAAGGGGTTATCGATGTTGTTTCGAGAAAAACGGCGGTCAATTGAAAACTTATGTTATTAGTAGTTTTATTTTATTATTTAATAATTATTTTTTATTGAATTTCTTTTTCTATCATGTAAAGTTTTATTTTCCTCAAATAGGTTTTTTATCCTTAGAATTGTATTGATGGATATATTTCTATGAAAATTTGCAATAAATCTTCTTCTTGCTTCTCTTGCATTTTCTTGACACTTGTAAAATAGCATAACAATCTGTAGTCTCTCGTCCAAAGAGTATTTCATTTCGATCAGAGTCAAATATATATTTTTTAGGTGAAGACTTCGACAATAATTAAAATAATGTCAATTTTTATTGACAAAGCATTCAAACGTCATTTTACCTTGTTCACCTATACCAACCTATCGTATATTTTAAACAGGTGAAGCTAAAATTTTAGTTTGTAAAACATTAAAATGTAATATAAACAGCTATCGCAAAATCAAATCTTTTAATCAGAACGGACATAAAAAAAATCACTCTTTCCAAAAATCGTATAAAAAACGATACATTCCATTTAAAAAACACCTGATGCATAGCGTAACTCTTTTGTTTCTGGTTCAAATATTTTTTCGATGACATTTTTGGATTCTACAAGAAAAAATACATCGTTTGGCTATTTTGAATTTTTCCAAAATACAAGGAAGGTCGAAAATAGGTCCCTGTTCAGTCCTCGCTGGAACACCCTGTACTTGGCTTCTAGAGTTTCAATGTCCTCAATTCCTTATGGCCAGATATATTTGTTTAGCAGTGGCGTAGCCAACGCGATGCGAGGGGGCCGACTGCCCCTTCTCTGTTCTTTGGCCTATTGACTCCCCCTATAACAGAAAAAATTTGTTCATAAATAGGCAAGTGATACAAAACAAAATGCATTCTTCAGTCGTTAGCGATGTATTTTGTTTATGTATGTTTGTAGCTCTTGTTTTAAGAATTTTATGGCTATAGTGTCACCTCGAATGAGGCGGAATCTCTTGCAAACACCCCAGACAACTAAAATCTACTTTTATAATTCCCCTATGATAAGGTGCATGAACACAGTTAATAACATGTGTGCTGAAAACACAGATATCGACATCTTTCATCACAGTATGTGTAAGTTTAAGATCTTTTAAGAACCGTACTTTCGAACTTAATCTAATAATTATATCTACCGTAAATTTTGTTATATTTATCAAAAATGAAAATTACAGTAAACGGGATTTATGTTTATAATTTTGTCATATTGGTCTGACGCCTCTTCCGGGAAACTGAAGTACTACGACGACTTATTACAATATTATGATTTTATAAATTTTGCCCTGTTATTGGGTGCTTAGAGCACCTGTTGGGCTGTGGTAATAAATAAAAATAAGTACAATATTTATTTATGTGTGCATCTAATACTGGCTGTTTGAATTCTACCGTTTGACATTGAACCAACTAATGCTATTTTCTGTAAATAAAAAACTGCGGAATAATGTTCGAGCTTCAAAATAATTTTTTAAAACGCATTCACATTTTGATATTCAGTCATGAGTTTAGTCACATTTTCACTTTCGTTGCCTTCTAAAGTCGATGAGCATGTTTTTATTTTTTCAGAGGTACTTTTGTTTGTTGCTTTCTGCTGATTTTTTGGCAGTTATTGTTTTTCCCGACTTTAGTTGAATTTTTATAAACGGGGTATTTACATTGATTTCATTATCCAATGAGTAATGTAATGTTTTAGAGTTCCACGGGACGTGACCGCGTGGGCGGAAAAATTGACGCAATTCAAATGATTTTAAAATATTTTGAATGCTTTATAGAGAAATTAAAGGATTTTAGATGATTTCAAGATATTTTAAAGATTTTTCTGGGTTTTAATGGATTTCACAAGATTTGGAGATCTTAAAAGATTTTTGAGGATTTCTGAAGATGTGTACACAGATTTTGGCAAGTTAACTGCCCCTCGTTTTAATCAATATATCGAAATCCTAAATGTTCATGTTGTAATCTAATTTATCGCAAGGCATGGAACATTCCTATCACAAAATACTCACAAGATGCCTACTCGTTCAAACTCAAATTTATTAAAAAATGTACTAATATATGAAAATATATATCAGGAAATTTTCGGAAAGTCACTAAGCAAATTTCTTCAATAATAGTGGATATTTCGATAACAAGGTGTTATTAAATTTGACCTGGGGATTGAATAAATTTAAAGATAAAGTAACTATTGTATTTATCAAAGTGCATACCTACTTATATGAACATAATAATACATTTACCAAAATTGAGGCCAGAATGTTCCATTATGACACGTATTTGCGATCTAATTTAATACATGTCAACTTATCGGTCTACTTACTAATTGTTTTCATTTAGTTTTTAATTTGGTAAAATATTAACACGATATAAAATAAACCGCTAAATAAAGATAGGCACCAGTTTTTTAATGAAAAGTCGGGGGAAAATTCTTAAAACTTTTACTTTTTATCCCATTTTTGAAAACTTTTTCCCAAAACGTTGTTGTTCCTGAACAACGAAGAGCAAAAATTATGAACCGGGAAAGCGACAAGTAGTTTTACCATATGTAAATGGCACAACACAGAGAATCGGAAGAATTCTTAGGAAACACAACACACAAATAATACACAACCACAAACAACTATAGGTAAACTACCTGGAAATCCAAAAGATAAAATTAAACTGGAAAACCACGGAGTATACAGCATTCCATGCCAGGACTGTGAAAAGATCTCGAAAAAGATGTACGTGGGGCAAACCAACAGGCGAATATCAGCAAGAGTGGAAGAGCATAAACTCAGCATCGGAAACAACAAACAACCTCAGCTCTATTCCGATGATCAGGAAACCGGCCACAAAATAAATTTCGATGGGTGTAGGGAGATTGCCAATATAGAATATTATGAGACCAGAATAATCCGACAAGCTATAGAAATTGAAAAACAAGGTGATTTGAACGAAAGGAACGAATCATTAAAACTACCAACAGTATGGAAGATAATAATCGACAAATCTAAAATCCCAAAAAATCAAGCGCAATTAGCAATCAATAACAGCACCATCCGGAAAACATAATTAACGACCAACGGCCGCCCATATATAACCTTTGACCCCAGGTGGGGGTATAAAAGGAAGCGTAGCAGTCACCAACAGTTCAGTCTCTATTCGGACGCGAGAAAGAAAGCTTCGAAAATGAGAAATGTGATTTCCCAACGTCAGCAAAACTGTTCTTTTTAGAACGACAGTAGTGAACGGATGTACATCCGGAATGAAAACCTTTTGGGGGAGGCGCAATATGAGGTAAGTCCCTGTACATTGAACATCTGAGCGATATATTTGTGTTTGGTTAAAATAATCAACATTTCTAAATAAAAGCCGACTATTTTGAACCAACAAGTTAATGAATCTATGGAATATTTTCTTCACACAAGACAAGTATTTCATGGGCAAAAGAATTTTTTCTCTTGAATTAATTCCATGCAAAACTGAAATTAGAATGCTATATAAGCAAGGTCCCTGCTGTTACCTTGATACTTTTCTCCTGTGCGATAGAATTCCCAAAGGTGAAGTGAAATGTTTTAAATGTATGTATATGGAAATGTGCCAGACATAAGCGAGATTTACTATCGCTAAATTAAAAAAAAATTCTAGCCCTCTAGTCTGTTTTTGTTTATGGTGGGATTGTTGGGGTCTTATCCAATCCGGGGCCTCATCAGGAAGTATTTTTAAGCTAAAATACATTCATTTTAATATATATGTAAATGAGAAGATTCCTAGTCCAACAAAAAAAGATATTTTGTCAGGAATATTAAAGTTGACACCAGTAGTGTACCATTGTGGCAAAAAAACATTAAGAGATTAATTTAAATCCACGAAACAAGGATATAGTGAAACAACAGATTATTATGTTAATCTGTGGTAAAACACATACATATAGTCATTACAATCGAGTGTTGACCGATACTAAGATGTCAAAAAATTACAGAGATCTTATCAGTTCGCATACACAATATAATCTTTTTTCCTTATTTAGATTCTTTAAAACTTGGATGTCAATCTCGATGTCAGTTCTATAGTTAACCGTATTATTTAATTAAATAAAAATCATTTCACTAATACCACAGTTTAAGAAAGACTGTTTCTTTCTCTTACTCCTTCGTTGTGCTCCCAAAAGCCGGCTTTTTTTGCGAGCGGTTGTAAATCGTAGCGAACACCTGCAGCTAACAGCTGGATGCGACGTATACATCTACGGGGAACGATCAATAACTGTATTACTTACTTTAGGTTTTCATATTAATATTTAGAGTAGTAGATCTTCAACTTAATATAAGGTTAACTTATGGACTAAATTTGATAGGTATTAACAACAAATTTAAAATAAAAATGTACTAGTTATATTTGCGAAATAATGCAAAGAACTTCCAACAATTAGTTTATTCTTATTTAAATAACTAAAATTATCCGAACGACAAGCAATACGTTCTTGGCTGGATATCAAAATCGATTGTACTTCAAAAACATTCTACCAAGTTAATAGGTGGTGTAACGGGAACTGAGTCTCGTTTGGCGCCGATATCAAAGGTTCAAATTCCAAGAGGATGATTGCTCACATATACGTAGAAACTAGATTATTTCCAACAAAAATCAATGTTTTTAAAAAAACTGAAATTATCTACAAGATTAAACTGGTCTGCATTTAATAAACCAAACCAAACCAAGGGAAAGTGTCGTCCCCTTTTCTCAAGACCGTCTCCACACTCTAGGTATCATCTTACATTCTCCAGAAATTATAATCTAATAAGAACTGAAAGTCACTTGCGCCATATACACTAGGAAATAAATATGTCAGTACGCACGCAGCTTACAGTACAGAATATGTTTAACTCTATATAACTACAAAATAAACATTTTTTAAATGCCTTAAATGGGTTCATAACTTTATCGCAGTTTTGAGTCGGTAACTTTATAGGTGTCTTAATATGAGTCAAAAACACTATAAAAGCCATTGATCCAATGCAAGGGTTTTAACGCTCACTCACATAAAACCAAACCACAAAACTGTTAAGCATTTATATTAAATAAGTTTTATATGAAAGCCCTATTGTTACCATTAAATTTATTTATTAAACAATTTGCTCCTAACAGCTATCTTAAAACATTTTGGTTTTATATAAAAATATAAATTAAAATCTTTTATAAAGCCTTCTTAAAACTTATATTTGTGAATAATTACTGATTGATGCCGGACAGTAAGGAAACCTATTACTATTCCATAGTACAAAAACTGATTCTCGTGAAAATAAGTGGTCAAATACGATTTAAATGGTTACTTTAAATATCAGAAGCAAGGCAAATATCTTAAAATAAGGAACAGACATTTACAACCCCACACAAGTCACCGTCCCAACAATATAGCAAATCGTTTTCCTTCTCAAGTTGCATCCGACACTTAAGAGAGGAAACCTTTCACCGTTAAGGTTGAGGCGTAAGAAAATTGATTTTTTAATTTTTCAAATAAACTACCCCTAATTTTGACGATAGGTAAATAAAAAAAAATTGATATTTAAAAGAACTCAAATTATTTTTGAAGTCTGAATGTAAATTTTTAGATCAAAACTATTAATGGTATATTATTAACATACACAATTTGAGAAAAATCGTTATTATGCTCATTTTACCGGATTGAGTTCTTGGCCAAATTTCAGTAATAAAAATTAATAATAAACAACTTTTTTAAAAGTTCTTTAAACATACCTTGCTGTATCTTGAGGAATTCGAAAAGATGACACATTTCCCCTATTTATGTTAACGTTACATCCATCAACACTGCAGTAAGAAGAATGACTAGCTTGAGAAGCCATTTCCAAAACTATCTCCAAAAAGTAACATTTAAACTCTTGTTCCAAATTCTATATTTTTGCTCACCGCGTACAACGCTCCGTAATCACGTAGGTTTAAAATCTTAAGACACCGCGTACCTAACCACTGCGAAGTGTTCTGCCGACTGACCGCTAGAAGCGGCAGTTCGTAGGTGCGGGAGGCGCGTCGACAAGAGGGAAATTTGTTGCGGAATAGCCAAGTGCTTGGACTATTTAGAATATATGTAGACTCTGCTAATACGTCTCAAAATAATTTTTCCCAGTGTAATGTAGAAGCAATTTTATGAAGGCAAATTATGGAGGGTCTGAAAATGATGGTCTGCTAAGGCTGTTTTTTTCAGTGTTTTCTCGATTTCGTTCCGTACAGTCATATTGATGTTGATATAAGGGATTTTTTAAATATTTTTAGTAGCATGTGGCATTTATTGCAGTGTAAACATGGTATTTTATAGATAAGGTTAGAGAGATGTTCTTTGGGGGTTTTATCTTTTATAGGGGTGAATAAGCAATTTACTGATTTAATAGTGTAGAAAGCTAACTGGCAGTTAGGATTTTTTGGAGATATTTTTTTGCATTTTTTCTGAAAAATTGCAGATGTAGGGAAATTAAAATATCACACTTGTCAGTATTGGTCAGTTTACTTTGGTATTGATTTAAAATTCTGTTAATTAGTGAAATGGGATAATTATTATTTTTTCGTATAGCCGTTGCTCTGTTTATGCTTCGGTATTAAACTCGAAACTGTTGAGGTTATATACATAAAAAAAAACAAAAAGAAGCTGTTTTTAATTTTGCTGAGGTTTGACCCTTCCAGTGAATGGACTATAACAAAATAGCGACGATATTTAATTTACTATTGTTCGACAGTGGCATAGCCAGACTTAGCGCTTAACACTACAGAGCAAGGATTAAAAAAAAGGTCTTCACTTCTGTACTTTCAAGACAAGGCTAATGTGTGCGTCTTTATAGGAATATACGAAATCCGACTATATTTAAAGAGTCTTTGTCTTGGGGGGATATATCCTCATATCCTCCTATAGTTACGCCATTGAGTTCTAGTGTTAGTAATGTGCGTAATCGAGATCTTACCTCCTTTTTGGAGATTTTGAATGAGATGAGATTTCTACTCGGATTTCAATTTAAAATCGAGTTTAAAATAGAGATGAAACTGACATTTATCCAGGTTTTTTAAATTGAGGTGTAGATTAGGAAGATATCCAGGAATATATTCTACTTATAAGAAAACTGAACCTCTGTTAGCGGCGCTTATAAAGAGTCAGCAAAACAACGTCGTAAACAACTTAATCAAATATGAAACAGGAATGATCAAGAAATAGACCACGTTTCACAGAATTGCAACTAAAAACGACTTACGTATAATTATTAATTTCCAGTGAATTGTTTTCAAGCCGAATTCGCGTTGTTTTCGTCATGAAATTCGTATAGTTAGTCAGATAAAAGTTTGTCGAAAATGACATTCTGAATTTCAAATTGATTAAAGCATTAAATTAAGTTAGTAATGCAATATTTTTATGAATTCAATGGCATTTAAAATGAGACTATAATAAACATTGTCAGTGTCATGGTAAAGTCGTAAAATTTAATTCTTGTTAGATGGATAGCTGTGTGCAGTTCATATCGTTTTATGTTTTACTGTTTATTGCAAAGTGATAAAACAAAATAATGTTTACACTTTATGGTATGTAGACACATATGCGACCTGAACAAAACTTACCTACCATTTGTTTTCTATCAAGTTCAAGGATTTTTATTTTTATTTCTTCTATTTCTTTTATTTCTCTTGTGGTTTTTTAGATTCATTTTAGGTGGGGGCAAGTAGGGTTATAATTCCTAGTTATAAATTAGTGCTCAGGATCGTTTGCGCCCTCAGGTGTTTTAGTTCTCTCACACAAGGTAGTCTCGTATAGAAATCATGGTATAAAGATTAATTCGTATCTAAATGAAATAATTTTTTTGGAGTTGTTGCCTTGAATGTTCAGGGATCTGCACTACCCGAGTAATAAAAATCCCTGAAGATGCCGTGTGGAGTTAATAGGAGAAACTTCAGAAAGTAGTTTCAATTTGATACGGACTACACCCAAGAATCCTGATTCCTAATTGATTTGAAAAGCTGAAAGCTTCTGGTCTAAAAAAAAAGTTGTTTAAAACACTTTTTTAAACTCTGTCATAGTTCAGCGTTGTATTTTTCTTTGTCTGTATTGTTGCTGCATTCTCTGTGTAACTGTCTTTTGTTGATCCTTCATTAAAGGGTTAATCATGACTAGTGGAATCCAGACGGTGTGTAATACAGACCTTCTTGGTTACTTCTCAAATGTTAAAATATCTCTCAAAATATCCCAATCTTTCACTTTTTTTTGATACCGATAAAGTTAGAAATGTTATCAAGGGTATAAAAAATAAAAATAGTTCAGGGGATGATTTTCTCACAAAATTTTTTTCTTGAGAATTTGCCGCAACATGTAGAATCTTGGCGGCATCTTGTTTCAAATTGGGGATCCTTCCAACTTTAGGCCTATATCTCTTATTTCCACCTTTTCTATTGTTGAAAGATTCACCAAGAATAGAATACTGTCCTTTCCGAATCGCCACGGAATTCTAACTGGTAATCATTTTGGTTTTAAAGCCGAGTTTAACGCCAATAAGAGTATGGGTGGTTAACATTGGTCATGCTATGGTAGCGGTATTCTGTAACTGATCCAAAGCTTTTGACTATGTGAACCACAGACGTACTGCTGCTTAAGCTTGAAAAATATAGCTTTACGGGATCATAACTGGAATGTTTTAAGTCATATCTAGAAGAACGAAAGTAGGCAGTGTATGTTTGAACTCTTAGGTCTAAAGAGGAGAGGATAACGTCTGGTGTCAGGCACGGCTCTTCAAAAACAGGGAAAATACTGAAGAACCAGGGGCTACTGTCTATCAAACCAGAGGTTATGTTATTTTATTATTCGTCTGCCATTGCCTACCTCTACTTTGACCAAAAATCGATTTTTTATGAAAGTAAAAATATATTTAATCATTTGCCAACTGAAATGAAATGTTTGCAGAACTTGAAATTGTTCAGAAGAACCGTAAGGAAAGCATTACTTGGTAAAGCTTATTATAGTTTGAATGAATTTTTTTTACAAACCCTTTAAATATTTTTAATTTTTTATATATTTTTTTTAATATATTAATATATATTTTTTTAATTGTACTTCCCTGTTTTGAAGGAAGTAAATATATGTTATCAAATTCCGCTACGTATAAATATTTCAATTTTAGCTTTTTTCTGATAAAATTTTTAATAAAGGATAATTAAAACGTTGAATGAAATGTGTTTGTAGCCCTTATACTTAGCCTCTTTTATGGGTCTCTAAAATTCATATTAGACTTTTTTTTGTCCATTTTTTACGTTCTTCGTTTGTTGTTTTGATTAGAGTTTTACTGTTTATTCTCTTTCTGTTTATTTGTTTTTTTTTCAAAAAATAAAAAAAAACTGCAACTCTAGTGGCTACAAACTGCAAAAAACGACGAATTTAAAGAAATGCAAAAAATGGTTTTAAGATATTTATATGCCTGAAAATTATAGGTCTGAAAAATGAATTGATAAAAGGATTCTCGTTGGTAGTGAAAAATTTTTTAACAAGAACACAGTTAGTTAAGTAAATAATTAATATTATAAACAACCTTATACCTATATTAGTGTGTGTTATTTTTCAGGTAATTGTCACACTCGAGGTCGCACTAGATTTGACTTGATGAAATGGGATTTTACAAAAACAGATTGGGATTCAGAATTTTTTTTTACAATCAAATATAATGAGTAATAACGCTTAAGGGCAAATATTCCGGTAAACAACAGTGGAAAGAAAGCAAAAGCAAGTGTCTTTGCCCATCTATATTATTTTTTTAAAATGGCTGCGATTTATTCAAAGGGTAAATCACCCATGATATTTTGTACACCAAAATGTCATTTTTATAAATATCCTCCGCGATGCCGAAAAATGCACTGCAATGCCTTACAATTCCCTGCAATGCCCCGTAATTTACCGCATTGCCCACTAGTGCAAAAGTGAGAAAACATACAGACGATGTCGAATCTGCATAAATGACAAAATTCATAATTTGCACTATTAAATATCTCCAGGTACTGATTTTTCAATCGAGTCTGCGTAAATGACAAGATTTCTATTGAAATTTAATTCTTGTTATATGGATAGCTGATCCAGACAACAGGGCGAAATTTTGAAATATTCTTTTAAAAGCCTCTATATGCAAAGCCCTACAATGCCCGATAATTCCCAACAATGCCTCCTGCGTGTACACAACAATGCCTAGGTGATTTACTCCTCGGATTTTATTTGGTAATTTATTTGGCTCAGTATTTGCTTATTATTGTACGGTCTAGTACTTTGTATTAGTTCTCGTTTTAAATGCTTAACTGACATATTATTCCGCGTATTATTCTTAGCTACAGCTCGCTTGAATGACTATATAATAAAATCAGCCTACATTTCATCTCAGAACGTAAAATTACTCTCATGAATCAAAAACAAATATACCGAGCAACTCGCGCTTGCAAATAAAAAATGTATGCAATTATGGACCTTTCCCAAGGAAATAATGCATATACATGCTCCTAGCCAAGTACAGTCTTACGTAATTTGTTTACATTTTCTGCACGTATTCGAAGGAAGCCTATAATTATTCTACTAATTACTCATTAATAAAAATAGGTATTGAAGAAGTAAATAAGGAAAAAAGTTGTTATTTTAAAGTGCATAGGCGTAAGAACAGATCATATTAATTCAGTTAGAACATTGGTTAAAATCAAGGTTAAAATGAAAAACAGAACAAGGTATTTTACGTAATTATTCTCTTCTCTAAATCTAATGTAAATGTAAGTCATATTAGAAATGTTATAAATACATTATAGTACTGATAGGTATATTTATATTTGAATACATATCTGAAATAGTTTAACGGAGGTATGACAATATGTATTAGATTTATTCTTTAAAGATGGAGTTTAATATTTAAATAATATCCCTCATTTATTTACCTGCTATAGGACTTTTAGCTCTACAAGTAGTGTTTTCAGGTAGTCTGTGCCACGACCCGATCTACTCTTGATCTAGGAGCCAAATATCGCGATTTTTGATCAAACATAATTACGCAGGGTGGCGGAGCTGCTAAATCTGTGAAAACTTTGCCAAATTTAATTCACTGTGAAATGTTTAATATCTTTCTGCTGTTTCCCGACAACTTATTCACATACATAAGTATATTTTGTGTCGAATAATATGCTCTCCAATGAAGTATGAAGTAACCCAGCTATAATCAGACACTACAGAAGCCAAGAGAAAACCCTGCCCTGCCGACATCTTCTCACAATTGATTGGCACACTTTCACGCTCCCCAAAAATCATATGATTTTGTCCTCAAGCATGACATCGATCCACCTAATCAAGGTCTAAATCAGAGGTGGTATTTCTAAAAGGTAAAGTGACGAGCTTTCTTTAAAGTTATTGGGGAACAGTAAAAATTATAAAATATGTATAAACAAAAAAAGGTGTTAACAAAAAGCCATCCCTTTTGTATTAGGGTAACAACCAGCTATCGTCAATGGCTGACTGCTTTTATATTTTAAAGTAATTTTTAAAATAACAGTCTTTGGTTTGAAATAGTAAACAGCTACATCAAAATGCAATGGGAGACGTTTTAGGAGGGGATATTTTTAAATGGGGACGCGTGTTCAAAATGGGGGACGAATGTTCACTTTAGTTAAACGCATCCTCGAGATACAAGAACACACTCAGAGCCATCTCCGCAGACATGGCCGTCGTGAAGGCGTATACATAGCATTTCTTAACATTCCTTATATAGACATCTATCGTGCTCTTTATCATTTAAAAAAAGAACTTTTGAATTATACTTAAATCGATCAATACACTACGGATATTTTGATCGGCTTTAATGGAATACTTTAAAATGTACGGTTAAAATTTGTTAAATAAAGCTTGACAGTTCGCTATCTGCGAAAATAATGTGAAATGCGACATCTTTCATTGTGGAACGGACCCCACATACATTGTCAGAATATACTTTTAAATGTAACGTGAATATGATATTGTATACCATGTGGGAATATCTTTCTATAATTATACCATAATCCAGACCATAATGTCATCAAAAAAAGAAATACATATACGTTTTTCTTAATACTGGTAAACTTACAAAGAATTCCATATGTTTAATTAAAAGTCAAGTAAAAAATTCAGTGCTAGACAAGCACAAGACAGTGTTATTAACAGTGTTGCCATTTAAACAGTGTTTGTTTAGTTTGTGCTCTTAGTATTAATGCCGTATTTTACAATTTAAGTTTAAAGCCAACGTGAAGATTATACTTCAGAATAGAGCGTTATCATTGTCAGTTACATAAATTAAGCCGAGTGGTAAGCATTAGGTCTTGATTAAACCAAAATTGTAAAAATAACCCTAAATCAACATTTTTATTAGAGTTTTTCAAATAGTTTATAATGGTCATATTAAAAGTTACAACTTAAAAGTGTTGAAGCGAATAAATTGCAATTGCAAAATTTGCAGCTGCAAAAAGAGGCCGCAAGAGTTCAGACTAACAAAGACATTCATGTAATCCAATTACCGTGCTAATAAACAATTTCATTTCGCGTTTGTGTTTATGCGCTTTGAATTTACAACGCTATCATTAATTCATTTGCGACACACGATTCTGAACATTTAATAGAAGAAATCAAAACAATAGTATTTAAAGAGTTGCGCAAAATTCTCCTTGAGTTAAATTACCCCACGAAATATTGTTTAATTTTTAGCTAAAAATAAAATCCAACATTTTTATTAGGATGACTTAAATGTTTACTATAGCATATTTTCGTTTAATATAAGTACTTCAGCTATATAAATCTGACATTGAAATAGTTTAGGATTATATGCTGGTATGTCTATAAGTTATAAATTTTAAAGCACCGAGCATAATAAAAACAAGAAAGTTTTCTACAAATATGAGGATGATCGAGATTAGAGTCAAATCATTTAGATATAGGCATATAATCAAATGAGATCTACGGTAGCTAGATATATATTTAGACACATTCCAAGAAGTCTCCCGTATCATATGGCTAGGAATAGTTATATGGATGTCATATGCAGGTCCTCTGAGCGTAAACCCTAGGATCGAGTCTTAATTAAAGCACCTCCGCTGATTAGCTGTCTCGAGGTAAAATTTTGAAGGCAAGGAATACATGATACTGTGGACCTGAGCCTGGAAGTGGTTCAGCATTTTTCATCACTGCCAGCCTTTGGGGTATATATATATATATATATATATATATATATATATATATATATATATATATATATATATATATATATATATATATATATATATATATATATATATATTCGGCAGCCCTGCCTTTGAAACATACTAATGAATAGAGATAACAATGATTACATAAGTTTCGTTAATTATTTACAATTTTCGTCAATTATGCTGAATACACGGTTTAATATATACACCTGTCCGCGGACCACCATGTTCAGGATATAACTTCGAATCTATCCTTATATTTTGATCCCTACTTTAAAAAAACTAAGGAATAAGTTCTCAAATATCAATATAAATTAGCAACAATCAATTTAGATATACCCCCTTAAAGGTACAAAATTGATATACCCTCCTAATAAACTTTAATATAGAAAGTATTATGTTAAACCATAGATAGTATTTTATTATAACCTATTTTATTCCATATATTATTCCGAAAATCTATTTAAAAAAAAAATCAAAGGTATATTTACTTTTTTTGATACAAAAGAGATTTTTTTTGTATAGTATGCTGGTAAGGCTGCGAATGCAGAAAGTGATATTTTTGATATAAGTATTTACATATTTTTTTACACTGCGAAAAAGTTTTAAAGTTCCCTTAAAAAAATTAAGTATATTTACTTACCTTAAAAAGTACAAATAATGACAACCTCGATTTCCGCTCTTCTGATTACTAACTAAACTAATGCTATGCGCCGCCGCCGCAACTTTGCACAGGTACACAAAGCGACCAAAGTATTCGTCTTTCAATTAATAGAAAACAAGGAGAAGAATGCCTTTGACCATTGACAGGAGTCTTGATGTGCCGACGCAAAACGATTGTGTCTCGTTTTCAAGCTGCGCATTCTGGGTTCGGAATAGACATTAGTAGCATTGCCAAATCACTCTGATAATAATTATTATAAGATAAAAATTGGAAAACAATATAAGCTTGTTTTTTTATTAAACGTTTTATGTCAGTGCAATGAGATTGGTGTTATTTGGCAGTTATAGACATGTTCTAAGAGTTATTTTTCTATACAACTAGGATCTGGCAACGTTTTAGTCAAATAGAATACATGTGTATTCTACACCGGATTCTCTCAGAGGTTTACTCCTCGATTTTTTCAGAATAGGGTGGTTGTTGAACTAGGTTTAGCGGAGCTTCCAGGGTCAGGGTATCCAAGTGACTTATGAGACGTAAATGATATGGCTCTGACAGGCCGCCTTTCTCTATAACAGAATAGAGAATGACACTTATGAGAAACGGCATCCTGTCAATTTGGCGGAATAAATTTTCCGACATTTTTGCCGATACAATTTGGTGGACGTTAATCTGTCGTATAGTATTTTTTGTCGTTATTAATTAATGATAAGATAATGATTTTACTGTATTGATTTATAAAAATATTTTATTTTCTGTTAGTTCTGGTTTATATTGTCATTTTTGGGGTTAGATATATTTGTGTAGTTTTTGACATTTTCTATCATTTTTAACCGTCTTCAAAACAGAAGGAGGTTATCAATCCAACCTTATGTATTTTTTTATGTATGTACATAGATTACTGCAGGAATTATTCAGGGTAATACCGAAGTGGCCCTACAGTATGCATATTGAAAAAAAAAATAAAAAATGACGGACGTCATTTTGAATTCCTTTTAGCCTAAGATTTTCCTCGATAAATTTAAAATGCATTGATATATTACCTTAACATTTGGTGTATGAAGTCCAATTAACCAAAAAAGTCATTTCGCCGCACCCTTTACATAGCTCTCTACTCGGCTCTCTAGGAGAGGAATCAAATTTTTCCTCAGGTTATTTTGGTTATTATAAATTTTAATGAATGTTGAAAATATCAAATTTTATTCTTGCGCAAAACATTTCTTGTGATGAGTGAAGTGTATAGCAGAGGAGGGGGGATTAAAATGAAAAAAGGGGTATTACAAAATTATTGTGTTTGATTTTTGGCAATGTAGTATATTTCATTATGGACGTTCAAAATTATAACCTAGATTTAGGTCTAGAAAATTTTAAAGCCAATGCTTCAAATACAATTTTGTGTACTACTTAAATAGCCACATATTTTGCCTAAGTATCTCGAATTAAAATGTATGTTGCTAATGAATATTCCTCGGAATCTATTGTAGATATACTTTTTCTATATGTACTTAGTTTCTTAGTTTAGTTTTCCTGCTTATTTTAAGATGAATAAATATTAAAAATCAAAAAAGTCTTTGAATCCGCCTTTGGACAGTTAATTTTCTCCCTCTGTATTTAAAGGTTCTGACAACAAAAGAGTAGCGAACTCTGATTGTTGAAAATAAGCAATACGCTCTGAACATCTCTTCGTTAAAGGTCAAATGCTCTTAAGGAGTAAAGAATATTTTGTTTTCTGCTTTTCTTAAATATCAGATATATGTTGAACACGCGGGCTGAATAAACCGGTAATTTTTCTGTTTTAATACCGATCCGAATTGCTCTATTTGATCATTTCCGTCTGATCACTAACAAACATATTATTTACTTGTTTTTGGCTTGCTTTTCACCTACTTATTTCAATTACCTCATGGCTTTAATACCTGTTTAACCGTAAATTGCCGACCGATACCTCTTCGTTATACTCCGGTATAAAGTTGCTATTTAAGTAGGGTAGTTAGAGATCAGTTGTAAAATTTAAATAAGTAATAAACAACACACAAAAGTTCAAACAAAGCTTATTATTTCTTTAGAACAAGAACTATCTATATATATATATATATATATATATATATATATATATATATATATATATATATATATCGTGCTATTACGCTACATCTCAAGGTATTTTACAGAATTCTGCAAGTTTTTATCAAATTAGGTAAAAAAACTGTATAATGAACGTTACTCGGATTGTTGTTTTTATCTGCCATTTAAGTACCTCATAATAGCTATATAATTAAGCAAATTATGTTGTCGTTCACTTTCTTCCGGAAGAAAAGTAGCACCTAATCCAATTTACCTCGCAATTTACATTTCTTATATAGATATTACCAAATGACTTAAACCTAAACAAATAGTTCCGGGTAATGACCAATTTTTTAAATATGACTTGAAGGATATGCATGCAGGTCGAATAGAGAATCATTTTAAAATTATTTCGAGATATTCGTCAAAAAAGTGTGTCATAAAAGTTTTTTTTTAATTGAGTGCCCTATGTTATTATATGGTCAATAGTAATCCAGTACTATTCAGAACTTTTCCCATCAATTCAATAGTTGTTATTTTAAATTTTTTATCAGGGCTACCTCCGAGTTCTAGAAATGCTTCAAATTTATCCAAGAAATAGAAAATACCCATTTACTGGGAAATTACATCGGAAACTACAAAATACAAACCCGTTACAGATTAATAAATAATTTGATAATACTTCTCCATTATAAATTCCAGTTGCTAAGTTTTCTCGTGTCACAGACCACATGTAGACCTCCCCTATTTACAAACAGTACCTAATTACTGTACATTGCCAATATATCACGGACTAATCCAATCAGGAAAATTAGGTATTAGAGTGCAAGCCGCAGGATATTTCCTCTCTTTATAAGCTTTGATTGACAGAGTAATCAAGTCCAAGGGGGACTTTCCGTTCAATAAGTTCTAAAAATATAGAGAAAATAGCTTTTGTGATGTAAATGGCACCTCTGTAATGATTTATAATTGTACCATAGAAAAGAAAATTAATTTTTTCCTTAGGTAATGAAAATAAATCAGATTTTTTTTCAGATCAAGAAACACATTTACCGAGAATAGGTAGATATGTATGTTCCTATTCCATATGTCCATAGTAATTGTTCCTATTATCATTCAGTAAATATCAAGGTGATGCATTAATTTTTCGGCTACCGAGTGGAAGATTAATTATTACGACATCGAAAACAGTGGGGATTTTTACGTTCCACACTAGTGTATAATAAAGCCAATTATTGGAAACTATTAATAGCTAATTCCTAGAATAGACTTTTTATTAAGTAGGTAAGTTACTAAGTTCCGAATTGATTGTTGCAATTTGCGGTTAATGTTTATGGTTGGTATACTGAGGTTGGTACTTAAACCCAGATTAAACGCTCTTTTGTTTTTATTCTGGCATGGACTGCCATCTGCTACCTTATTATGTCGTATTAACTTTACATTCTTAGTTCGTTTAAAGATTGCCTCAATGTTAATGGTTTCACATTACCCAGACCGGGTTTTTGCACCGTGTATAGAATTGGTCAGGTATAACATTTAACAAACTCGCGGGTGGCGGTTGTTTATTATACAGGTTGGTAGTGTGGCTGTTAGGAAATCATACATTTTTACCGCGTTAAAAATAAATGATGGCTGAAAAAGTTAACTGGGTTTAGAAAGGCAGAATACACTCCGTTGTCGAGTTGATCTATCGTGAATAGCAAAATTTAGGGCTCATTTTCTGATATAGATAACTGGTAATTTATTTTGAACGATCTTGAAAGTCAATGTTGTCAAATGAATTAAAAATCTCTCTTGCAAATTAAATCAACTTGATTGCTGAAAAAGTGGTCCAATTCTCTACAACCATAAGCAAACTTAAAAGAAGCGTTTTGTACTTTTTGTAAACTATCCTTATCCTTACCCAATAAAGCTGGCCAAGGTATCGAATTGTTTCTGAATTATGAAATCATTTTTAGTACAGTTTGGCTCTTCTAGTAATCGAAGGTTTTTAGACCGATTTTAATATATTATATTTCGATCATAATTTTTTTACGACCATTATTTCAGTCTTTACCACTAAAGTCAACGTGGTAAATTGCTGGATATCAAACCAATAAGTATAATGTATTAATATTGCCCAGCACTATCGGCAAATTTTTTCGTTGAACTTGCATGAGTCCATAGATTTAAAACAAATCTGCATCTACAGGAACATCAGTCATCAGTCAACTTAGTTGTAACGACCATGACATCTGACAGTTTAGAGGTAGTAGGACCGCACCAAGTTGCCTCTCCAATTTATTTGTGGTAAATCAATTAATGTCTCAAATATCTTTATACATTTCTAGAGTTATTAGTATTAAAGTTTAGATCGCTCATGCAAATTAAAGAATCGAACTTAGAATCCAAGGTAGACAGCACGCTCTCCAGCGCATCATTAACTTTCATTTATTTAATTTTTTTGTCTTATTTTATGTCTCATTTTTTATTTTTTTTAAATTTTATTTTTATTTTGGTTAAAAAAGAAGGTGATGGTAGAGGAGTTTTTTTCCTCGCCTGAGGAGGTACCACCTCACTTTCTAACCGATACTAATTGCAAAAATGCAACCAATCATCTTTCCATTCCTGGCTATGAACTTTTTCCATCATTCGGCCTGAACGGTGGCGTTTGCGCTTATGTTGGTAGTAATCTATCCTGTAAAAGACTTCCGAATCTTGAATCGAACAGATCCGATATAATGTGGCTCAAACTAGCTCTTAGAAATTCCACTAAATTTATTTGTTGTATCTATCGCTCTCCTTTAACGAGCTCTTTGACTTTCTTTCTTCTAAAGTGGATTTCTTAATCTCTAAATTCCATTCCTCTGAAATCATTATCCTTGGCGACTTTAACGTTCATAATAAAGAATGGTTCGGGTCTACTATAACCGATCCTCAAGGTAAAGCAGCCTGGACCTCTTTCTCACCACTTACCTAGAGCCTTATCAGTCCATTTTCGCTCCTCTGGGTTCCTGTGACTACTGTTACTGTTTCCTGTCCCATACAACAGGAATCCATGCCACCTCGTACTATTTGGCACTATAATTCCGCTGACTGGGATGGGTTGCGGGACTTCTATTCTTCCTTCCCTTGGAATAATGTTTGTTTCTCTACCAACGATTCTTCCGAGATTTGTTCACAAGTTTCGGATGTAATCCAATTAGGTATAGATACCGCATTCTATTAAGACTTCAAAACCTCCCAAAAATAAACCTTGGTTTTCAGAATCCTGCGATATGTCGGACTAACGTAAATCCGTACTCTTAACAATTTTCTTAAGAATCCTACAATACCTGCTATCTATAGGCAAAAAACGAGGCATGAAAACATTACAATCGCATAGATCTTTCTTGCCAAAATGGGAGCTAATCCTTTTGGTTGCTTGCGAAAAATGTTAATCAAAACTTCTGCGACAGCTCCTTTCCACCCCTAACTTCTGGTGATGAGATCGTCTCCACGTCTAAAGTCAAAGCTGAGCTTTTTGCAAAACACTTCGCCGCAAATCCTACTTTAATCCCTCCTCTTCACTTCCCCCTTCCATCTGTACCAGCTTTACCATACAATATGCACGAAAATATCTTCAGGGTTAAAAAGGTAAGGCGTATTCTCAAAAACATTTAATACCAAAACATCCTCTGATCTTGATGGTATTCCGGCCATAGTCCTAAAAAAGTCCGCTTCTGAATTGGTTCCCTTCCTCATCAGGTTATTCCAAATGTCCAATGACAAGCGGATTTTCCTAAAAGCTGGAAATCTGCTCGTGTACAACCTGTTTCCGCTTACTATTATTAGTAAGGCAATGGAGAAATATATCAATAATGACCTTTTAAATTACCTTGAAAGGTATAAACTTATGCAGTAGATCTTCTTACATTCGTAACCCACAACAGAAATAAGTCCATTGACTTCCATGGAGAAGCCCAAGTTATTGCTCTCGACATATCCAAAGCATTTGAGCAGGTCTGGCATGACGTACTTCTTAACAAACTCTCTGCCTATGGCCTTCCTCCAAAACTTGGATTGCCAGTTTTCTTTTCAACAGAAGAATTTCTGTAGTTAGTTGTCAGTCATTCATTAAACTTTCACGAAATCAATGCGGGCGTTCCACAGGGTTCAGTGAAGGCCTACCCTATTCCTCCTGCACATCAATGACATGCTTTCTTCTACCAGCAATCCTATTCACAGCTATGCTGACGATAGCTCGCTCCACTCCAATATACCTGTCTCCACGACTGAAATTGATGATAGGCGTAAAGTAATAACTTAAATTAAATAACGTAGAGTAATAAATAACCGAAGACCTCATTAAAATCGTTAAATGGGGAGCAAACAACCTTGTCCAGTTATCCGCCGCTAAGAGGCAGTATTGTTTACTATCTCACAAATTATCTTCCGGTATCCACACCATTCAAATTAATAATTAAATGGTTGAAGCCAAAGATTTCTTTAGCCTAGTCGGTATTACTTTTTAGAAAGATCTTCGCTGGCATGATCACATCACTTCAATTGTCATAGCAGCCGCGAAGAAATTGGGTTTTCTTTTCTGAGCACGAAAATACTTCGCAAATCAGACCGTGCCCTGAGTATTGCCGGCATGTATGGGGAGCAGTATCTCCTTCAATACTTAATATTCTTGACTGTCTCCAAAGAAGAAAATAAGCTTGCATCACTAGAACATCGGCGATCTATCTCTGTTTTACAGATACTACCACGTATTGTGTTCTGAATTATCATCTGTTATGCCCTCCTTAGTAATTCCTTCACAGACCATGGACCTCCCATTTTGTTCACTGCCAGAGTGTCCCTATTATGGAACGTGTTACCAGCAAATGCCTTTCCTTATTCTCTAAGTCTTTAAATGCCGCATCAATAAACTGCTGGCCGTACGTGGTCTACTCATAGATAAAAAAAAGTAAAAGATTTTTTAAATTATTTTTAAGTTAAGTTATCTCAAACATTATTTTTCACAGGTGGCGGTATTATTGTTGTTAAGCCCGTTGTTTGACGTACAAGGAGGTCCATTAGTGTGTTACAGTCAAATAGCTCCTTTGTGTTTTAATTGTTAAATACAAAAGTTTCAGGACACAATGGAAAAAGGTTTGAGATTAGGACGATTGGGTTGCACTTTCCCATCTTAACTTTTTAAATGCTCTCAAACTAATAACATTAGAGATTCGAGGTCAAGTTTAACTCGAGGTTAGACTGTAGGTAGGATCCCACCAGAAATGCCCTTGATAGGTAATAGGGACAATAACAAGAAAAAAATATTAAAAAGTCATTTTATTGAACTGCGTTAAAACCAACCTAGTCAATCCAGTAGACATTATGTTTATTAAAGATTTACGTTTATGATTCTGCCGGTCGATGCCATCAATTTTCGGAGCGTAGTTATTACTTATTATATGTACTGCTATATTATGTTTTATGACAGCATCTGACGTTTATTACCTGAGCTACCAGTGTTGATAAACTGCACTAAAATACGCCATATATTATCGAAACAGATTTAAACAAAACATTAAAAGCGTAGGTTTAAATTTTTAAAAATGTTTAATTTAAATAGCTTAAATTTTATATAAAAAATGTATTTTGATGAAACAATAATTTCATTACCGAATTTTAAAAAATATGGTGAATTAGAAGTAAGTACTAGGGTAAATATATTAGGGGTGGGTCTTCAAAGTCTTGTACATCACTCCAAGCGGACATATACAAGATTACTGTAACATTGTTTAGGTCAATAGCCTAGCAATGATAATTATCTAAACACCTTCCCTTTCCATTCTTTTTGTAAAGTAAATCTAACGGAATCTAAGATAATAATTTAATTCAAAAAACACTTAATTGCTCCAACTAGTCCAACTGCTCCTTATTTTTGGGTATCTGTAATATGAAAATTAGATTAAAATTAATGACACAATTGATCACTTTTAATATACTTAATCTTTATCATTTTATTAATTTGTCTGTTTAAGCTGACGATAATATCTCCTTACCCCATTTCTAGTTAATCTTAAGTTAATCCGTTGTACGTTGCGAAAATGACTACTCTGCAATCATAACTACTCGTTCGGTTTTATTTTTTTTTTAATTGATATGATCAGTGTCAGGTAGTGTTCGACCAATTAATCGGCTTTGACAAAATTTTGCCGAAGCCGAAGGTGCAGGCTTCCAAATAAAATGAATATTATTATATTTTTATAAATACTTGACATTTTATTTTTTTAATTTTAAATATTATGGTGTTATCTAAACACTTGATAGAACAATTCACTAAACTCGTTCTGTCGGAATCGCATTGTTTTTATTATTTTGGTTTTCAAACAAATTTCACACGCAAAAATAATAAATAATAATAATAAATTATTGGTTTCAGTTACCAATAAACCACGTATTTATTATAAAATGAGTGTTTTATTTTTGCTACAATTTTACAAACTTAACACGAGTTAAATATAACTGCATTTGTGCGGGCAATTTTCTAACACACGCTGCACTAGCTATAAAGACATGATGGTTATTAAAAAGCTGTCTAAATTACGAGCAAATATTTATGGCATACTGATACAAATCTTAAAAATATGTGTCATTTCTGAAAACCTTAAATCTAAATTAATCCAATGTATATTATAAAAGAGATAACAGTTGTAACAGCAGTGAAATAACGTCCATGATAAAAGTGGAAAAACGTCCTAGTTTGTGCCTTACATTGCATTCTTTTAAGAAAGGGTAAATTTCTACCCCTCAACATTATTCAAGTTACTATTAAATTTAAAAATACCTTGTTAATTTGGGATCTGTATATCCGGGAACCCACAAAACTATATATTACCCTATTTTTTAACTCCTTAATTTTCATCTCCTTTTAATTTTTTTCTAACCTATTACTTTCGACGGAAATATCAAAGAGGGCTTATTATTAAAAATCTATGTAACCAAACACCCATCAAAGAACGTAATACACGATCATTTACAATTTTTTTTTTTACCAATTTCAACCCCTTTCCCTCAGCCGGTTTTGCTTAAGAACAGTCCGAACCGTTCTCGTATGGACCACTTCCTGTGTACCAAATTTCAACTTGATTGGCCAATACTTCCGATAACCGATAGACAGACATAATTTTTTTTCGCCGAAATAATGTTTTTTACACGTTTTGATACTATACCTCCCCATCTCTTGGAGATGGTACCGTACATATTAGTAAATTTATTTAAATGAAGTTTATTAAAATTTAAATTTACTAATATGGACGGAATCTAATAGTGATGTGAGATTTGACGTCCAGTCGGGAACGCCGCGCCATAAGGTTAGAATATCTGGCAGGATCAATAATGGTTATGATACTGGTGAGTTTGAATATGTACCTACAAGTTCTAACGTAATACCCTCTGCGATCGCTTAACGAGAACGTCATGAAAAGACAAAGAAGAGTTTACCTCTTTGTTCTCTTATGCTATGTAAGTGATTGAAAACTTCTGGCAAATGATTATCATTTGCGGTCCAAATGATGACAGTGGCGTAAATAGACATTACTTCTGGGGGAGGGTTTGAGACGACAATTTTCAACAACCAAAAAAAAAGTTCATGACTTTATTTTAGCTAAAAGTAAAACTTACACTGGGGAAAGGGTTACTCACCAATCACGGAAAAAATGTCTTTATGCTATTTCTATCATTTCAGCTTAAATAAAAGTGGCTTTGGGGGTGTTAACCCCAAACCCCAGGCTATGGTCGGGTAAACCCCAAACCCCAGCACTATATACGCCACTGATAATAAAAGTTTCATCCACATACCTAAGCCAAAGTTTAGGGTTGATTTCAGCAGTATTAATTGCGTTCTCTTCGAACCACTTAATATAAATATTGACTACCACCCCATTGGAAGACCATCATCTTGAGAGTAAAACATATATCTTTAACTTGAAAGTAGGAGTTACAGAGGCAGCATTCCAATAGTTCTCACACCATCCAGAGGCAACGTCGTTCGTTCAAAGTGTGTTTCGTCGCCCCTCTCAAAGGCATGTTCGGCTTTTTGGGCAAAACATAGAGAAGACATGCAGATGGCATCAAAACTACAGTGTACCAAAAACCCACACACACACTGGACAATATCTCAATCGAAATTCTAACTAGTCTGCAGCAACAAAAGAGGGCATCATAAAAACGCTTTACAATAGAGCTGCAACAACTTCTAATAATACCATGGACCTTGAGACAGAAATTAAAAATATAAAAAAAATTGTTGCAGAATGAAAGATTAATAAATAATACGATATCAACATTACAAAATTATTATCATATTACGACATATTCCGATCTGTAAGAAACAACACCAGTCTTCACGATTCCCTATATTAAGGGAACATTTGAAAATATTTGGAGAATAGCCAGGGATTTCAACATCAAAAACTAAGCCAAAGGGCACTGATAAGAAAAAATAATGCATTTACCAATTCCAGTGCGAAGGTGGTGAGTCGTACATTGGAGAGACCAAACACCCTTTTAGTATAAGTATAAGAGTCAAGGAACATTTTAATCTACCCAAAAAGGAGAGACGTCAAAATCGAGCAGAGCGGAACACGTCTGGTCTAACCAACACCGGATGCAGTGGTCGGATGCCAAAATTTTGCATAGGGAGCAGCACTGGCGAAAACGAAAATTTCTAGAAGCAGCTTTCATAGAAAGAAATCAGGGCATATTCAGTAAGAATAGCGTCTATATTCCAAACGTATGGGAGCCACTTCTAGATAAAACTGACCTTCTAAAACTTCACGATTGTTCGTTTACTGAGATACACTCAATGTAACGGCTTACGCTTACGTTGAAGTTTTGATGAAGCCTCGATAACAGCTACCGCAAGACATAAAAGATTCTGGGAATTATTACAAAATACTACGTCTGAAAAAAAATCTTGATATTTTCGTTCACTATATATTGAGTTTATTTATATTGTACGCAACTGCTTTGACGAATTCATATATTATGTTATATTATTTTTTATTACTGAATTTTAACCTTTATTACTTAAAATAAGTTCTAATAAACTGCACTAAAGTACGCTTGAAGCATGTTTTATGTTACGTTTAAATAATCGTAAAAAGCATACATTTAAAATTCACCTACCGTTGGTTGGTCAAATCTATGTAATTTTAGAACTTGACGCCAAAAAATAAATGTTTTGGTATCCGGATGTTGTGCTGTTGACTAATGTAATTATTTTGAAATTTGACACCTAAATAATATGTTTTACAAATTGCCTATTACGTCAATCTCACTAATAAAGGCTATAAGCCAAAAGGTTTGAAAATATAAGAATAATGCCTAACTTAGTACTTACATTTTTTTTAGTAAAATTGTCTAATTTTAAGGAATTCCCGAAAAAATATGGAACAGTATGTTGGTCCAAAAACTTAAAATTCTCCAAATTTTGTCCCAAATTTCCTACCAGCAAAAAAAAGCGGATTCTGCCTTATGTATACTATATTTTTACAAGTTTCCGAAGAATATGTAATGAACATTTGAGATAAACCTTTCAAAAATTTAAAAGTTATCTTGCCTTTCTCTAGGACTCACTATCTATGTGAACGCTTTAATCACCAAGCTAGGAAGACCATAATAATTCTTGTGGCAGTAGTTAGAAACATCAAGAGTACGTGAGTCTTAAAAATTTTGCATTAACCAGTTTTGCGGAATGATAAAATAGGATAACACAGTGTCCAATAGTTTTTCGTGCAATGAGCTAAGCTATCGATACATAATTTTCTACTATTTTATACTTTTGATCGGGTTGCAATTGTTGAGTATCCTCTCAGTTCAAAGCAAGATTCAAGAGTGTTAAATTTTATTGTTGCAATAAAAATAGCATATTCAGTACATACAATAGACGATCTATAATTTATGCTTTTATTATTATTTATTACAAAAACAAAGGCTTGAAGCTGCCGACGAAAGGTCACGTTACAAAAGAGAGGAAAGAACGTTTAAAATTATTTTAGAGCGTCGCGGTACCATATAAAAACTGGTTTTGTATTTTGTGGTTTTTTTCTAAAAATATGACGATTTATAATATGTAATAAGTATTTATGTCTAGTTAGCCTTGACCGTTTGGGGTTTATCAACGAAACTGCGTTTTTATAGAGACAAATTGTGATTTATTAGAACTGCCAGTGCAAAGTTTTACGTCAAAAATTTTAAAAGTTACCAAACCAAAAAAATTTCAAAAAAAGCATGTCAACCGCAAGTGAGAAAATCGATAAAATGGAATATCGAGTCGTCATTAACTACCCTTATTTTAAAGTGGTTTGCTTATGCCACTCTGCCAAAAAATAGATTGTTTGCTTGAAAAAATTAATTAATTTAAGATTCCCACAGTGCTGGAAGACCCATTTTAGTGCCAATTCCAGAATATATAGATGCAGTTTATGACTTGATGTGTATTGCTGAGACCCTGAGGATTTGATTCGATCGCGTCCATCACATTGTTCAGGTCGAATAATTTCGGCAAAATTAATTCCCAAATGCCTGAACACGGATCAAAAGCGAGAACGAGTGGAAACAGCCCGCTCGATTTGTACCCGATTTGATGATGATCGGAACTTTCTGAACCGACTTCTCACTAGGATGAAACCTGAGTATATTTGTATGATCCAGAGACAAAACTGCAATCCATAGAACATTCTGAGTCTCCAATGCCAAAGAAATTTCTTGTTCAAACATCTGCAGAAAAAGTCCTTATTTTAGTGTTTTGGGATAATCGTGGTATTATCCAAATGGATTACCTCGACAAGGAGAAAACTGTAACTATTATTATTCAGTATTATTAACAGGAGTGCGAGAGATAGTGGAAAAAAAGAGCGGGGTGGTCTTCAAGGGAATTTTGTTTCTGCAAGATCGAGCATTGCCAAGAATAAACTTCGCGATCTGGGGTTCGCGTTAGTGGAATACCCCCTTTATTCGTCTCTTTTGGCCCCTCAGATTACTACCTTTTTTCTGAACTGGAAAAAGTGTCAAAGATTGTAAATTTTCTTTTAACAAAAACGTTCAACTAAAAAGCGTTATG
This sequence comes from Kuschelorhynchus macadamiae, assembly GCA_030620095.1. NCBI lineage: Eukaryota > Metazoa > Arthropoda > Insecta > Coleoptera > Curculionidae > Kuschelorhynchus > Kuschelorhynchus macadamiae. The sequence continues at coordinate 61,835 of JAUTXW010004938.1, forward strand.
TACAAATAATATAAAATTGAGTAATCATCTATTGCCTGAAACATATTGTACGCAACTGCTTTGACGAATTCATATATTATGTTATATTATTTTTTATTACTGAATTTTAACCTTTATTACTTAAAATAAGTTCTAATAAACTGCACTAAAGTACGCTTGAAGCATGTTTTATGTTACGTTTAAATAATCGTAAAAAGCATACATTTAAAATTCACCTACCGTTGGTTGGTCAAATCTATGTAATTTTAGAACTTGACGCCAAAAAATAAATGTTTTGGTATCCGGATGTTGTGCTGTTGACTAATGTAATTATTTTGAAATTTGACACCTAAATAATATGTTTTACAAATTGCCTATTACGTCAATCTCACTAATAAAGGCTATAAGCCAAAAGGTTTGAAAATATAAGAATAATGCCTAACTTAGTACTTACATTTTTTTTAGTAAAATTGTCTAATTTTAAGGAATTCCCGAAAAAATATGGAACAGTATGTTGGTCCAAAAACTTAAAATTCTCCAAATTTTGTCCCAAATTTCCCACCAGCAAAAAAAAGCGGATTCTGCCTTATGTATACTATATTTTTACAAGTTTCCGAAGAATATTTAATGAACATTTGAGATAAACCTTTCAAAAATTTAAAAGTTATCTTGCCTTTCTCTAGGACTTACTATCTATGTGAACGCTTTAATCACCAAGCTAGGAAGACCATAATAATTCTTGTGGCAGTAGTTAGAAACATCAAGAGTACGTGAGTCTTGATCTACTTCGCATTAAAAATTTTGCATTAACCAGTTTTGCGGAATGATAAAATAGGACAACACAGTGTCCAATAGTTTTTCGTGCAATGAGCTAAGCTATCGATACATAATTTTCTACTATTTTATACTTTTGATCGGGTTGCAATTGTTGAGTATCCTCTCAGTTCAAAGCAAGATTCAAGAGTGTTAAATTTTATTGTTGCAATAAAAATAGCATATTCAGTACATACAATAGACGATCTATAATTTATGCTTTTATTATTATTTATTACAAAAACAAAGGCTTGAAGCTGCCGACGAAAGGTCACGTTACAAAAGAGAGGAAAGAACGTTTAAAATTATTTTAGAGCGTCGCGGTACCATATAAAAACTGGTTTTGTATTTTGTGGTTTTTTTCTAAAAATATGACGATTTATAATATGTAATAAGTATTTATGTCTAGTTAGCCTTGACCGTTTGGGGTTTATCAACGAAACTGCGTTTTTATAGAGACAAATTGTGATTTATTAGAACTGCCAGTGCAAAGTTTTACGTCAAAAATTTTAAAAGTTACCAAACCAAAAAAATTTCAAAAAAAGCATGTCAACCGCAAGTGAGAAAATCGATAAAATGGAATATCGAGTCGTCATTAACTACCCTTATTTTAAAGTGGTTTGCTTATGCCACTCTGCCAAAAAATAGATTGTTTGCTTGAAAAAATTAATTAATTTAAGATTCCCACAGTGCTGGAAGACCCATTTTAGTGCCAATTCCAGAATATATAGATGCAGTTTATGACTTGATGTGTATTGCTGAGACCCTGAGGATTTGATTCGATCGCGTCCATCACATTGTTCAGGTCGAATAATTTCGGCAAAATTAATTCCCAAATGCCTGAACACGGATCAAAAGCGAGAACGAGTGGAAACAGCCCGCTCGATTTGTACCCGATTTGATGATGATCGGAACTTTCTGAACCGACTTCTCACTAGGATGAAACCTGAGTATATTTGTATGATCCAGAGACAAAACTGCAATCCATAGAACATTCTGAGTCTCCAATGCCAAAGAAATTTCTTGTTCAAACATCTGCAGAAAAAGTCCTTATTTTAGTGTTTTGGGATAATCGTGGTATTATCCAAATGGATTACCTCGACAAGGAGAAAACTGTAACTATTATTATTCAGTATTATTAACAGGAGTGCGAGAGATAGTGGAAAAAAAGAGCGGGGTGGTCTTCAAGGGAATTTTGTTTCTGCAAGATTGAGCATTGCCAAGAATAAACTTCGCGACTCAGATTACTACCTTTTTTCTGAACTGGAAAAAGTGTCAAAGATTGTAAATTTTCTTTTAACAAAAACGTTCAACTAAAAAGCGTTATGTACAAATAATATAAAATTGAGTAATCATCTATTGCCTGAAACCATCAAATTTTAACTTAGAGAGAAAATTTTCATGACTGTGGTAAATTAAGAAATCATGATTTTTAGGATTAGACTATGATAAAATGGAATAATTTTCAGACGTTTTGCCTTCGATTACACAAAACATCTTCAGGAAGTCTAATGATTTCTTAACCATCATATTTTGTTAATTTTTTTTAGAAAAGAAAAGTTGCATAGTAATTGAAACAACTATAAAAATATATGGAATATAAATTCTATTTTTTTCTTAACTCAAAAAATGTGTTTTGGAAGCGTTAGCTTAGAAAACACAGAAACTTATTTTTTTAAAATATTATGTCAATAAAAACATTTTTTTTTTCAAATATATAGGGTAGCCATAGGAAGATGAAACAGCCATCTGATAATATATATATATATATATATATATATATATATATATATATATATATATTAAAAATGAAACACGCTTGTTGAATTTCCAGCACAGACTAATTTTATTAATAACTATATAAGAGAAGATTATCAATAAGCATTTCTGCTGATGTGTTAAAATAATATCGCCTATATAAAGTACAGTGGCGCAACAACAAACAGCATTTTGGGTTATACAATTTCAACACTCCCACTAACACAAAATGATGATCAAAAATTTACTTTAATGGGTGTGTTATACCCAACAAATCCAAAAACTTATAATGTTTAACTGATGCCAAACCCTTTGTAAGAATATCGGCTGGCATGTTCGCTGTATCTAAATACTTAACTTCTACTAAGTTATCAGAAATTGCATCCCGAATAAAATGATGACGCGTGTCAATGTGTTGTCCTCTTATGGTACATTGAATTAGCAGACAATTTAATTGAGCTCTGATTGTCATTGAGAACATTCTAATACAATTAACAACTTCTGTTAACTCAGCTATTAAATTTCTTAAGTAAATAGCCTCTTTTGTAGCTTCTGAGACCGCCATGTATTCTGCCTCAGTGCTTGATAGCGCTACAGTCTTTTGTTTTCTACATTCCCATGATATTACGGAACCACAAAGTTTAAAACAATATCCTGTGTATGATTTGCGACCATTCGAGTCTGCAGCCCAATCTGCGTCAGCAAAACCTTCTAATTCCGTATTATCTTTACAAAACTTTAATCCATAATGCCTAGTGTGTTTCAAATATCTTAAAACGCGCTTAGCTTGTTTCCAGTGAGTTTCGTCGAAACATTTATTAAATTGACTCAGATAACTTACCGAAAATGCTATATCAGGTCTAGTCAAAACAGCGAGATACATCAAAGAACCGATCAGTTCCTGATATGGCAATTCCGTGTTACATGGCTTTTCTGTTTTTGTAAGATTTACATTGACTTCCATAGGCGTACAAACAGTCTTGCAATCCAACATATTAAATCGTTTTAAAAGTTGATTTATATATTGCTCTTGATCTAAACAAATCGTTTTCTTGTTTTTATCAATACTAACTCTCATACCGAGACATTGCTTAACTTGCCCTAAGTCCTTAATCTTAAAATGTTGCCCTAACTCAAGTTTTAAATTATTTGTTTCGATCTCATCAGTATACTGTTACAAAAGTCAACAAATTACCTCTGCTCTTAGTAAACAAACAAGGTTCATGATCAGATTTCTTATAACCTAAATTCTTAAGAACAACGTCAACTTTTATGTACCATGCCCTAGCAGACTGCTTGTCCATAGATAGCTTTATTCAATTTCAAAATTTTATTTTTATCATGAGTTTTAAATCCCTCTGGTAACATCATAAAAACATTTTCTTCTAGAATGCCATTCAAAAAAGCGGTGGTAACATCAAAATGTATGATATCTAATTCTAATTTCACAGATAAGGCTATTAACAATCTAAGGGTGGAATGTCTTACAACAGGTGAAAAGATTTCATCAAAATCGATACCTGGTTTTTGGGAAAAACCTTTCGCAACTAACCTAGCACGGTACCGCACTTTGTTTTCACAATCAATTTTCTTTTTAAACACCCACTTGCACTGCACAATTGTCTGTTCTTGAGGAATGTCAATCAGCTCCCATGCTTGGTTTTACTCGAAAGATTGCAGCTCTTCTTCCATTGCCCTTCTCCACTGGTCACCATCAGGTTGTGATAAAGCCTCTGTAACAGTTTCCGGATCAGTGTTCACATCAGAATTTTCTGAGTAAATGCAACTAAAATCATTTTCAAAATTTCTTGGTTTTTGCACTCTCTCAGATCTTCTTAATACAATAGGAGCCTCTTCATCAGGAGACGAATCATCACTGTCATTACTGACAGCATTCTCCCAAAGTTCACCTGAGCTATTAGAGAGTAAGTCATCCTCAATTATTCCATTTGTAACATGATCTCCCACTGGAACTGATATTAGGTCATTATTATCTGCTTCTGTGTTTGCTATACTGTTCACCATGATGTTCTCTTTATCTCTGATATTTTCCATTATGGTCACATCTCGACTCGTAAATATTGTATTTTTCGTAGCCTTATATACTCGATAACCTTGAATTTCATCATCGTATCCTACTAAAATACATTTAACAGCCTTCTTGTCCCATTTTAAGCGTTTTTCTTTGGGAACATGTACCATTACTGTGCTGCCAAAAATTCTGAGATTTTTCACATCAGGCACCCTGCCTGTCCACAGTTCGAATGGAGTTTTATCAATTCCAGAAGCTAATGACCGGTTTCGTAAATATACTGCAGTGTGAACTGCTTCTGCCCAAAATTTCTGTTCAAGGTTCGCATCAAACAGCATACACTTATATTTTTCAACTACAGTCCTATTTATCCGTTCTGCCATTCCGTTTTGTTCAGGCTTATATGGGTTTGTTTTTTGATGGATAATTCCACAGGTTTTTAAAAATTTGTCTAACTCCCTGTTACTCTCCCCCATTGTCTGATCTCAAGATCTTAATCTTTTTGCCTTGTTGATTTTCGACCATGTTTTTAAAATTTTTGAAACAATCAAACACTTGGTCTTTTGTCTTTACAAAATAAACAAAAACCATACGGCTAAAGTCATCCTCAAAAATTATGAAATATTTTGATCCTCCAAGAGACACAGTGTTCATTGGACCACATACATCTGTATGTACTATTTCCAAAATATCTTTAGCCCTGTGACCCTTATTCTTAAATGGTAATCTAGGTTGTTTACCCTCGCAGCATATTTCACAATTTTTCTGCCTTATATCTAGAACACCTGGATAATTAAGTCCCTCGACAATACTCATTTTATTCAGGTAAGCACTATTAAGGTGCCCAAAACGACGATGCCAAACTTCTCCTGAAATAACCGATTTCGTCGATAATAAACACGTATCAACACTCAATGTGTTTAGCTTATATAGCCCATCCTTTAAATCAGTTGTTCCAACTAAATTATTTTGGTTATTGAAAATCTGACAGCGATTATTCATAAACTTAACAGTGTTACCATTTCTTATGTGTTTACCTTATATAGCCCATCCTTTAAATCAGTTGTTCCAACTAAATTATTTTGGTTATTGAAAATCTGACAGCGATTATTCATAAACTTAACAGTGTTACCATTTCTTATCAGTTGACTTACCGATAATAAATCCAATTGGGGAACACACAACACATTTTTAACAGTTATTTCGTAACTATCATGTCCAACAACAGTCGTTAAATTTACATCACCCGAACAAATAACAGGAACATTTGTCTTATTAGCCACCATAATTTGTGATATATTTGCTGAGCTTTCTATATTCTCCAGCCACTCTTTATTTGCAGTCAGATGTACACTAGCACCAGAGTCAATATACCAATCGAATTTATTGAATGATCCGTTCAGAAAAACTACACTAAAAGCGTTTGAAGTCTTCTGTTTACCAGTATCTTTATTATCCTTATTCGGGCATTTATTCTGAAAGTGTCCAATTTGTTTACATTTATAATATTTTATCTGTTTATTGACATTCGCGCCCGATTTCAGATTTTTAGCGTTTCTGTTGTCACGCCAATCCTGTTTACTGGCAAACGCACTTCCACTGCTACTGACATCCTGAGTGTTCAATTGCCATAATCATGGGTTGAAACTTATCTGGCAATCCGGTTAACAAAAGTGAACCAATCCATTCATCATTAATATCGAAACCTGTACCTCGTAGTTTCTGGCCTGTTTCGACAACGTGATTGACATAATTTGTCATAGAATCACAATTTTCCAAACGCAAGGAAATTAAACATCTTAACAAATTAATCTTTCTTGCAAAACCCTTATCGTCAAACAACGTCTTCAATTTATTCCATAATTCTAAAGTCGTTTTTGCATCTTTAATATGAACATAAATTGACGTGTCAATTGTTAAGATAAGTTTTGCTTTGGCCTTGGCGTCATCGTCAGCTACAACTTCTGATATGCATTTAGATAGACCCTCTAAAACCAGATAGTTCTCCACACCAAACGCCCAATCCCCATAGTTCTCTCGTCCTTTCAATCTTGGAACATTAACTATATAATTACCAGCCATTCTTGTGCGATTACTCGGAAATTAAACTAACAAAACACGATATCAAATTTCGGAGGTTATCAATGGGCTTCGCGACGGCCTGGGCCCATAACCTATTAAAAATGAAACACGCTTGTTGAATTTCCAGCACAGACTAATTTTATTAAAAACTATATAAGAGAAAATTATCAATAAGCATTTCTGCTGATGTGTTAAAATAATATCGCCTATATAAAGTACAGTGGCGCAACAACAAACAGCATTTTGGGTTATACAATTTCAACATATATATATATATATATATATATATATATATATATATATATATATATATATATATATATATATATATATATATATATATATATATATATATATATATATATATATATATATATATATATATATATATATATATATATATATATATATATATATATATATATATATATATATATATATATATATATATATATATATATATATATATATATATATATATATATATATATATATATATATATATATATATATATATATATATATATATATATAATTGCTTAGAAAACAGTAAAATACGTCAATTTTTTTTTACCATTTTGTATATAAAAATAATTTTTTCTTTAATAGAGTGTTTTTATAGAAGTGCAAGAGTGGCTGGGTAAATAAAATATCGGCCTTTTATGGCATTTATTGGAAGGTAAGAAAAGTTTTATGAATATATAATAAATAGATTGCAGTAGTCAACTGTTTTAACTAATATAGAGATTCGATTTTATAGTAGAAAACATGGCAAACCCAAACCATTTTCAACCGAAAAAATGAAAATAGAATCACTATAAATAACTTTTTTGATAACCTTTAAGACCCTAACGGCTTAATTTAAATTGTTATAAAAGTTCTCACACTATCTAAAACATGCATTTAAAAATGGCGTCACATTGGCCTTCACAAACAACGAAACCCAGGTAAATACAATAAAGTATATGCACACTGAAAAATCAAATCATTTTATTTAAATAAAAATGTGAAGTGCTAAAATTTTGTTAAACGTATTATTTGACGTAAATATTTTTGTTTCGTGTAACTAATAAATTATTAACAATTATTTGCTTTAAATATATATTATTTTCAATCAAGCACATTTATATTTAATTAAAAAACTTAAATATTCATGCCTAATGACAGATCCTAAATTTAAATATATTATTTGTTTATGTAAGAAATAAATATGCAATTATTTAGGGTGTTGTTAGTCTAGTGTTGAAGAGTGAGTTATTGAAGTGCAAAAATGGCTGGATAATTATAATATTGGCAATTTAGCATTTATCTAAATGGTAAGAAAAGTTTTTATCGACTTTGATATATGTATAATAGATTGTAGCAGTTAATTGTTTTAGAGCGGCTCTCATTTATGTTAGAAACCATGGCAAATCCAAACCACTCTCAATCGAAAAAGTGAAAATAAAACAGCTACAAGTTACTTTTTTTTAATAACCTTTATGGTGTGAATAGCTTTATCTAAATTGTTCTAAAAGTGCTCTTACACTATCTAAAACATGCATGTAAAAATGGCGGCATATTGGCTTTCACAAGCGACGCAACCTGTAAATACAGTGAAATGTAGTAAGTACATCTTTTTAACCCTTTCTCCCATAGAAAAATTTAAATTCTGAAAGTGAATAAAATAAAAATTAATAGATAGACCATTAAGGATTTCATTTGTTATGTGTTAAAGAAAATCTTAACATAGACAAATGCCATAACCATACTTTTATGTGGTTTTTAATACAAATATAACAATTTATATATTTGAATGAATTTCCAAGTTCCCATACATCCTCTACCAATTTGGAACGCACTGTATATATATTTATTGGCTGTTATATGAGAAAGTAAAAATATCAATAAAAAATATTAACCTTTTGGTTGTTAAAATACGAGATTATAGAGAGTATGATAACGATTTGCAAAAAAATAACTCTTAAACATATAATATTATTGCTCGGCTAACTTTTCTTTCCAATGAAAAGAGGTTAGAAACCGTGATCTTTCTCAATTGATAACTTGTTAAGCTAATTTCTACTAGGCAACAACATCACGCATTTGACGTAGGTCTGGTCTTAAATTTATTACATAACACATCTTATTACTTTTAGAAGAACTATATGCGTAGTTTTTATTTGCTTTAGAAACAAAAAATAATCTTATAACGTTCTATAACATTTCATTTAGTATTTAAAACATAAGTGGAAAGGAATTAATTAACAATTAAATACTAATATATGAACAAACATGGTTTTAACACAACTAATCAAAACAAATTACAAAATGTGAAGTTACAAACGAATTTTCAAAATTGGAAGAATTTATTCCGAGTATTGGAAATGACCATGTAATTGTTGTGATTCTTTGAGGTAACATGTTGTTTGTTCTCGTATTAGTATTTAATTGACTATTAATGCATTCCCATTTGGGTTTTTTATATGAAATACAATGGAATAAAGCGTTTCTAAGCGTCATCAGAGGTATCCGTTTTTGTGTAGTACTTCATGAGAAAGGGGATAAAAATGCTTCTAAAAATGAGTATGAAAATTTCAGTTCTGCATTTAAAAAAATGAAGTTGATGGTGATAGTTAAAACAGGAATCCTCGGAGGTGAAATTTGAACCATGTTCTAGAGCAAAAAAATTAAAAGCTATAAACTTCCAAATTCAAAACGTGTCCCGAGAATCAATAGTTTTTGAAATATTCGACGAAATATATTTAGGCGTTTTTCACAAATCACTCTGTGTCTTAAAAACTAGCAGGAATTTGGCAACACGGTCAAAGGTTCTTGAATCAGCATCAAAATAGGTAAAATTTCTTTAATTTAACCGACCTCGTAGCACTAACCGTTAGATAGCAATAGTGGCATCACCAAGTGAACGAAATTATTTAAAAAAAAATTAATTAAGTTTTAATTCTAAAGTTCTTTCTGCTATATTTTGATAGCCCACCCACCACCAATAAACAGCTATATGTAAGCTATGCGTTCTGGTAAGTTATTTGAAAAAATTATATATAAAAAAAAATGGCTAGATCAATCGAGATAAATTTGATTTCATTTTTTTCAGAATCAATGGATAAACGAATCCAGGTCGATGTGATTCACACCGACTTCAGTAAGGCCTTCGACAAAATTTATCACCGGATACTAATTGATGGTCTTTCTGAGGTAGATGTATTTAACTACATCTTAAGATGGATATGGTCATATCTACAAGATCGGACTCAGGCATCAGTGGCTGTTAACGGCTACATTTCTGATTCGTTTCGGGTTCCCTCCGGTGTTCCTGAGGGGCGCCATTTATGCCCTCTCTTTTTCGTTCTATACATAAATAATATTACTGGCTGTTTTAGGAATTTCTCATTTGTTCTTTATGTTGATGACAAAACTTTTTCGAACTGTTCAAACATCAAACGACTGCCTGAAATTGAAGGAGGACTTGGACCGATTTTCTACTTTCTGCGAGACCAGAATTCTGTTTTTAACCATAGACAAATGCTTTATAATCTCCTACACCAGAAATAGAAACATGATTAATTGCAATTTCCAAATTAAAAATGTTAATTTAAAAAGGGTTTTGAAGATATATGCCTTTATTCACAGCAGGCTTTGTTTTGCATCTGTAGTTTGTACTCCAAGATAGCACATTTATATAAGAAGACTAGAATCTATGCAACATACATTTTTAAGGTATCTCGGTTTTAAATTAAATCACTTTATAGATAGAAATTATACTGATATTATAAGACGATTTAACATTTTGTCGGTGCAACGCAGGCGGGATATCGCCTATTTACTTGTGCTATTTAAAATAATTAAAGGTCTAGCATTCGCCCCACAGGTTACTTGCGTATTCAATTTAATGTTTTCAGCAGAACTTTTAGGCATCAAGAACTCTTTCATATTCTTTTTCGCATTACCAATTCAGGTCAGAATTCACCACTGCGTAGAACGTTAACTTCTTTTAATAAACATTTTAATAACTTAGAGTATTTGAAATATCATTGGTTTGTTTCAAGCATAGGCTTAAGTATTATTTTCTGAATGAACTGTGATTAATTGTATTTTTTATTATTAGTATATATTAAGACTCCTTTTTAATTTTAACTTTCGCTTTTTTTTACCCACTAAAATATTGTGTAATCTGTTGTTGCCCCTATTGTGTGTAAACAAATAAATAAATGAATAAATAAATAAATCTCTAAAACTTATATTTTGATACAAAACAGGTGGGTGTAATGATCACGCAGTCGAAACTACTTACTAGCAGATCTGATTATTATTATGATAGATTATTCTACTAACTTCTGCCCTGCTGCTGGTTAAAATAATTCTGACGAAGACATATCCAAAGGATGACATGTCTTATTGTTGTACCCAGCATGGCTGCCATCATAAACCTTTGAGTGACCTAATTATTGTTCTAACCTTTTCCTGTTGTAAATATGGTCACCAACCCATACTTAGCTACTGAAATTTTATAATACAGATATCTTACACTTTTCTTTTGTGTGACAATAAAAAATATGTTATCGCGTATAATTAAATTACTTTTAATTTCAATTTATTTTCAAGTAGCTAAATATACTATTCAAGATATTTCTATTACTATTTTTATGACTGCCTTTATAATTTACGATTCAGAATAAGCGATCACCGTTTTTATTTGTTTTTCCAATTATTATTGATTTGATCAAAGTTCAGTGTTTAGTAGGAATTAGTTAATTTTAATAATCATGAACTTTAATATTGCATTAAACAGTGATGTAAAAATAAATTTAAAAATCCTCTACTCGTCATTTAATGTGATTCTCGTATTGATTTGAGCAAGTTACTTTAGCGCTTCGTATAATGAAAAAAGGTCCGCGGTCGGATAAACTTTGGCATGGTTTTCAATTTAGTATTTTTTAAAATTAGTGATCAATTCAAATCAAAAGTGAATTTATGTTTATATTATCAAACGTAACTCGAACTTATAAAAAAATACAATAAAACATATTTTTGCAGTACTTTTGTCGCTTGAATAAATACCGATCACCGAATTAATTAAATTAGCATATGAAATTGGAATGTTTTGACATTAAGTCGTTTATTACGTCAAACTTTATCACCACAGCCAACTGAAATAACAGTTTTATTGCGTTGTCTGCAGTAAGTTTTTTTTTGATAGTTAACACTATATACATATACAAGGTTAGTCACGGAGATTGACTTATTGGAAATCGGATGATTTAATATAATTTGTTTTTAAATGTACAGGGTGTCATCAAAAATTTGGCCTATATAAAATTTCATTTTTATACCTTAATTTCTTTTCAATTTCACTGGGGAACAAATTTCAACCTTTTTTTTGTTAAACAAATACCTATTAAAGAATTTAGGCTCGCAAAAACAATCTGAATTATTTGTTACAAAATTTTAATTTATAGGCATATACCATGAACGTACAAACTACAGATAACAATATATTGTTGATTTAATAAAACCAATTAAATAGCACATTTTTATCATTGATTCTAATGTTTAGACACTCATTTTGCCCTGCATTGCCTGCCTTTTGAAAGCAGTCCCTGGGGCATCTCTGGTAATTGTCCAGCAATAGTCTGCTAACATTCTCACAGTTTCATTTTCCATGATACCTTCTTTCCATGTTTAAAATATCCTTGTGGAACATCTGACCGTGCTCGTCACTTACAGCGCCACAATATTCCGGAAAGTAATCCAGATAAGAATTCAGGAAATGAATTATTACACCCTAGGTTTTGATAACACAAAAGAAGTTGGGCAATCAGGTCTTTTTTTCAGTCGGTTGAAAGCTTTTATGTTTCCCAAAAAATGTGCAAGCATTTTGAAGGCATTCCAAGCGTCTTTTCCCTTGCCTTCAAGTATGAAATCGAATTACGCATCTCCGAAAAATTTCCTAATCTGGGGACCCACAAATATTCCCTCTTTAATTTTAGCGTCACTGATTCTAGGGAACTTTTCTTTTAAATAACTTAAAGCAGAGGTCCATGGCCTTAACAGAGTTTTTCATAAGTCCCAATTTTATATGAATAAGTGGCGGTACTAAAATCTTTGCAAGGGGAACTAATGACGCGCTGGTTACACTTTTCTTTTCTGGCTCAAAATACTCTTTCGGTGGCCAAATTTTCTTTCTGTAGTGATCCGATTGTGTTCGACTGTCCCATTCGCAAAGGAAGCAACATTTGGTATAACCTAGCTGTATTCCAAGCAAAATCGCCACAACTTTTAAATTCCCACAAATTTGCCATTTATGTCTTTCATATTGTATGGTTTCTAGTAATAAATTCAAATTGCTATGCGTTTCATTCATGTGGACTGCATGACCAATTGGGACTGAAGTCAACTTGTTTCCATTATGGAGTAATACAGCTTTAAGACTTACTTTTGAGAATTTAGTGAAAAGGCTCCAGTCTTTTGGATAGTACTCCAGTTTTAAAGCTGTCATTAATCCCTCAATGTCCCTACAGGCTACCAAATTATTTTCTATGTTAAAAATTGGTGTTTACTTCATCTTGAAGTAAATTCCATTGATACTATCAAGAGGCCAATAGTTCTGTTTTTTCTTGGGGAATTCTAAATTCCTTATAAGGTCACTTAATTCACTTTGAATTATTTTGTGAGACTTTTTACTGGGAAGTTCACAGACAAAACCGGAGTCTTGCGAGGTTGACTGGTTGGCAACATTTTCCGGTACATTACCGTTTGAATCCGTTTGATCATCATCAGAATCAAGGGTATATATCTGTGGAGGATTAGGTACAGGCAATTCGTCACAATGTATGTACTGTATCGCATACCTTTTTTCTCCGAAAAGCCTTTTTTGATGGGAGGGGTCAAGCAAAAGCAACAGTCAGTAACGTGGTCTTTCTGACCTCGTTAGATCATAGAAACAGCGAAGGGCATCTTACGATTTTCTCCACTTAGCCAGCCGCGAATGGTGGGCGCACATTTGTTGCAGCAGTTATGGGAAGTTCAATTATAATCTTGGTCTTTGCGGCCAAAATACAAGTGGTAAGACTTTTTTATTAAAGGGCTAAGAGTACGTTTTTGTTTCTCAAAAGTCACTTCACCACATGTATAACCAGAATGATCCGGTTTATTTACACAAACTTGCGACATGTTGAGAGTTTTGAAACTCTCTAATTTCTCAAATGCGAACACCTCTCGATCAACTGGTGGTTGAAATACAACTACAACAACAACCATTTAGGATTTGTTATATGTATTTAAACCTTTTATAAAATATACCTGTTATAATAAATCCAGGTATTTCTCATTTAATGGGCAGGTAGGTATATTATCATAATAAGCATGAATCTATAAAACCGGAGCCAACTGAGACTTTTGCAAGACAGATTGTTAATTAGTATAATAAAATAAGTAAGATTTTGTTATTTTTGACTCTGAAATAGTCCGACTTCAAAAAAATGTGTTATGTATAGGCAATTTAAATTACATTTCGGTTAAAAATGGGTTCAAAGGGTTCACGCGCTGTAGAAATACAAAGACATGAGTGCAATTTATCATTTCAAATTTTGCAGTTACGTAGATAAAGGATCAATGCAAGGCGGTAAAGAGCCATTTTGTGGATAAAACAATTATATGCGATGGCATTTGCGTCAAAAAGTGGTCAAAAATGGACAAATCGACTTCTGTTTTATAATTCTAGTGTTAATTATTTCGTAAAAAATCGTATTTAGCGCCCAACTATACATATTTACATAATTAAATCACCTTGAAGCTAATAAATATCTCTTACAGCTTTAACATAATATTACAGCTGTGGAAGGCTTGCAAATGATCCATAATACTGCGTGCAGTTCCCCCTTAAAAACTGAACCTCCACTGTAATTTAAAAACAGCTACACATTTTACATATGAGAATAAACTGAGCACAAATGAATCAAAAACTCAAACACTTTTTTCTAAGACGACTTAATAAAAATACTAACACGAAATTAATATTGGAGGAACACACAACTCAATTTACAAAATAATAATATGTAATAACACCTTTATGACCCGAAACCTTAAACTCATGGTGTGCTCATGAGTGGCTACTATGGATATATACATTCACATCTTAACCAAGCTATTTTATGTTGGAGACACTCCCCAAAAGCTAGACTTCTCGATCCTGTTCGGTGTTCTTTTTTCCATCAGTTTGCTTTTTAGGTTATTATTTTTATGTATCTCTAAAGTTAGTTTAAACAAAGAAGATCGTGGAGCGTATAATCTTCTTTGGTTTAAGTGTGTTTTTATTTTGTAAATTTTTATTATGCATTTTTATGGTAAAATGGGTTACCCGGCAATAAAGAAACAAAAATGAAGTATTTGCTGCACAAAGAAAATGTATGAGAGTATTTTTTATTCAGTATATTTAAAAATCAAGGACTAGAGACTCGGCTAGAGATGAACGGAACCACTCTGTCATACAGTTTTTAAGTGTGTTGCCTGAAGAGTAATTAAACTATTAATCACAAAAAAAACTTTTTAAAGAAAAAGGAATTTTTAAACGATCCGAATACCTACTCTTCAACTTCAAAGTGCTTATCTAAAGCCAGAAAAGCCTCTGCTTATCTAGGGGTTTACATTGTGTTTGCACTAATTATTGTTAATTATATATAGTATTTTAATGTTAGTGTTACGTACAGAACTTTATATAATTTTAACAATTAATGATTTTAATTTGTTGTAATTAGGGCTGCCACCTCTCCGGGTTTGAATGATGCAAATCCGGGGTACGGCTCTAATATCGAAACCTCCGAGCGTCCAGAGCAGTGCGAAAACCGATTTATTTTATTTCAGCAAATAATACCTACCTCAAAATAAAAATGTTTTATTTAATAAAAACAATAGCGTATTTAAGATTCTATTTTTTCGTGGAAGGGGTCGTATTTAGAATTTTGTTTCTTCGAGAAGGTAATTTTTGTTGTGACTAAAAAAAAGTCCTGACTTTGATATATGCCTTTCCTTAATGTACGAGTGTACACCACTTAATAAAAATAGTTTTTCTGAAAACTCAGGGTCTGTTCTTTTTGAAAGGTGGCAGCCCTAGTTCTAATTCTTTTATCATTACTTATTATTATTTACTACTTACATATTTGTGATTTAGGAAAACACTCTACGCCAGTATTTCATGAATAAACAATTTGAATTAAAAATAGCCTGGCAAGGAGACCACATTATCAAAAATGTGCAAGGAGCAAAGTTCAAAAAACAAAATATATTTTTAAAACATATTTCTGCAGAATTGATTTTTTTTGTTTTTAATAAATTATACCGACGAATTGAATTTTTGGTGTGTTTTTTGGTACAACTTGACATACCGACAACAACCCCCCTTCCATTCCTATGTGAAAGCCTCAAATTTAATTCTCGAACCAGACCCCAAATATCGGTATGACACTGATATGCATATAATTATTTCCTAATAACTTTTTACAAATCCTATACACCGTAATGTGTTTAATTTTTTTGAAGTTATTACTAAACAACTGTATAGATTTATAAAATGTGTCATATGTGTGTAGTGGAAATCTTTATTTACATAGTTTATTATTATTATGCAGATTATTATTTTCTTCCATAAAAAAAAGGTTTTATTCTAGAAAATAGAAGTTTTTTTGTTTAAATTAAAAAAAAATCATTTATGTATTGTTTTTTTTTAATATTTAGTGATCCACTTTCCCCATTATTAGTTTAAAGTGGATACAAAGAGGTTTTTAACCGGTGATCCTCTTTACCCCAATGTATGGGGTAAAGCGGTTCACTCTTTAACCAAAAAAAAAAACCGCAAGCCCAAAAAATATCGTAAACCATAGCTCGATGTTAAAAGATACCATATTATTTTTTGGTTAAAATAAATTGAACCACAAAGGCGTCATTGCAATTGCAAAATCGATATTTTTGATCCACTTAACCCCGGTTGACGGTACTTTATTTGGCCTCCGTTTTGTTTTGCCATATAGGATTCTGTGAAGGAATCTCGCCTCTGTACTATTCACAAGAAATGTGCGGATGAGTTGGTTTTTATATGAACAGGCTCGTTTTTTTTTTGTTAATAAATTAGTGTGCTCTTAAGATTCGTGGTGTATTTTATAGTAATTTGTGTCTTAAAAAAATCTTAAACATGGTATAATTAAGTAAGTATTAGATACTTTAATTTAAGTCTTTACAGTTCACGTGTGGGGGTTAGGATTTGCGTGTTGTGCAGTAGTGTTTACTGTTTAAGATGTATTATACTCAGTTTATACATAAAATATACAAAAGATGTGTAAATTAATTAAAATGGGTAAAATAAATAAGCGTAGTCGCCGTAATAGAAGCTCGAGTTTGTTTAGTATACTCAAGTTTAAGTTCTAGTGATAAAGGATACAGGAAAAGAAAAGTCGAGACACAAATAAAAAAGCTAGAGCGAGAAATTCAATTAATGGTAAAAAGTGATTGTAGTCCTGAATTTTCGCCTGATAGTCGATCATTAACGGCAAGTCAGTGGCTCAAAAAGACCATGCAACTGAAACAAATAAATGAGGGGAATGATGTAACCATATTTATCATATGTAGTCTCTCTACGACTCTCCTGGGATGAAAGGAAGACATTAATAAGCACTTTTCTAGCAAATATCGCTACTGCATTTAAGAAATTCAAGAAAGTCGAACCACCGAATGAATCCGTTACTTCGAAAAGATGGAACTTTTGAGTCATTGTGAAATTACGGGAAAGAAAAGTGTTTCCTGTATAATTGACGGAATTAATGACAGTGTACTAAATTGACCCAGGACTAGAAGATACGAGACAACATTTGTTGGCGTTAGGGAGTGATAGTGCCAGAAAATCATTTATTAAAAAATTTATACACATGCTAGGAAATGGTTTGGTATGAGATTGATATTGAAGCCAGGTGAATTCAATTTATCTAGCAGAACACACCAATTGAAAATATTCCGGTAACCAGCAACGTTCTCTCACATCACCTGAAGAGAACCGTTCTCCAGAGTTCATTGTAACAAACTGCCTTCGGGTTTGCCTTGTCAGTGGAGATAAAAAAAGGTGGGAGATGATTGCCAGTGTTTGGTCGCCGAACCCCTAAATTACAATAAAGAAGTGGTTACATATGTATATGTGCAAAGAAATGTATACATGTAGGTGATACATGAAATCATGTTTAAGTTGTACTTTTTTGTAGCTCTAAAGAACAGTGCAAAGAACAAAATAAAATACAATTTTGCAAAGATGAAAACATTGTAACAATTAGTTTGTTAGTGTCAGGATTATGTCACTGTCTTTGTTTTTTTTTAATTTGTACCCCTTATGCTAATTTGATTGACAAATGTCCGGCGTTGACTTGCTTTGGTGCGATCTCGAACGATAATCAAAGTAAAGCATCGTCGAGTGTCGCTAGTAGTTTTAAAGGGGACCATTGGGAACAGGGTAGTAGTTATAGCGATGCGAATGCATGTTTCGTCGTTTAGAAAACATTGACAAAACTATGTTTCTTCGAACTATAATACAATATCTACGGTACTTATTATACTTATGCCTCAGGTCTTTGTGGTCTGTCAAACAAAAACGCAATATACATAAATATGATTTTTTAAATAAACATGCAATTTAGGGTTTCCTTAAAGAGGGGTGAGGGCTCGGGTGGGGGAGTTGACCGTAACAGTTCAGAAAGTTAAAGTACATTCTACAAATGGCACCCAGTGCAAAATAAGTATTTAGGTACGATATAATTCGGTAAGAGTTGATATAGTGCTACGTTGGTGCGGCAATAACTTCTAAACCACTTGTCTGAGAACAAATTTATAGCTTTTTTCAAGGATTTTCAAATTTTCATTACAATATAAACATCTGTAATGGAGATATGATCATTTTACCGAACGTATGTTCATCTTCCGGCGGCCACCTTGATAACGTTATCGTAAGGTTGTGACTAGGCATGGGCGATATTAGATTTTACCTATCGATAGGCGATAGCGCATCACCTATCTATTAAATCTATTTATCGAATGTCTGCTGGCTGTTTTTATTAAATAGAAAACCATCGATACTGTTATCAGTTAATGTATCGAAAAAAACGCTGCTTCCGATAAATCAATTTTTTTTTATATATACAAAACAACCACTTAAATTCCAAAATCAATATTTTTGAACCAAAAACCAGAAGAGCAGGAGCACTACCATAAAACGTGACATAAGATCATAAAACTATGCAACTACACTTTATATCCCCGAAGGCTCCTGGCTTTACTACCGACGCGACGCGACATCCACCAGCGGTATCGCGGCCAGCAAGCCCTTATTGTCTCCAAAGCAAATTACACAATACGATTTTAAACGCGGCCGGCGCGTTACATCGTGTTTTCAATACATCGAAAGAAAAACATCGACCTTGAGTAGGAAAACATCGATGTTTTCGAAACATCGTGTACATCCTTACCTTAACATGTATATAAACCCTGTGCAAAATCTTATACTGGTAGCCAGAAGTGAAATATCTTTACGCAAACTCCCCCGACTAGAGCGCTAAATTTATTGTAAACCGTGCAAATGAACTCACGTGGAACTGCGATCGTAAACAAACTACATGACCTAGTTAGCTGACGAACATCGTCATGAAGACGTACGGCAATCGTTTGTCGCGACATGCTGAAGGTGGCAACGAATATTTAGCTTTGTTTTGGAATATTTATTAAATAAATAAATAATGTGGTGAAAAATGTACAACCTTGTTTGAATTTGAAACCTTGAAACATTAGGTAACAAAATAAAAAAAGTACTTGTCTAGAACCTCCATAGGAAAAACAGTTAACTAAATGTGCAGCAATAGTCGACTCGTGGAGATCCAGTGAGCCATTTAAAAACGGTATTTAGCAAATTTTACATTTGGGATATTGGACATGGGGATAGCCAGTAGCAGCGGCTTTTAATGAATGCAAAACAATAATAATTTTACATCTTTATGTTTTCGGAGTTTAGAATGCTACCGAAATCGTTCGAAGTTGTATAACTATCAAAAAAATAATTCCTTTATGTCTTGAGTTAAAATAGTATCCGATTATTAAAAAAATTAAAATGAATTTGCAGGAAGGACCGAAAATTGATAGGATCGATTTTAGTAGTTGAATAAGGGTAAAGACATATATTTTCTGCACGTTCCGTTTATATAAGTGTTGCGTTGGGATCTATTAGAATATTGAATGTTTTTAGATAAAACAATTTCAGTATTAACACTGATAAAAATCATTTGATTTAAACAAGAATGGAGTTTATGCTCTTCTACTCTCGCTGATATTTGCCTGTTAGTTTGCCCCACGTACAGCTCTTCAGTCTTGGCATGAAATGCTGTATACTCCGTGGTTTTCCAATTTGATTTTGTCTTTTGGGTTTCCAAGTAGTTTACCTTTGTTGGGTTTGATGCTTGTGTAATGTTTGTATGTTATATTTTCTAAGCATTCTTCCGATTCTGTCTATTGTGCCCTTTATATATAGAAGACTACTTGTTGCCTTCCCGGTTGATGATTTTTGGTTTTCGTTGTTCGGGAACTCTGTGCATTAATAGCTTTCCCTATAGTGCGATGTGTGTAGCCATTTTTCTTTAAAGAACCATATATTATATTAAGTTGGCAAACCAGCTGTTTGCAATTTTTGCATTTCAGTCAGTAAGTGAGGGCGGAAGCTATCGTTGGAGTAGGTTCTTTGTTTGAACGTCTATCCGTGTGTTGTGTAATTCGTACGTCGCGTCGTGCATGGTGCGATATGGAAGACAATAATACGGACGTGGATATGCAAATATCGTCAACTTCGACTGTCGGTAATAACGTTGAAAATGTTGGAGAATTTAGTAAGAAGAGTGTGTGTGAATGTGTGGTGTGTGTCTTAATAATAAAGGGATTTTCAACATTAAACTTCGCTGATAAGCTTCAAATAATTTCCAAAGGAAGGGCAAAAGCGCCTATGAAAATTTTAACCACAAAAATGAAAAACTGTATTAGACATTTTTATCCGGAAAAACAATACGAACAGTTTAAATGGCTAACAGGGTGTGAAAATATAAGTAAATTATTTTGTTGGCATTTTTACTTTTTGAAAACGAAAAAGGTCTCTGGAATAAAACTGGTTTTTCCGATTTAAACAGTTTCCATAAAGCTGTAAAAAGACACATTATGTCCAAAGCGCATTTGTAGGCCGTCATAAAAGAAAAAGTCTTCGGCAAAACCAGAATTGAACACGCCCTTAATAAACAGTTGGAAATTAGTCATCGCCAACACAATGAACTAGTCGATAAAAATAGGCAAATATTAAGAAGACTTATCGATGTTGTTTGTTTTCTCGGACAGCACGAATTGGGATTTAGAGGTCATGACGAAATAAGGGTTTCTTCAAATAGAGGAAATTTTCAAAATTTACCTAGTTTAATGGCTATATGATGATTGCTTAAAAAATCATTTAGAGCAGTCTAGCGTTTTTCACGGAACGTCGAATCGAATCCAGAGTGATTTAATTTCCGCTGTTGCAACCATTATTCTAAAAAGAATTAAGCAGGAGATTAATCATACAAAGTTGTTCTTTACCGCTTACATATGGTGTCTCGTCAATCATAACAGCCACGAAGTCAGTTTGGTGTAACTCTTGTCGTATTTTTGCCTTAACTACAAAGGCTATTGCAGATATTAAATCATTTTGTATTCTGTTAGAAAATCCGGAAAAGGCAATTCTCTTTTCATTTTCATTAGACACGTGTAGATGATCTTGCAAAATCTGCAAAGCAGTGTTTTCTGTATGTCCGAGAAATGACAGTTCTTGCTTTCCCAAGAAGCAAGTTATATCAATAAGTCTTCGCATTAGGTTACGATTTCGATCTACTCTAGCACTATGCCTTTCTATTTTCTCTTTAAATTGACGAGAAAGGCTCACTTCTATGCTATTTTGCCCAAAGTTACATAAAGAAAGGGCAGATTTTAAATGACTCTCAGATTGATCATGTTTTTTTGCAGCATTTGTGAAATTGTTTAGGTCTTCGTAACCGGCATTAGTCCACACACTCTTTTCTTTCGAAAATAATAGACATGCCCAACAAACCATCTTATTAATATGTCTGCAACCGGAAAGCCAATTATAATTTTCATAAAACTTATCGCTAAAATACCTATTACAGTTTTTTTTTCGTTGCACAATTTTAAGTAAAGGGGTAGGCCGCCCTGCTGCGATAATAACATGTTTATCGTCAAATTTTCTAGTGCTAAACGGAACTATTTTTAGCCGTTGTAAAAAAATTTCCACTGTCATCACATTCACACTGCATTTTTATTTTTAAAGTACCTACCAAAATATCTTTAGTCTCCAGTATAACAAACACTTATCAGTAGTCAAAATACCTAATGTTAAATGAAGCCCAATTATTCGATTTGAAACACACTTTAAAAACTAAATTATTGAGAGGCTACACGAAAAAAATGATTATTATAATATTCAAACCTAAATCACCCTCGTCGCGACTAGCCCGCGTCGACTATCGGCCGGTCGTCCGTAATTATGAAATAGTGCTTGTATATTGCTGAATTGCTGTATCTCTTTTCAACACACGGCGTTAGATCCGTGCCTTTAATTTCGTACGCTTATTATTACTGAAGGTGCTGCCTTTCGCTCTCAATATAGTATATATATTATGGGAATTGTCCACCTTACGACGCCCTCTTATGAAGCACCTACATGGTAAATTGAGGTCCGCTTAGAAGCAAGATTTGCACTATTTTGGACTCGTGGAAATATTTGCGTTTGATTTAATAATAATTGTAGTAGTAGTAAATATTAATTATATTATGATATAATTTAATTTTAACATTTCTGCTAATTTTGCCAAGATTGGTAGGGTAGGCAATGCCTTTTTGCCTACATTGCTTGCACGCCACTGAGACACAATGATCCATTTTAGTCAAACCACGATCGCGATTTCGCTCTTATTAGAGCTCATCATAGACTAGCGAGCTCCGTCTAGGGCAAAGGCACAAAATGGAATCACACAACCAACTACTTCGCTGGCTAATACCATGACCGGCATTGAATTACATTGTGACTCCTGGCTTTCGTTGGGAGCATTAAATTATAGTAGGTTTTAATTCCACGTACACCAACGTCATAACAAAAAAATGATCCTTGTTTGGATCATGTTCTGCATCACAGCAGACTCAATGATCCATTTTAGTCAAACGACGATCGCGATTTCGCTCTTATTAGAGCTCATCAGGCCGTCATAGACTAGCGAGCCCCGTGTAGGGCAAAGGCACAAAATGGAATCACAGAAACAACTACTGCGCTGGCTAATACCACGACCGGCATTGAATTACATTGTGACTCATGGCTATATATATATATATATATATATATATATATATATATATATATATATATATATATATTGTTCCGGATTGGCCGGTAACCAAACGTAGTTTCTGAGTGCACTCCTTTTATTCATGCAGGTAGTACAGGTAAAGACTGGTTATACCTAACACTCGTAACTAAGGTAACCTAAAACTGTCACTGTCTACTTGTTGACACTTTGGAATCTTAAACTAAACTGAATCAAAATGTGTTCGGGGTCCTCTTCGATTCTTATGTCAGCCGAATGGCTATTACATCTCATTCCTCGGGAAAACAATCAAATTGTAAGGATAGGGGAATAAGTCATAAGATGGGGATCTCAATTGGGGAGGGGAGGGGGGTAGTTTAAATTCTAGGTAAAAGACAGTCATTAGGGAGCTTGTATTTGTTACGTGGTTGAGAGAAGTCATGAGTTTTGGTAATGAGGTCATTGTTAGCAAGTTCGGCCATTATGAAATAATTTGAATTAAGTCTGTTAATGAAGTCGCCCAAGCTTTCAAGATTTGTATCCCTGTGGAGAATTGAGTTTCTGATGAATCTGCCCGCGTTTAGAATGATCCTGATTATTTTATTTTGGAGCGATTGAAGTCTTTTGGACTGGTTTTTATGATGAGTACTCCACGTGGGTGAAGCGATTGTTAGAATTGGTCTAATTATAGAGTTCAAAAAGTGTGATCTTGTTTTTAATATTAAGACTACTTTTTTTGGTGCAATAATGAATATAATTGAGCTAGAACACCTCTAGCTTTCTTAATACTATAGTCAGTATTCGCAGACCAGCTAAGGCCTCTATCAAATATTACTCCCAAATAGGTATTTAATTTGCACCAATTAATCACCTGTCCTTGAATTTTGACTTCTTTAGCAGTAGGGATTCTATTTTTTGTGAAAATAATAGCTTGAGTTTTTGAGGGATTAAGATCCAACTTCCAGTGATTCATCCAGACTTGAATGGCACCAATGTGCCTTTGAAGCCTGGATGATAATATGTTTAAGCTTTTATTTGTAGATATTAGAGCGGTATCATCTGCAAAAAGATAGAGATTGGTGTAATTGTTGGTAGGAATGTCAGAAATAAACACATTAAATAATAGGGGAGGGAGGAGAGAACCTTGTGGGACTCCCGCCGTTATTGGCCCTGGAGTGGGGGTGAAGCCATCTATATGTACCACAAATGTTCTATTGATCAAAAGAGTGAACTGCTTGAACTAAATAGTTTGAGATACCCGCTCTAATGAGTTTTAGCACAAGGCCTGAGTGCCATGTTTTGTCAAAGGCTTTTTTTATGTCAAGGAATTCAAAATGTGGCCTCGCAGCGCGCTTATATTGCCTTTAGAAAAGGATGGAATGATCTAGAAAATTCTAGAATAATCTAAATACTACAGGGTGAGAAGAATTAAGCCTAACAGAACCTTTGAGAACGATTTTTGACACTGTCATAGTCATGTATAAAAATTAAGGTAAGTCTACTTCAATAAAATAACAAATAATAAATAAATTCATCTAAATCTTAACAAATCTATAACTAGGGCTAAATTCGCAACAATATTAAAAATGTTACCAGTTCATTCCTATGGAACACTTGATTTTTGTGCAAAATTTGAGGTAAATTGGATAATTTGTTTTTTTAGTAATATTTTTTTAACGTTTCACTATGCCGCCCTCTTGTTTCGGCATATTGGATTTTTAGCAAAATATATTACCAGGTCATCTCTATATGACCCTTAATTTGTGTAAATTTTTTAAGCTCTGCCGCGAACTGACGGATTTGATAAAACATATTTTTTGGCATCTGAGAGGGCGATTTTTTCACGATTACAAACATTTTATTTGTCCGCCATTTTGAATTAATACCACAATTTTAATGGTTGATCCCTATACAATAATTAGTCATGGCACACAATTTTCAGGCTGAATGTTTGAATATTTTATTAAGCCGCTGTTTTGTTCCGCCATCTTGGATTCTTACCAAAATTTTATCAGTTGATTCTAACATAGTACTTAATTTTTGTACAAAATTTGAGATAAATTGGATAAGTAGTTTTTTAATAATAAATAATTTTTTATTCGCATATTTCCTAGTACGAACTAGCCTGATGTATTTCAGGAGAAACTAATATATCCCAAATCGCTTTAGGAAGTATCAATTTTATAATTATCTTGGGTTATTTGTCACATATGTGGATCGGTAACCGCCGGTGCACGGCAGTGCAGAGTAGGGATGGGCGTTTTTTTTACTTAATTTTATCGGCTAGTTTTCGCCTATCGATAGGCGATAGGTAAATTCTATTATCGCCCATCCCTAGCACTGAGGCTCTAGGTGCGGTACGAGGTTAGCTGTTTTAGCAATAGGTTAAGCGCAGAAGCGCGATGCATTGTGTTAAAGTCATAACACAGTAAATACATTTTTCATTGTCGGGCACTCGAAAGAACTTGTATATGAGTTTAAAAGCTTCCACTTTAATTGGACTCTTCACTTTGTTGGCTTCTCTAGTCCTAGAGTATACCAAAAAGTTTTATGAAAAAAAAAACTTATCAGATACACATTACATTACTTTGATAATATAACAAAAATGTTAATTATAGTTTATTTATTAGGAGAAAATGCTTATATGGGAATTGTTGTGATAAGATATATACGTTGCAAACATACATTCTAATTAACAAAGTGATATTTTTCAACTCCGATAAATTCATTTTATTATAAACATGACGACGTTATAGGAATTAGGACTTTTTAATATGTTTTATAACTATAAAATTATTTTAATAGGTTTGCTACTTAAAACGTAGCTTAAGACTTTCATATTAATAGAGAAGTATTTTCCATTTCTAGTCTGTTTCTTCTTCTCAGTTTTGTTCTATGTAATCCCGGCAAGTGAAGACATCCATCTTCCATGGAGTTTTACAGAGTGGAAAAGTTTCTATTATTTGGAAAGCGCTGAAGGTTCTTAAGTTGTCTGAGGTAGGAATTACGACAGACTTATCATTAAGGCGGAGTCAGTTATACTCTCACTAAACACATCTAGTATGTAAGTAGTATATTGATGGGATCTTACCAAAACATTGTAAGCGACGCAATTGTTGTTTTATGATCTTAAACTCTACTACAACTCAACAAACAACAATATTCGTGTAAATTTTAAAAGTTAATTAATTAGGTATTAATACAGGTGCTGTATTTTGAAATTAAGAACTTCTAAAATTCACAGAAATATTGTTATTTTTGTTTACGTCTGTTACAACTGCAGAAAGGTTTGTCAAGTCTAAGTTATATCGTCTCAGTACTGTCATCAAACACTTATAAATATCATCTTTTTGTAGTTCTTTTAATCGGAAAAAAGAACAGCCATACATATATATGTATATATATATATATATATATATATATATATATATATATATATATATATATATATATATATATATATATATATATATATATATATATATATATATATATATATATATATATATATATATATATATATATATATATATATATATATATATATATATATATATATATATATATATATATATATATATATATATATATATATATATATATATATATATATATATATATATATATATATATATATATATATATATATATATATATATATATATATATATATATATATATATATATATATATATATATATATATATATATATATATATATATATATATATATATATATATATATATATATATATATATATATATATATATATATATATATATATATATATATATATATATATATATATATATCGGTTAAATCTGTGCTTTCATCGGTAAATCTCTGCTTTCGTCGAGCGCAACAGAACAATATACGAACTTCGATGCACATTCTTTTAGTGAGTAGATAATGTAGCTAACTTTCACGCTTGCTTCATTTTCAATGTTCTGTTTTTGAAAACTATCTTGCTGTCGTTGAAACTGACTTTTTAGAGCTCTGACTTTATCTTGCCTTAATTGTCCTTTGAATGTCTCAAACTTTTTAGCATGCGTTATATCGTAATGTCTTTTTAAGTTGTATTCTTTCAAGACTGAAACGGATTCTTGACATAGAGAGAATCAGATGGGTTTTTGATTAATACTAACGAACAAGTACCAGTCCACTTTTCTTCATTAATTTTTAATTTTTTACCCGAAGTAGAAGCCATTTTTAATGTCAAGGTAGAAGAAACAAGTTTAATTCTCCGATAAAAATGTCCACGGCAGAACTAAACTTGCGCGACTGCACGCCACAATACAGTATCTGCCTTACACGCGTCAAAACACAGTATACTTAACTCACTATAATCACTTATCGCACAGGTAGCAACTTCACTGCTAGTTGGCACTCTCTCGCTTGTATCGCTTCGTTCGCTCTTGAAATTAGAACTGGCCGATGCCGTGTAATGCCGGCTTTATACAGGGCGAGCGCGTCAACTTTGAATCTCGAAGTTTTGATCAGCTACGAGACTGGACTAATAGGTCCCTCTAGTAGTGATAATTTCTAGAATCATTACAAAGATTCAATAGACATGCAACGCCATCTACTGGCCTTGTGGATAGTCGTGATCGCGAGTTCACAAAGTGGATCTCTTCTAACTAGGTGACGCTAGTGTCCTCGGAGTGTCGTTCGCGGGCGCGGCGCGATACAATATTTTCTTTAAAAAAAGCCTCTGGGAGCCGCAAGAAATTAGAGGGCGCATTAATGTTTTAAAGTATAAGCATATTAAAAGCACATCGAATCAAACAACTTTTATTTGGAATATTTTTTTTCTAATTTCAAAAATAGCTAAGATATTTCCATTTAAAGAGTTTTCTGGATCACCATGTACATTTATATTTTTCGAAAAATAGTTTAATTTGGGCGTAGGCCTTTTATTTGGTTATCCTGATACCAATCAGTTATTTTTTTTCTCTAATCGAATACACTAGAGTTTTGGCTGGAGACTAGTGTTTCATCTTCCATATCATTGATACTTAAGATTGTACTTGAACCTTAATTTAAAAGTGTGCAGTGTGCTTATCAATTTATCATTAGTCACTGTTTTTTTCGCGACGCGACGTGTGATGACGTGAACGGAATAAAAGCGTCTGCGAAGCTATCTATCTACAGACAATAATATCTGTAAGCAAATAATTTAAGCATTTAGAGTATCGTGGCATTTTTAAAATTCATTTGGAGGCAATATGCTAAATTTACTGCACGTGGAGAATAATAACTGAAGGCTAGCAACCGGCAGCACGTGTTTCCCGCTGATTTCATTTAATCGTACTTTTGCACATACCTAATCATTAAGGTTTTCTTATTCGAGTCTTCAGTTTATTTTTTTTCCTTATGAATTGACAGTGGCGGATTTTCCTGCAGAACTGGCAATATTTGTCTGGTTGTATATGTGTACTTTTTACTAAATAATTGTGTATCCAGTTTCCTGATAAAAAAAGTTAAAATCAAAAATAAATTAAGCTCAAAAATATAAATAGACATTTTAGAAATAATAAAAATTAAAAATGTTTGAATAAATAAAACCGACTTTAAAAAAGCACTGAAAAGTAAAAAATAATATTTTAAACGTCTTTAAAAATTGAACTTAGGTGTTAAGGTACTATTTGATTATAGTAGGGAGTAAGAAAATCCAAGTATTTGATATTAGTTGCGTTCCTTTATAGTGGAGTAAAAAACGGGGCAAAAGTCGCTTCCTTCTCGATTTTTTTTTGCGTTAGAACACACCGATATATACCTCATTTTATTAAATGGACCATTGTACATACGAAATCACAAAATATTACTTTTTATGTGCGGTCTCGACTTTTTATTTACAAAAAACTGGAAAAATTATTATTTTTTTAAAATCGTGTTTTTATATGTTTCCCCTCGTATAACTTCTTACCTAATTAAGCTATCAAGACGATTTTTTTTTTGACTTAAAGCAGACATTTTGGCGCTTCTTCCCATGTAAAACATGATAGCTATTATTTATTTTAAATATGGCTAATCATCGATGAACTTGAAACTTTAGAAATTATGTAAACAAGTTTTCACTAATCGTTTTGGAAATTTTATATAACATGCAGCGAATAAAATGTAGACAAATTATCAAAAAAGTTTTTAGTAGCAAAATCGTTAGTGTAGCTTTCATACTTTAGGTGCTACGATTTTTTAAAGTGCGCGAAATTTAAAACTTTGGTTATTCTCAACGGCGAAAATGAAGCGGCCGGTGTTTTGTACCAGAGCGACGCGTTATAAAATGCAGGACTAAACCAGTGTTTGCACGTATATTACTATGGTGATAATTATTATCACCACAGCTCTATGTGATAATTATTATCACCATAGTAATGTACAAATACTGCTTTGTTCAATTATGAATTGTGCCTTGTACTAAACAAGTTTTTAGCAAAATATAGTGAGAAGTGAGATATTAAAATGGAGTGTTTATTGTGTGGTGAAGGTGTGGGTGAAGAAGATAAAAATGTGGTACATAAACCTTCGAAGCAGGGTTTAGATACAATAATTTGGGTGGCTGAAATAAGAAAGGATTATTTTAAACAAAGAATTCTGAAAATTAATGATGACATTTTACACGGAAAAATAAAAGTGAAATACCACCAAGACTGTAGGAAAATTAAAATTAAAAGTTTGGTACTAGAGTAATTTACGAGAACCTGTATATGAAAATTCTTCAAAGTATGGATGGGTTTTGAAAGATGATATATGGATACCACAGTTAACTGTCAATGTATATGTCTTTGCGTAAAACAAGGTTTAAAATGCATGACAGAATGTAAATGCAAATTGTGCAGTAATAGGTTTAAGTTTTATTGACGATTTATCAGAACCAGAAAATGAAGAAGCCTAATATATGTATGTATGAATTTTTAAATTTTTTTGCAGCCTAGTAAATAAAATCCTCAATAACTTAGTGACTCTTGTATACCTATGATATTAAGTAAATAAACACTGCCTCGTCTCGTCCTGGGCGCTCCGATCCGATTATATTTGTCGCACTAGATTACCCGACTAATGAGCAAATTTTTAAATTTCGCGCGATTCAAAAAATCGTAGCGCCTAAACTAAACAGGTGACACTAACGATTCTGCTTCCAAAAACTTTTTTTTGATATTTTGTCTACATTTTCTTCACTGCATGTTATTTGAACTTCCAAAGTTATTGACGTTTTAGCCATATTCAAAATAAAAAACAGCTATCATGTTTAATATGAAAAGAAGCGCCAAAGTGTCTGATTTGAGTAAAAAAAAATCGTCTCGATAGCTTAATTAGGTAAGAATATATTACAGGGGAAATACAAAAAAACACGATTTTAAAAAAATTTAAATTTTCACAGTTTATTGTAAATAAAAAAAGTCAAAACCGGAAAGAAATGTCATATTTTTAGGTTTCAAGTGCAGAATGATGTGGCTAACAATACCCAATAGGTTTGATCGTGTTCTAAGCTCATTAAAAAAAAACGACACAAAATTGCCCATTATTTACTACACTTTAACCAAAATTTTAAATTTCGGGCACTTTAAAGAATCGTAGCACCTAAAATATGAAAGCTACACTAACGATTTCGCTACTAAAAACTTTTTTACATAATTTCTAAAGTTTCAAGTTCATCGATGTTTTAGCCATTTTTAAAATAAATAATAAATAAATTTTTTTAAATAATATATATATATATATATATATATATATATATATATATATATATATATATATATATATATATATATATATATATATATATATATATATATATATAGCCATTTTTAAAATAAATAATAAATAAATTTTTTTAAATATTATATATATATATATATATATATATATATATATATATATATATATATATATATATATATATATATATATATATATATATATATATATATATATATATATATATATATATATATATATATATATATATATATATATATATATACTGGGTGGTACAACCAAGATGGGGTGGACGATTGTGGGCAAACGGAGAGGAATTTGAAAAAAAAAAATTGGGATATGATTGATAGTCAAGAACGCTGTGTTATAAAATTATACCCGTTATACAGGGTGGTCTGAAAAGTTCGTGGTGAACCAAACTTGTGTTTTTTTAAATGGGATACCCGGTATATTATTATTTTAGTTGATTCTCCTATTCGTTGCGATCATTTTGATATAAGGTTAGTTGGGTCTAAAATTTATACCAAGGGAATGGGACGAGGTTAAAGTGGAAAAAAGGGTTATACTCCGGCCATTTTTTGAAAACAATTGAAGCAGGTGTGGAAAAACCAAATATTCTATAAAATGTATTGTATCTAGGACTACAATAATCGCTTGTAAGTCGTTCAAAATTATTCACTGTTATACAGGGTGGTCAAGTTTTGCAAATTTACCTTGGATTGATTTTTTTTAAATGGAACACCCTGTATATTTTACTTTCATGTTAAAGATAACATTACTAGCTTTCAGAAAATACCATATTTGATACCTTTCTGACCAACAGTTTTTCAGTAAATTAGCTGTGAAATCAAAATTTCTTCATTTTAATACGAATTACTCTGAATTCACGTTGTTAAAATTGACAATTTAATATTAGGAGGCCATGATATCATCATAAATTGAACAAAAGATTGACAGTCCTGTCAAAACAGCAAAGTGTCAGAATATTGCCATCAGTAAATAAATAAAGATGTTCAACTAAACCACCGTTTTGCTGAAGGCACATTTCGAGTCTATCCATAAATGAAAGTTTCACTTTTCTCAAAGTCAGGTCTGAAATGTTGCGAAAACTGCTTATTATTCTCAACTTCATATCTTCCACTGTGGTTGGAACCTCTTTATAAACTTCTTCTTTAACATGTCCCCATAAAAAGAAATCTAGTGGCGTTAAATCGGGTGACCTCGCAGGCCACTTAACTGGTCCACCTCGCCCAATCCAATGCTCTCCTTTCCAATTATTGAGAAAATGTTTTACATGCCTATGGTAATGCGAAGGTGCTCCATCATGTTGGAACCATAAGGAATTTCTTAACATTAAAGGTAAGTCTTCAAGCAATACGGGCAACTCATTTCTCAAAAAATTTAAATAGACTTCTCCCGTTAAATGTTCTTCAAAGAAATATGGTCCTATAACATGAGAGCCAATTATACCTCCCCAAACATTAATTGACCATTTATTTTGATGGTCCACCTGACGACTCCAATGTAGATTTTCGGTTGAATAATAGTGCATATTATGTTTGTTAACCAAGCCGTTGCTTTTAAAAGTTGCTTCATCTGAAAACAGCACCCTATCTACAAAACCTGGATTATCCCAAATTGTATTTAAAAACCAAATTGAAAACTCTTGTCGTTGGACGTAATCGCGATCATACAGTTCTTGGTGTAATTCAATGTGGTAGGCATGATATTTATGTTGTTTCAGAATCCGTTTAATACTAGTGCGTTCAATATCAGTAGCTCTCTCAATTTCCCTGGTACTTGTGTGTGGATTTTCTTGCACTGTTAATAACACTGTCAAAGCATTATCTTCATTGGTAACTGGTTTATTAATTACTTTACGTTTCTTAAAAGCAACATTGCCTGTTTCTTGAAACCTCTCTAATAAACTTGCAAAAGCTTCAGGTCTTGGTTTTTTTTCGGCATCGGGATATCGTACCGCATAAACCCTGCTTGCTAGTAAAGGGTTTTTTTGACACTCGCCCAACATAAAAGTCATGTTTATCAACTCTGGAGTACTCAAACTTATTGTTGCTTAACAATTTCTCGGCTTATCGTCAGATAACAATGGTAATTGATGCCAATTTTCTGACACTTTGCGGTTTTGCCAAGAATGTCAATCTTTCTTTTCATTTATGATTATATCATGGCCTCCTTATATTATAGGTAGTCAATTTAAGCAACGTAAATAATACCGTTTCTGTTAGAATGAGTAAATTTTGGTTTCACGGTTAATTTACTAAAAAACTGTTGGTTAGAAAGATGTCAAATAGGGTATTTTCTGAAAGCTTGCGATGTTATCTTTAATATGACAGTAAAATATATGGGGTGTTCCATTTAAAAAAATTCAATCCAAGGTAAATTTGCAAAACTTGACCACCCTGTATAACAGTGAATAATTTTGAACGATTTACAAGCGATTATTGTAATCCTAGATACAATACATTTTATAGAATATTTGGTTTTTCCATACCTGCTTTAATTGTTTTCAAAAAATGGCCGGAGTATAACCCTTTTTTCCACTTTAACCTCGTCCCATTCCCTTGGTATAAATTTTAGACCCAACAAACCTCATATCAAAATGATGGTAACGAATAGGAGAATCAACTAAAATAATAATATACCGGGTGTCCCATTTAAAAAAACACAAGTTTGGTTCACCACGAACTTTTCAGACCACCCTGTATAATGGGTATAATTTTAAAACACAGCGTTCTTGACTATTAATCATATCCCAAAAATGTTTTTTCAAATTCCTCTCCGTTTGCCCACAATCGTCCACCCCATCTTGGTTGCACCACCCTGTATATATATATATATATATATATATATATATATATATATATATATATATATAAATATTGTCAATAAATAACGTTACTAAATAAATTAAATACTAGATCGAACACAGAATTAATACAGTTCAGTAACTTGAAGAAAACTAAAATAAAA
This sequence comes from Kuschelorhynchus macadamiae, assembly GCA_030620095.1. NCBI lineage: Eukaryota > Metazoa > Arthropoda > Insecta > Coleoptera > Curculionidae > Kuschelorhynchus > Kuschelorhynchus macadamiae. The sequence continues at coordinate 95,613 of JAUTXW010004938.1, forward strand.
AAAGGAAGCAAGACAAAAGATAATAATACTACAAAATTGTTTTAGAGTTAGTTATGTATTTTAACAGATCTGATAATTTGCTGAAGTTGATGTCGCAATCATTACTCACTAAAGTGAGTAATGATTGCGACTTCAACTTGATTGTGATAGAATATTAGATCTAAAGGTTGCACAGTGCCTGTCCTCAGCATTGCCAAGAAGAAAAGGGCAGTCGGTTAAGCTGTAAACGAAATTTGATAGACTGTAATTCTCTCCTTTTAGCAACTGACCTTTCAACGAATCGAGTTAGGATTTGATTTTGGTCGAACCCGCGTAAATATTAAATTGCAGTTTCCTTAAACATAAGATTTTTAAGAAAACGCCTTTGAATGCGCTTGATGTTCCAGATAAGACAAACATAAATAGGATACAATTGACTCTTACTAAGGAAGTAAAGATACTGTGGGCTTTTTACGGGGACTAAGTCGTGGACACAAATTGTTGTAACATTCCTAGTGCTTTTAAGTGATAAAATATAAAAAAAAACATGACTTGAAGTGACTTTCAATTCCAACTTCAAAGTTACCAAAAATAGTCATCCGTTGTTAAAAATGATGGACAGTTCTAAACTGTGAGTTTTTGAAATAGCCGTGAGATACCACAACGAATCTGGCCAAACTAATAATCCTGAAATTTTGAGCTGCTTAACAAATTTTACACTTGAACAAATCTTTCACAGCACAATTGAAATAATATAAAGGGGTTTAAAAGATTTTCCGAAGAAATTGTGTGTTTTTGTTAACATTTTAGTTTGTTGTGACTCATTAGTTCATTGTAATTAAAATATTTTCCGAAAAAATAAAAGAACAAATATACCAGAAAACCATTCGCATTACGTATTTATGTAGCTCTGTAGTTCTTGGGTCACGAAGCAATAACGTTAATTAAATAACTTAACAGATATTAGTTGAACACAAAAAGTTAACTTTAAACTGATTTATGATTATAAAAAATAGCAATAAATAATGAGTCTATATAAAAGTTGGATAATAATTGTATATACTAGATATATCAAGTCAGTTATTTAATTAACTTAATTACCTATATTAATTGCGTACCAATATATACTTAAAAAAAAACGCTAACCGCTGTGTAGGGGAAAGTAACAGTCAACTATGGGGTACATACAGCTAGCCACAATTATGCAACGCACATTTAAATTTCAGATGTATATCATATCTTACATTATGTTGTATTGTGAGAATATACTTTAACGTGTTCTATTACAACTCGGGGTACATTAAAAAAAGATATGGGAAGGTTTCAGTCAGTGCTTGAATCTACCCCAAACAAAATAAAGTTAACTTTTTGGTTTTGTCGATACCTAGAAAATATATTAGAAAGAAAATAAATAAAAAAAATAATGGATATTTCGCTTAGAGAATGTTTTAGAAAAAGTGGATATATTCGAGTGCTAGCGAAATAACTTGGTTGATTTGTGATTATAAAAAATAGCAATAAATAATGAGCACGTAGCAGTTGGATAATAATTGTATATACTAGATATATCTAGTCAATTACTTAATTAACTGAATTACCTATTAAGGTCCTACCAATATAAAGTTTTAAAACAAAAAATAAAAGCGAATGGCTATGTAGGGGATAGTGGGGTGCATACAGCCAGCCACAATTATGCAATTTACATTTAAATTTCACAGGTATGTTTATTTTAAGTTGGCGTTTTCGAACTCGCTCGAGAAGCCAAAATATAGTGACTTGGTCGTTCGTAGTTCAAGGTATGCTTTTAAGCTAGAAAATCTTCATATATTATAATATTACAATTCTTTTATTTAAAATTATGGTTTACTAGTTGGATCTATGTAGTTTGGTTTATCAAAATATAGGAATCATAACCTTACATCCTGTTGTAATGTGAGAATAAACATTAACATGTTCTGTTACAACTCGGGGTATATTAAACCAGAATATATGGGAAGGTTTCAGTCAGTGCTTGAGTCTACCCCAAACCAAATAGAAAGGTAACTTTTTGGTTTTGTCGATATCTAGAAAATATATTAGAAAGGCAATGAATGAAAAGATAATGAAAATTTTATATATTCGAGAGCTAGCGAAATAACTTTAAACTGATTTGTGATTATAAAAAAATAGCTATATGTTGCAATTGGATAATAATTGTATATTTTAAATATATCTACTCATTTACTTAATTAATTTAATTCTATATTAATTGCAATATAAAGTTTTAAAACAAAAACTAAAAGCTAACCGCTGTGTAGGGGAGAGTGGATACATACAGCCAGCTACAATTATGCCACTCTCATTTAAATTTCACAGGTTTATGTTTTGTTTTTAAGTCGCCATCTTGGAACTCGCCATTGAGAATCCAAAATATAGTGTCTTGGTCGTTCGTAGTTCAAGGTATGTTTTTAAGGCAGAAAATCTTCAAATATGTTAGAGAAGTTTCAGTTTAAACCTGAACATATATTTAAATTAGATGAGAGTGGTGTTGCTATGTTGATGATATAAAATAATGTTTCCGAAAAAAGGAAAGAAACAGGAAACAAATTTGTTCAGGGGAGAGAGGAGAGATAGTGACTTTTGTAGGCATTGCAAATGCAGAAATTGCACTTTTTTACTACCTATGTAGTCCCTCGGATGAGAAATTCACATGAATATATAAGTACAGTAGGTACACTTGCTTCATCTTTACTTCTCAACAACAAATCGGAATGGACGACCAAAGAGCTTTTTGTAAAACACATACTTACTGTTCTCTCAAAAATAAAATTTTGTTTATTCTTGTATCATATGATACAGCGATAGAACAATACAAGGGATCTAGAATAGACCCCTGTCATTTCCGCCACACATCACATATCGTATGCAACCCTTAGATGGGGGTGTATTTGGGTCCTTTAAATCATTTTTGGCAATACGTTTCAGTGACTGGTTGCTATCTAATTCCAAGCAGGTAATTACTATTAGAATAGAAATATAGGTGAACTATGTAAAATAGCATTTCATCGTGCTTTTACTGAAGCAGATATTGTAAGTACATTTAAGAAAACAGGAATTTGGCCTATAAACCGACAAAAATGATTTTTTGCACACATACCAATTAATTTAACACAACCTTTCTTGTTCAAGAGCACCAGTGGAAAATATGAGCCACTTAGGAAGGAGCCCAAAAGCAAGATTCAAATTGAAGTACTTCAAAAGTATATTCAAAAAAAGATAGAATATAAGAAGAAAGGAGATAATAAATCAAAGATTTATATTTCAACCACAGAATTATAGAAAATGGAGAAAACAGAGGAAGAAAAGTGAAGAAACTTATTCCTACAAAAATCAAAACAGACAAAACGCAAAGTATTACAACAAAATAGGGTAAAACTTCATCAGAAAGTTGTCTAAGTTTTCAAGAATTTGACGACGAGTTATCCTTAGATGAATTTCCCATAGATTTAGAGTGCAATTTCCTGATTAAAGAGGACCATTTTGTTATTGCTAAATTTTGTACAAAGTCATCCACAGTGTATTATGTGGGGAAAGGTTTTACGAAAAGATGGAAACGACATTAATCTTTCGGAAGTCGAAGAGCGTGCTCTAGTAGAACACTCGCCAATTCCGGAGTAACTAGAACTTCGACATTATTTAAAATTAATTTTACGCTGTGGGATATCAAATAATAATAATAACAATTAATAAACCTTTTATTCATTAAAAAACATTAATATGATTATACAGATTAAGGTTTATGTATTGGGACCAAATAATAAATTTTAACTAGTTTCTAAAATTCTTTTGATTTTCTAAGAGTGGTTAAAAAAGACTCAAAATTATTTAGGAAAATGGATCTAATTTTCAAAAGTGGTTGAATTCACCCCAATTTCCCCTGCTTTGTTTATTCGTCTTAACACCTTACCTATAGCATCACATTTAGCTATATCATTATTGAATAAGTTGAAATATCATCAAAAAATATTCTTTAATTTTAAGAGATATTATTCTTTCTTCGACACCTCCGAATATGAGTTAAAAAATAAACTGCTCATTGCAAAACCAAGTATTCATGGTGTTTGGATACAAGCAACATTAACTATCAAATCCAATTTCATATAAAAATAGTATAGCATGGAGAACATTTTTAAATGACAAGGGAAACTGGAAAATATAATTTCTTTATTCTTGTGTTGTCCTAAAGTTTAGAACAAAAGTTTCATTCGGTTCAAATGAGCCTTTAGTCAATTTCAAATCCCCTAGACATCTCCGGGATTTTTCAGCGTATCCTGTGATAAATTCTAAAAGGTCACTTGCAACTGGGGATGAGAGGGAGACCCTTTTAAGAGCAGCGTCATTATCTCTGTGCATTCAGGGATTGAAGATATGAAAAAAAGCTGGCCTCTGTAATGACTTATTACAACAATAATAAATTATTGAATTGCAGGGGTTCAGAATGATAAAAAAAATTGTAGAAATTTGACCGACTTAAAGAAAGTCCTTAATTTTGTGTTTCGACGACTAAAAAAAAATACGGATCTTTCAACGTCAGGGTACGCCTCTGCTACTTCATATTTGAGAATTTGTATAGTTATCAATATAATCAATTACCTTTATCCTACTAAAAGCCCAACTTTGCCATTCAAGGATGGAGAGGCAAATTGAATTGAATTTCACTGTACGCTTTAAATGTAGCCCTAGGAAAAGTATAGTGTACATGTTTGAAAATAATTTTTTTCACCCTTGTGATGTTACATTCACCTGAATATAGTTTTGCCAGAAATAGCAGTATGATGTCAGCAAACGTTTTAATGAACTCAGTAATAAAAATCTGCTATATAAAATGTATTTTTTTCGACCAGATCAGCAATTTTATATAGGTACATTAAATGCCTCACAAAAATTGTTTTTTGCCTGAATTCTATGTTGAAATTATTCTGACATAATTTGAGATATATTTATTAAAAGCCAAATTATTCTAAACTGCGAAGGCGTTTCTATTTTAAATCATTGACTTGTGTTGGTATATTTACATGTTACCCAAATATTTCTTTATAAGTTTTATAACTATATCAATAATATCAACTACAATATTTACCAAAGACACGAAGTTAGCTTGAGTTAAATAGCAAGAAATCGCCGACAACATTTAGTACCTAGTTAAATATCGACGCATGTAACAGAAATTTAAACTGTACAGAGTATTAACCAATTAGTTGGTTAATGCTGTAACGTCAGTGAAGTGGCTTTTACCTCTTATTGTTATTCGAAAATCTCCCCTTTCAACTACAATTCTTTAAAACATAACTTATTGATTTCTCACTTTTTAAGTTACCTACAAAAATATGAACTAATGCATGACATCAGATCTTACCTTTACAATTCGCAACTTTATCGAGTACCATGGCGAACTTGATTACGTATAACGTCAAACATTTAAGTATAGAATAGCAATACTTATCAACCCGTATTCACTAGAGGTTTAAATTTAGGCCTGGTCTAACTTGACAGTTAAAGCAAAGTCTACTGAATAAATATAATTCTGTAAACTTTGGTTAAAGGTTTAAGCTGACAAATGTAGCAAAGGAACAAATAATTTTTCTTTGTGTCATAATTACAAAACAACAACATCAGCAAAAGATAACTACTCAACTAAAAGTTTTAATTGCCGTAGCAATTAGATCTGCTTTAACTCTGAAAATTTTTTGGGGGTTAGATTCTTCCTACGTTTTTGATTTAGAGCATTTAAATAAAATACTACTACTCTGAAACCTTAGTGAATAAACCTATGATATTTTTTTTCTTTTAATACAAAGTTTTGTGTTCGGGTATTAAAAATGTCCTAGTTGTTCAATTATTAGGAAACCTTCCGGTAATTACCTGTTAAAAAATTACCTACCGATATGTTATATGAAGTAACATCGGAACAAAAATAATTTGCTTGTTTTATACTAAGTAACAAAAATGTGTGCGGGCACCATTCGGTTTGAGCTACAACAATAACGATCAAAACGTAAACAAGGGTGCTATTTTGTTTTAACTCCATTGGTGACGAAAAATTGTGCTTTTATGTTAATGTTAAAAATAGAAAGTAAATGTTGTGAATCTGGTGGGGCAAATAAGCCATCATCTTCTATGAGTTACTTCCCAGTAGCTTATCTGGCAGACAGCATTCAATATAATGGAGCAGGCAGTGCAATCAAATAATTTTAATGTTCGACGTATTGTCATCATTACGAGATGCTGATAAAAATGCAGTAATATTACTAAAATTGATATAGATATTAAGAGTAAAATTATTATTACAATTATGAACATTGTTTTTTCTCTTTTTACTCAATTTGTATGACATTTTCTGTCTCCATAGATTCTTCATCTCTAACCAATGTTTCTGTCACTGTTGAAGTGCTTTTGGCTTCGTCTTATTGTAGACAATTTTTTTAGCAACTTCGTTTTTATTAATGAGGCTCTCAGCTACATAATGTTACGCAATAGTCACATATTTCAATCATTGATGTCGCTTGATAGCTAAAACATCAAGACATTTTTTTGGACTAATGATCGTTATTTCGATCCTTATAACATAAATAACTATTTTGAATGATTTTGAAATGACAAACAACAGCATCGTGCATCGTCACTTGTAGTCACTGTAAGTGTACGTCACATTCATTTTTGAAATCAGATTTAATGTTAATTATTAGTTCATCATTTATTTTAACATTGTCTATTTTGGTTTCACAGATTTTATTAAAAATACATGCTCCTGCAACTATCATTACCACTACGACATTCTTCATTAATACATACCTTTCGTGCTAAACATGCACATTTTGGAGTTTTAACCGTCATTTTCTTCTTCAAAAATCTTTGAAGTTTCTTTTGATGCTTGGAAATATCGAGATGTTCCTCTATAAAAAGGGTAGATTTCAATATATAATACTTACACCATAAGCTTGATTTTAATATAGCAGTTTTTTCTTGAATGTATGTCAAAAACCGGTTCTCCTAATGCTGTACTAGCGGTCTTTGTTCGGCACCAATTTTAAGAGAGTTAATTCGCTGCTTCATACTTTTTTTATGTTTCTGGTAGTGAAGAATAACAAGCGACTCTTGTATGTCAGAAACATCCATTTTATCCATTATGCCAGTTTAACTTTGTTGTTACAAAATTAAAACTGCTAAAGATGCTTTAGGCTACAGAGGAAAGCGGTGAGAGTCATGAGTGGAATGAACTACATAGATAATCGCAAACTGCTTCTATAAAGCTAAACTTACTAACACTACCCTGCATATATATATATATATATATATATATATATATATATATATATATATATATATGCAGGATACTGTTAGTAAGTTTAGCTTTATATAAGCAGGTTTATGAAGTATGTAAACACTTTTTGTACTTTTTATGAAATAAAGCATTCTTTATTGTTTATTGCAAGTCGTAGTAGCTGTCTTCATAATTCATAATTTAATACTATCAAATGAAATTAATGTAACTCCGCAAAAAAAAACTGGTAATACAATTCCTCTGTAACTTTACAGCTTGAACTTATGAACTAAAAATGTATATTGTTTCGGATTACCAAAATTTAGTCACCAGCAGCCTGCACATTATTAATAGTAATAAATATCAAGATGGAAAAGTTGACCTATATCTATCTGTTTCAGTGAAATTGGGCTTATTAACTATTTTTGTGTAATATAACAAATGCTTTGCTTGTAAATTAATGTGAGAGTACTGAGAAATTGATGAATAAGTATAGTAAAAAAATGCATTAAGATGTAGATAGAGAAAAGTCATGTGAAAAAAGGCAATTATGATGAAAGAGTAAAACTACTGCTTTGCACTGTATGACAAATTCTTGGTTTAATTAATTAAGTCTAGTGGGTGCGACATTTTGTATATGATATTCACAAGGTTAAATTATAATAATTTGAACATAAATCATACATGTTTATGAATTATGTTATAGGAAACTTTTGCTAAACTTTTTTTTGTTATTGTTTTTATATGAACATTCCACATTCAAAACGAGAACAACTAGAATTCTAAAATAACATAAATTTAAATTACGTTGCAGTATAGTATATTTTTTTATTTAGATATATAAATTAAAATTAAATATAAGAACATGTAATTGAAAAATAATGAGTCTTCTATTAGTGGCCTTTATGCACTTTTTGGGACGAAAATAGATAGTTAACATCAGAGCTGGGAAGGGTTCGAATATTCTTTTAGGATGCGAAGACGTGATTCCAATCCTTTTTACTTCCCTCGTAAAAGATAAGTATATTTCAGTCCCTAGATGACGATAAACATGTTTTCTCAATTCCGTCGGCCTGTTTGACTCTTCGCGGCATAGCTAAAAAAACTACTTACCCGATTGACTTCAAATTTTGGTCAAAAATTAAGGATCATATGCGGATGACCTGGTAAAAATCCAATATGGCGATACAAAATGGTGGCCTACTGAAATGTTAAATAAATTATAATTAAAAAAACTACTTATCCAATTTATCTCAAATTTTGCACAAACATAAGTTGGAATCAAGTGGTAACATTTTGGTACGAATCAAAGATGGCGGCTTGATCAAATATTAAAAAATTCAATGTGAAAAAACTGCTTAATGGATTGATTTCAGATTGTGTGCCATAACTAATTTTGCTATAGGGATCAACTAGTAAAATTGTGGTAATAATTCATGAGGGCCGAACAAAATGGCGGACAAATAAAATATTTGTATCGTGAAAAAATCATCCTTTTAGATTTTACATAATGTCTTCACATTTTAGCGTCCCTAGATGCCAAAAAAATTATCAATTCCGTCGATCCATCTGTCGGTCGGTCTGTCTGTCTATTAGTTCGCGGCATAGCTTAAAAGCTACTGAACCGATTGACTTCAAATTTTAGTCAAACGTTAAGGGTCATATGGGGATGACCTGGTAATATTTTGGTAGAAATCCAGTATGGCGGAATAATGTTAAAAAATTATTACTAAGAAAACTAATTATCTAATTTACCTCAAATTTTGCACAAAAATCAACTGTTACATAGGAATGAACCGGAAATATTTTGATATGAATCCAAGATAACAAAACAAAATAGCGGTCTAATGAAATATTTAAAAAATCGGTCTGAAAATACCACTTATTAAATTAATTTCAATTTTTGTGCAATAATTAAGTGTGATATAGAGATAAAATGGTAAAATTTTAGTACGGATTTAAGATGGCGAAACAAAATGGCGCCCAAATAAAATTTTTAAACATCAGCGTAAAAAAATCTTGTTCAATTGACTTTAAATTTTGCAGACAAATTAAATGTGAAAATGGGATAAACTGGTACGAATTCAACAATACGTAATAAAATGGCGGTATGTGTCAATGTATAAACTACTTATTGAATTTATTTTAAATTATGCCCAAAAGTCAAGTGTGGCGTAGGTAGAAAGAAACTGGTAAAATATTGGTAGGAAGCCAATATGATGGAACCAAATGGCGCCCAATAAAAATGTTTGGAAAGACATTATATGTAACACATTTATTTACTATGACTATGTAGTGAACTAAATTGTGTCACTCTTCACTATTCCTAACAAATGTAAGAAAAATTATAACGAGGGAAGTTCCGGGTAAAGGAAATTTATCGATTTTTTAATGGGGCTATCGTGATTCGGATTCGATACATGATTTCAGAATTCTATTTTTGTAACTTAGAAACACTTGCATATATAAACTACTTATTAATAAAAGGTAACATGTCAATATCTCGACATCCAAAAAAAACGATATGAAACAAATGACGTTTTTTCAGCTTATGTTTATTTAATTTTAACGATTATATGGAACTACTGCGTAGCTGAAATATTTCCTTTTTAATGTAGGCTTGTATTAGTATTAATAGTCATGAGAATAAGCATCGATTGATTTATATAAGTCACATAACTATAGACTACCAATGACAGGGTGGGTTTTTATAACTAAAACTAAAATTTAATAAATGATCCAAGGTTTACTAAACTCGTTCTTATCTTCTTGTCTACCACCTCCAAACAAATCCTTGCGTTACTTTTTTATTAGATAGGTACTAGATCAAAGAAAGGGAAACAAAAAAGTTATATGACAAGAAACAGTCCTTTTGCTAAATTATTATTGTAGAATTGGTAAAACCGTACCTCTTGGTTTAAATGTTGCAATACAATAATAAATACATTTCAAATAAAAACATAATTTTGTAAACATATTATTTCTTTCGTAATCTTTATTCTGTTTGTACTTTCGACGAAAATCTATATTAAGTTATTTACAAATTATCCTGAAAATTAGTCTTGAAAAAAGGGAAAACCTGAAAAAGTCAGGGTATTACAGTGAAGTTTCACAGTACGAACTCTGGATGATCATGTAATAGGTATTTCGAAAGTTAGCAGGTTGGAGGTCTTAGTGGCTTGTTGTGATGTGGGGTGACTTAGGTTTGTTATGTAGTCCTTATATTTCCGTCACAACTAATAGATTTGTTTTCTATAGACGCTGTGGATTGCTGGCCTCTTATGATATTATCCATTTTCTGAGTGTAGGATTCCAAATGTATAAACTTAGTGGAGTTTTCCTTTATGATGGGCAAAATTTTGATAAATGTGTCCTTCTTTATTACTCTTCTCTGTGGACTTGTCAAATTGGTTAAAATTTCCTTTGCTTTTTCGAGTTCGGTTTTTACTTTCTATCAGAATTCATCCGGTTTTGGTCTTTAAACCGATGTGTTGAATTGAGAGGCTTTTCGAAGAAACAGGAAGGTTTAATATAGAAGATAATAAAGTTCCTTTATAAGCCTAAGTTTGGCAGTATTGGCAAACAAACTATTATAGCACACTTATTCTGTCAATGTCCTGCTGCGATATAAATCAGAGAATACGTGCTAGGAGATCCTAGTCTTACCATCGCCAGTTTAAGGGACCCATAAGCGACAATAACATCTGTAGAATGGGATGGTAAAAAAAGTGCAAGGAGCTCTTAACTAAAACTACCCAACAGAGCTGCGAATAGTTATTTGTAAAAGTAATAGTGAAATATTTGCTTTTATATTACATAAAATAAAAAGTAGTTTAAAAAATAATGAAAATTTTAAATATCATTAATATATTTATATATTACTGCTTAGAAGCAGTAATATATAAATAAAAATAAAAGAACTTTTTGTCAAGCGGGTTTCCCGACTTTGTGTTCCACATGATATTTTTAAAATCATGTGCTTAATAAATAATTCATATATCAGCTTTTATAGGGATTTAATGAGCTGCGCTTAAAACATTTCAACGTTAAAAAATATACAGATTTTTTAATGTAATGGAGGGTGTGTATAATCCACTGATTCCAGGATACGCCTCTGCTAGAAACTGGCAATTTTTATACAGTGGTGGCCATGTTGTTTATTTATATTTGTGATTGGCAATTGACACAGTTTGTAAATCAAATATTAGTTAAAAAAAATAATCGAGGACTAGGACTGTAGAAGTGAAGACAGAAGAATATTTTTTGCAAAAGTTTTTGTTTTTTTGCCCTATAAATTGTGAATACTTTACTGGCTATTTTAAAGTTTAAAAATAGAAGTATGGATGGAGGTAGTGAAACCAAGTGTAAAACTAAAAAAAATATCCGACTTTCTGCAATAAAATAATAAAAATATAATACAATTATCACAAACGGAAATAAATGCCATTATAGGCGTAAGTGATAATTCTCTCGAAGATTAGTGTGATTAGAACGGCAGGTAAACAAATAAACGAATCGCCGATACCGGGGTGCATTAAAAACTTCGAAGACGGTGTGGTTGCCGGTTATACTAAGTTATATGAAACGGCCTTTACTTCCAGACACTCTGTTACGAGGACGCCACTGAAAGTAGACACTGCTACGAATAATGATGGTAATTGCAATAACAGGCCACGATAAGAACCGAGTCCAGAACATGAAAACACTCTAAAATGAAAATGTGAGGAAAATAAAAACCCTCTAAAAAATTATAAGATCTTTGAAGACACTCACCTTTCTACAAATTCCTTTATTTAGGAACAATGAGGTAATGATTTTTTTTAGATACAAGAGAGAATCTCAAAAATTGTAGACAAAGAAAAAAATATGCTGATTATGATTCAAGAACCAACAGTCTATGTAAAAAAGTAATCATCAAAATTTATGTAATCTGTTTATTTTTAGAGCAGGACAAGTAGAAAGGGAGAACATAATGCTACACAATTTAAAATACAGAAATATATGACAGCTGATGAATCAAAGCATGTCAATAAGGAGGCCCAAAATGCTATTCCAAGCAATAAAACTGTCAAAGAAACACATGCAGAAAGGCTTAATTGTAATTTAATTAGCAGAGACAATACTGAAAATGATCTGTCACAGGAAGAAAATAAGGGAAAACAACTAAAACAATTAAAAGACACGAAACCGTAATTAGGATGGAAAATATAAATGATCTATAGGGAGCAATGAAAACATTTAAAAAAACAAATTGACATATAAAAGGTGGCTTTCAGAAACATAATACAAACAAAGAAATGAGGCAATTCGTATGTAAAAACAAAATCCAGTAAATAAATCTAAAAGTGGCCATAGCTGATATGGATACATTAAAGTTAAATAGAATGAAAGTATAAACCCAACGTCCACAGTTAAAGGTATTCGGAAAGGTTTTTCAGGAGGATAATTTGTTGATGAATTGGAAATACACGACTATGATATTGTCGAAGAATTAAATACCACTAAAAAAGGTTAAGATAATAACAAAAAAAAATATTTATGATAGAGAAACCCTAGAAAATTTGATTCTGCGGGCGTCGCCGGAAATAGCCAAACGGTTTTAGAAATTTGCTTTGATCTAGTTATGGTTCACGTTCAAGAACATGTAAATTTGGCCGTTTGCTTTAGATGTTCAGGTTTTGATCACGTTGCCAAATACTGCAAAGAAAAACAACGCTGTCACAAATATGGGACTGAACACGCCTTAATAGGGTGTAAAGAGAATGAATTGAACTGTCAAAAACTGAAGTTTTCAAATGTTAATCATTCTGCCAGAGATGAGGATTGCCCAATATACAAATGAAGGTTTGATAGATGTAGAATCAATATCATTTGTGAAGATTTTTTATAGAAAAGCAAACAAAAAAAACGGAGAACACAAAAAATGACTCTTACCAATCTAGAAATCATAGCGTCGATAATAGAAATAATCAAATATTGGAATCATATAGTCTGATACATCAAAATATGCAATCTATTGTAAATTCTGTTGACCTAATACAGGACCTTTTAAGCAAACATACAGAGTATATCTTCCTGGGTATTTCTGAGCATTGGAAGACGAAGATAAAAAATAAAAAGATAATTGCTGTATCTTTATATCGCTCATCCAATGGTGACTTCGAATTTTTTTTAAATGAAGTGGAGCAGTTGTTACTACTACTGTATACAGGTAATCTTACATAGTTATCATTGGCGGAGATTTTAATATTCAGTTCTTCTCGGCTTCAAAAAATATTTCTGACTTTAACTCAGTTGTTTCCTCTTTCAACGTAAAATATACCGTATTAGATTATACCCGCGTTACTAACATGAGTGGCACATGCTTTGTAATATATTAATTAAAAAATTTTGCTGGTAACATAAATTCCAAATTTTACACTCGGTGATTTGCGATCATACTGCCCAGCAGTTAGTATTACATATTTAATAAGAAAAGTATTTAAATAAAAAAGAAGTTTTAATGCTCAGAATAAAACTAATTTCAAAAATGTTCTTCAGTAAATAAATTGGCATTCCATTTACTGTAAAAATGTTAGATATAAGACATTTTCCATACTTTTATCTGAAAAAACTGTAGGTGCTACATGAACACCCATTGCACATTTTCGAGTTCGTATTATTGGTTATAGAAGAAAAAATAAATTGGTGATTTATGGAGTTTTTTACGTAGAATTCATTGGCGTTCTTACTTTTTTCTATCTATTCCTGCTTTTCAGTTATGTTTTTTGTTCAATGGGACACCCTGTATATTTTTCTCTTAGTCGTTTGGAAATTAAATTACCTTTCCGACGGTACCAAACACTTAGTGTTTGAGTTTTTTTCATTATATTTTCTGAGATATTTTCCACGTAACTGCGGTAAATATAGCCTCAGCGGTTTATTTATATCTTTAGAGGCGATTGATTAAACTTTATGTTTGAAAACTACAAAAACTACTTCATAACATATCTGAAAATATTATACATAATTTTAACGTTAACGTTGATAAAAAAATTAAAAAAAATGGATATTTCATTTTCCCCAGAAACTATTTTAATTAATTTGAATAATAATAAGTGCCATTCCTGTAACAAAATAGCACTTTTAAGAGCATAACATATAAGATGTAAAACACACATTTTCAAAACCTGCTTAAAGTCGAATTGACTGTGGAGGTCACGCAGGGTCATTTAAACGTATTTATATGGAGAAGGCCTTGGAAACAATTGTTGATCTTTTCCAATATTTTGACAGTTAAAAGCTTGAGTTACACATATTCCGATAAAATTTACAAAGATGACATGCGACAATATTCAATATGATTGTGTGAGAGTATTACATTGAGTCCGGTAAAGTATTGTTGCGTCGGAGCTATATTTTAGAAAGTACCCAGAAAGATGGCAACTCCATGCCAATATTTTTAAACTACTAGAGAAAAATCTTGCATGGTACTTCCAGAAGCCAAGGCCAAGGTTATATCGAAAGGAAAGTAATGAAATAGAAGAAATCAACACATTCACATATGTTGTATTGAATCAACTTCATCTTCGAGGCAGATTAGAAACAAAATAAGCTCCCAGAGAAAAAAATAAGTAGATATTGAAGAAGCACAAATTTCATCAGTATAGCTATATGAAGGTTCAAACTTTACATCCAGGGGACGTAAAACGTATACTGCAATTTTACTTATGGTATTTGGATAATTGCCGGAGAAATAATAATTTCGTCAGAAAAGTAATATGGACAGGTAATGATGGAATATTCAATCGCTATAATAATTTGTATGGGGCTAATGAAAATCCACACATTACCGTCGAACATCACAGGGTCGTTTTGGATTTAATGTGTGGTGGGCCCTATATAATGCACGAATATTGTGCTACACGACTTTTGATGGTAATTTAACAGCTGAGAGCTATATTAAAATTCTGGAAGAAAATGTGATACGGAATACCCAAGTTATAAATAACACTTACTTCCAGCAAGATGCCGCTCTAAATCATAAGGCCCGAAGAGTAGCTGAGTTTCTAAATCGACATTTTCCCAATAAGTGGTGGGTATGAATGGGCCGGTAAGGTGGCCACCTAGGTTGCCTGACCTTACCCCACTAGATTTTTTTCAGGGGTTTTTTAAAGACTATCATTTATACAAATAAGAGCAATACTATTCAAGAATTTTGACAGTAGTTTGGGAAAAGTGACGCGATTACATATATTCAATGCTTTTAGGGGTGTTGAGAAGCGCTGCGGAGAGTGCTTGGCGAATAATGGTCTCCAATTCGAAAACAGAAGATAAGTTGATATGTTAAACTTTTTTGATAGGTACAAAAGTTATTATTGCTGTTGTATTTTAGGATTAATAGTTTGGAAGTTTATTGATTTTGTTGTTTATTTTTATTTTGGTTTATTATGTGTTGTGTGTAATGTTATATTGTTATTTAGTTATGATGATAGTTTTGTGTAAATATTTGAAGTTCAATTGAAAATGACAACCAGAGCATTAAACTTTATTTACTTAGTTGTTTTGTTTAAAACGCTCTTATATGGAAAATATAAAAAATTAATTAAATTAAAATATGAGTATTTTACAAAAACTTAGACACTAACACCCGTATTCACTAAAGAGGATTAAATTTAGACCAGGTCTAATTGACAGTTATAGGTTTAACAATTCAACAAATAATTTTTCTAAATTGTCAAAATTTCAAAATAACTGTGACATAAGCGAAACACTGGTCAACTAAGAGTTTTAAGTACCATACCAACTACTGGTCTAACTCCTAAACCTTTTTAGTGAATATGGGGTTAAGTGTTTAATATCGGCGAAACGGTAATTTAATTTCTAATCGATTAAGGAAAAAATATACAGCGTGACGCTTTGGAAAAAATATAACTTTATGTCATATCTCAAAAACTGAAATAAATAGAAAAAAAAAGGAATTCTACGTAAAAAAAATAAAAGCACCAATTTAATTTTTTCTTCTATCACCAATAATAAGCCAGACAGGACCCCATCAAAAAAAGCCAGTTTTCGAAAACACCCCTTAGCTCAATAACAAATCAAGTTAGCCATGTTCATTTGTAAAGCGAACTCGAAAATATTCAATCAAATTTTATGTAGCACTTACAGTTTTGACAGAACCCCCTTAAACTCGAAAATGCGCCAACCTATACAGTAACAAATTGAAAGAATATGACAACTTATTAAAAAAGCATAAAAAAACTACTAAAAATAAATAATGTAAGTAAAGTAATAAGCAGACCATAGCAAAAGGTTTCAGTGATTTCCTAACAAAGGCTGCACCTAATTTACTAAGTGAATTGAATAATGTACCTTTTAATTCGGAAATAAGTATATAATCCAATAAATATTGAGGTATAATTAGTAAATAGTGAGAAAATAATGCAGGCTGTCAAAAAACTGAAAAATAAATTTATTTGCGGTTTTGATGAGATTTCTAATAGTCTAATAATAGGTTACAGAACCATTAGTGTGTATTATAAATAACTCGCTAAAGTTGGGTATATTCCTGGAACAATTAAAACTAGCTCTCGTAATTTCTGTTTTTAAAAAAGGTGATGAAGCCAACATAGAAAATTATTGCCCAATAAATTTGTTTTCTTCATCTTCGAAAATATTTGAACATGTTATGGGTTAACGAATTTTAAGCTTCTTGGTGGAAAACAATGTAATCAATAAAATACGATTACCTTACAGGGTAAATCCACTCAAACAGCTATACTTTTTTAATAACTTTCAATAATTTATTTCAGTTTCAGCTGTAAATTAGTAGAAATTATTTAACAAAAATAGCTTATTTATTGTTCTAGTGATATGAATTTTTATCAGGTAACGGCCAACTCGATAAGTTAGTTATGTTTAATTTTATACAATATATACTAGACGCCATGGATGGAATCATATTTATCACCTAGGGAGCAAAGACTGGTAATAGGTAAGGGAAGTGGGTAATTTCTCAAAAAAAAAAAAAATATA
This sequence comes from Kuschelorhynchus macadamiae, assembly GCA_030620095.1. Taxonomy (NCBI): domain Eukaryota; kingdom Metazoa; phylum Arthropoda; class Insecta; order Coleoptera; family Curculionidae; genus Kuschelorhynchus; species Kuschelorhynchus macadamiae. Next base: position 112,909 of record JAUTXW010004938.1, read on the forward strand.
TATATATATATATATATATATATAGGAACTCCACAAGGAAGTGTAATAGTCCCTATACTGTTTTTTTCGTATGTAAATAACATAATAGAAATGTTCTCAATTTTTGCTAAGTATCTAATAAACACCTTGAACACTGAATTTAAGTTTTTGGGCATGTTTTTAGACAGTTCTTTGTCCCGGAAATAAATATATAATATGTTGTGTGTAAATTAAATAGAATGTTATTTTTAAATTCATATTATTTGTTTCGTTTAGAATGACAAACAAAATTCTTTTTTGACATTTTCGAAACTCAATAAAAATATCTAACTTTAAATTGATTGAAGCAGATAGTTAATAAAATTATATATCTCAACATGTAGACTAGTCTGCGTACGGAATGTTTCGATTAAACAATATTATTTAAGCAAACATAAGAAATGGTATCATTTAAAAACTTCAGGTAAATGATAGAATTTCTTATATTTACTATTGTTTATATTATCCAAATCAGTTTTGAAAGCGCGCGCCGCTGCAACAACGATTGGTATAATAAAATGTACAATTGGACATAGTGCCATCTATGTTTAGGAGGATGAACTACACATATTCAACCTAAAACCTAAAGCCAAACGTTATCTGGCTTGTTCCATGGAATTCTATCGCGCAAAAACACAGATGACGCTATCTGAACATTCTGGAAAGAACTCGAGAAATCACAATCCGTATATAAGCCGTGTTCGATTGAGTTCAGTCGTTCAGTGTTTAGTCAGTTATGAGTCAGTTGCGATACAGTTTCGAGTTGATTTGCGCACTTATTGTTACAACACTTAACGGTACTTATTATAACTTATTTCGGATACAGCTTTTAACATGTCTCTTTCAAAATCAAGTGGAAGTAAGGGGAAACTTGTAGATAAGCATCGTATCTTTCAAGAAAAATGGGAATTAGAGTTTTTTGCTGGGAAGTGAAAGAAAATTTTTTTTGTTTGATTAGTTATAGTACAGTCGGTGTCCCAAAATTATATAATATAAAACGTCACTATGATATTCATAAAACTATGTTTGACAAGTATACAGGCATGGTCAGAAACTAAAAGTTAAATAAGTTAAAATAACGGTTGAAAGATCAGCAGCTTATATTTACACGTCCAAAGCAAGAAAATGAATCTGTCCTTCAAGCGAGCTACGTACTGTCGGAGTTGATCGCGAAAAACTCAAAACCATTTGTTGAAGGTGAATTTATAAAAGAGTGCGGAAAATTGTAAATTCCGGGAGCGTGAAGGCATTTCAAAATATATCCTTGTTCCGGAATACTGTCGCTGAAAGAGTTACTGAGTTGGCTGCCAATATAAGTGATCAGATAAAAACAAAATCAGACTCTTTCATTGCATTTTCTATTGCCTGTGACGAAAGTACGGATGTGTGTGGTGTGGCACAACTCGCTGTTTTTCTTCGTGCGATTGATATAGGTATCAATGTGTATGAAGAATTACTGGAATTAGTACCATTGCATGATACAACAACTGGGAAGGATATTTTCAATGCTGTTTATGGACTTCTGCAAAAGTACAATTTAGATTTGTCAAAACTGTGTTCCGTTGCAACAGACGAAGCTCCTTCAATGACTGGAGTAAAAAATGGCTTCGTTAAAATATTAACAGACAAAGATCAGAAAAACGGGCAGTGACAAACCAGATTTTCATCATATTCATTGTATAATCCACCAAGAAGTTTGATGCTCAAAAGTGATCAAGTTGGAAAGTGTTTTAATGTCAGTGAAAAAAATTATAAACTTCATAAGGTCACGAGGCCTTAATCAGCGACAATTTTCTGCATTTTTACGTGATTTAGAAAGTGAGTACACTGGTTTACCATATTATGCAGAGGTGCGATGGCTTTCATGTTCTATGATACTCGACCGGTTTTGGAAACTCAAAGAAGAAATACGCGTTTTCATGGAAACAAACGGAGAAGATGTCAGCTTATTATGAGTTGTATCTTTTTTACAAGATCTTTCATTTATGGTAGATATCACAAAACACTTGTCGGTCTTAAATACGAAATTGCAAGGACCACGTCAAGTTATTACAGATATGCATGATCATGTGAAAGCTTTCAAGTGTAAGATGATGTGGGAAAAACAGTTAGCAGAGGATAATCTGTCACATTTTCTTACTTCTTCTGGCAGAATTTGAGAAGCGTTTTCAGGATTTTAAGACCCAAGAAAACAATTTTTCTCTATTTACTGGTCGTTTCACTATCGATATTGATAAAGTTCCCCCTCACTTGCAAATGGAAGTAATTGAGATTCACTATCAGACCCATTTGAAACAAAAATTTGATAGTGTTGGTACATTCGAATTTTATAAGTACTTGCCTGTTCAATACCAAGAAATGAGAAAATTTGCCTGTAAAATCCTGTCAATGTTTAGAAGTACCTATAAGTGTAAACAACTATTTTCTTTGATGAAAGGAAACAAATCTCCCGCAAGATCGCGATTGACGGACGCACACTTGGACGCAGTTTTAAAAGTTATTTCCGCCGATAAATTCAAATACGACGACAAATAGACAACTTAATTAAAGACAAAAGATGTCAAATATCTGGCAAAAGAATTTATTGTTTGTAGTTTTTTGTAATGTCTTTTTTTGTTGGAAATTTAATAAACAGACTTGTCCTATAATAGTACTTTTTCTCAATTTTCAGTAGTTTTTCTTCTTTAAGATAAGGTTTTGCGGCCCACCTAGTGGATGGTCTTCATGCTTTTGGCCCACCAGTGACTTTGAGTTATGACATGGCTGCCGTAGACAGAGTAGTCTATATGTTGATATATGTAATTTTATTAAATATTGGCTTCAATCAATTTAAAGTTAGATATTTTTATCCAGTTGCGTAAAAGTCAAAAAAATATTTTCGGGATGTATAATGGTCTCGAAAATCCCGGGATTAAAATATAGCCGAAACCCGAAAATCTCGAAAAATTTAAATACCCAAATTTAAATCTGCTCTTATTGTAAATATATCTGTTGGCTCCCTATCATCATCAATTTCGTTTTATCAAGGTTGTTTACGTTCTATTTATAATTTATAACTATAAAATCGGTGATTCCCAGAACTCCAACCCTCATTCTATAAGTATTGATTTTTGGGTCTTCGTTGTAAGTGGTGATTTTATTTAAACAGCAGATCTGTGACAGTAGTGAATTAAATAATTGGTCCTTTGCGTTTTGTTGTTTAGGTGTCCAGTTAAATAATTTAGCCAAATACGTAGTATTATAGTAAAATAATATGATATAAAAGGGAATTAATATAATAAGCTATTGCCTGTTACAAAACATATTTTATATTTTATAAATTTAAACAAAAAAAGTTTTGTATAAAGTGTATTTCAAATATCCTAGCAAAGTAAGTTTCCGCTATCCTCAGTGGATAATAAAATAAAAGGAATACGAAAATCGAGGGGTAACAATAGAAAATGAGGTTTTGAAAAGAAAATTAATTAAAACATTTTCAGGTTAAAGTAAAAAGTTCTTCGATGTACAGTACATCATGTAGTTACTTAACAAAAAAATAGAAGCACCATGGAATCTGAAATACAAAATTAAAACAACAAACACTGTATGAGAACAGGTAGACGTTATACAAAACTTCTTTTCTATGATCTTTGCAGGTGTACTCAGCCACACCTCTCTTCTTTTATAGTTTTACCAACATGAATGAACATAGAAAGACGTATGTGGTACATCCCAAAAAAATAACGACAAATCTTCAATGCGGTCCAACTATTTAATTGCTTTGGATAAACAATCTGCAAAATGCAAGCACTGTGGTAGTATAATAGCAACCAGAGGAGATTCTACAAAGGGTCTTCATGTGCATTTTAATAGAATACATGCAAACGCAAAACTTCAATTATAGTAGTGAATGAAAAAGATATTAGCAGAGAAGCCAAGGAATCTAAAGGCCGTTTTACATGCTGCAATTTTTTCTTGCAAGTTGCAATAGTCTTGAACAAAAGCATGCGCAGTGGCAAGACATTTGTATCTTCTGTCAAACTGCGCATGCCTTTGTTCAAAACTATTGCATATTGCAAAGAAGAATTGCAGCATGTAAAACGGCCTTTACTAACATGAACTTGATCTTGAATCATCAGCAATACCTGAAAAGCAAAGAAAAATTTTGTATTTTTTTGCCATTCCTAATGAAAACTCTTTGGTCCTTTCCCGAATGACTGTACTTGATGGATTACTATTTAGAGTTTTTGTTACGTCAGTCGATCTAAGAAAAGCACTTATTGCTAGAGGATTTCATGATATACCAAGTTCCCAAAAACAATTCGTGAAAGAGTTTTAGCATACCAAACAAAAATTGTTAATTACTTTACACTGGAATTGGAAAAACTTAAAAAACAAGGACAATATTTTAACTTTGGATGAGTGGACGTCGAGCTCAAATAGAGGATATATGAACGTAAATGTTCACGGTTTGGATGGAAGAGTATGGAATCTTGGACTTATACGCATTTTGGGTTTAATGCCAGCCGAAGAATGTGTTGTTTTGTTGACACGAAAATTAAAATATTTTAATATAAGTTTAGATAGTGATATTGTTTCCGTAACAACAGATGGAGCACGTGTGATGAAAAAATGGGCAGTCTAATAAGCTGTAATTAGCAGCTATGTTTTGCTCATGGAATTCACTTAGCTGTTTTAGATGTATTATACAACGTAGATACACAAGATTTGCACAAAGAAGAAGAAAGAACCTAACGAGATAGTGAAAATGACGACAATGAAGTAGATGGCATGGAGATTTTGCTCGAGCTAGAACCAGGCATAATATTTATTTCATTTTCAATAAAGTAAGAAATCCAATCTTACAAACCTATGTGAAAGAAAAGCATGAAAAAGAACACTCTGCTATTAAATTGCAAAACAAGATGGAATAGCCTTGTTGACATGTTGGAACGTTTCGTTTTACTGAAAGATTGTATTCAGAAAAACTTCATTGATTTGAATAGTTCCGGTGATTATAAATGACAGTGAATTTTAAATAATGAGAGTTAATAAGGTTTTATTATGCTATAAGTTAAAAAAGAAATTACTGAGTAAAGTATTTGAACCAGCCTCATACCTTCAAAGTCCTAACCCACTTCATGAGGCTGATTTTTTTGAGCAACCTGATTCTAAAGCTATTGCTCAGTTTGTCAAAAATTTGTCGGATATGTTAGTTATTGTAGATTCCGAGTCTGATGATGAAGAGCAATGAGCAAAAAAACCGACCGAATCTTTAACCCTAAAGCAGAAACTAAGAGCTCATATGTTCTGTGACTACTAAACCTATTTTGCCAAGACCACAGAATCCAAAAGGAGATCTTAATGTAATAAAAAAAGAAATGTCACTTTATGAAAATGGTAGACTGAGAGGTTTATATCTTCAACGGTGCTACCAATATTTAATGACCGTCCCACCCACAAGCGTGGAATCTGAAAGAGCCTTTTCTTCGGCTGTCACATTTGCTACCAAACTCAAATCGCGCTTAAATGATACCACTTTAGACACTTTAGTGTCTATAAGATCATATTTTACTTATACTAAGCCAAACGTAAATATTTAAAGAATATGTTTTCGTGTTTGTCACTATCTATATTTTGTTTTGTTTGTCTTTATTTTGCTTTTAGAATTATGTTTTTTTTTTTACTTACTAGACATGCCTATATTATTTGAGTCTTTGGTCTTTTCTAGTAAAAAAACTTTATTATTTTGCTTTTGCTATAGCTGCAATTTTATTATTTCTGTAGATTAGACCTCTCATTCTGAGAGTAACCTAATCCCTAATTATAGATTTTTATCCCGGAATTTCGAAATAGGATCCCGATCCCGAAAATTGGAAACGCTTCTTATAAGCGGGAGTATAACGCTGTTGCTGGCGGAGGTCTCACATTTCGTAGTCATAACTTTCATAATGTTGATTTAAAGTAGTTTTTCTTAAAGTGATGGAAGGATTAGCTACTCTAACAAATTATTAAATTTGATACACCGAAGAAACTAATACAAAGGGAGAAATGCTACTAACACATATGAACATACTAAGCACACAAAGATTTTCGATTGGTCGAACATGCGTTGTCCTTAATTATTCGCTTGAAGACTTTTCATGTTCCAAGCCTATATCTGAGAATGAATTTGCTGTTACAGGAATTCTTTTTTCTTTTTAAATTACCAGCGTTTCCCCTTAATTGTTATAGATATGATAATAATGCCTTATCTAAATATGACGATACATTTGAAAGTAATTATTCTGTAGTAAGTATTCATAGATATACTTAGTAAAAAGCAAAGTCTTGTTTATGTTCGTTGATAAAAAGCATGCTTAAAGTGAGCACTAGACAATGACATATTGTTTTACAATTTGTGATAAAATATGTTCTTTTGGCTACAAATAGACATGACTTGTTAAGTACCAGTCTTCTAAATTTTAAATTGTTTTTATTGTAGGAGAAAAAGTTAAGGAGTGTCAAACTTGGAAAATTGTCTTGTGTGAGATAAAATCCCATCCTGTTTAAATCTTCAGTCTCATGTTTATTACAAATAATTCTTGGTAGACCTTTTTTCTAATTAAGCATGGATTCCCCATCTCCCGATATCTAAGATTTGATTTATTGAAAAATAAAATCAAACACTTAAGGTTTTTATTGCTGTAATTTTTCATAAACCAATGGCAAAATGCCAAGCGCGTCTGTTAAAACCCATCACTCCTCAATTACCGATGGGTTTAATAGTTGAAAGATTAATTTTCGTTTATTTCTGATTTAGGTTTTTTACTATTTCTGTTTAACCATAATTAATAGAAATAGTTGCTACACATATATCACCACCTTTTCATTGATTAGTGTCAGCACATACGTTTCTGACTTTCGAAAATGATATTCGAGCCAAAAAATGCATTCATTTATTTGATTTTGATACACTACTGCCAAAAACAGATATTTTGATTAGACGATTCATCCAATGTTAAATACATTACCCCTAAATGGGTATCAACACTGTATTCGCTATAGTAGAGATCCATCGAGAGATTTCTGCGTAGCACAACGCTGTTGTCCTCGCACAACACCCAGTGCGCGTCACAGAATATTCAGTGGTTTTGATTTTTGTATTGAGGTTGTTGAATATTTAAAGATCTTTATGACTTCTTGGACTAGAGGCTACGATCCCTCAAATCAGTACCCTGCTTTGAGGATATATTTTGCTGTCATTGCTTTCAAGGTCACAGTTGAAAGCATTTTTTTTTGTTGTTTTTAGCTACGTTTGCTTAAAAAATCAAAATTGCAGTAGTGAGTCATTTTGTACAACATAGAAAATTGTGAAAGAAAAAACTGCTTTGTCTAATAAGTAACCGGAGGGAGGATCCTTTAAACAATATTTACAAAAAAAGAACAAAACCTTAAAGGTTAAAAAGAAAGCGCTTACCTTAACTAAAGGGATTCAATTAATGCCGCCGGAACATGCAAAAAAATAAAAAATCTTAAGACATGTCTTTCGACCATCCCAGCCAAAAGTGAATATGTATATTCACACGCGTCTACGTATAGTACCATGGTTTCGATTTAGAAATTTAGAGCATGCATTTGTCATTGTTTTGTGTTTATTTTATTAAAGATACACTTGATTATTATTTCTCATGACTTTAATGATAAATTTTGTTAAAAAAAAAGTCGTCGTACGAAGAGATTTGGAGACACAACCTTTACAATTCTAATCGGGCACATTACCCCTGAGCTAGCAGGGTTCCCAATGAAAATGTAATGAACCCTGTTTGTCCTTCGTCGAAATGAACCTATATATTAGAAAATACTAGTTAAAGGGCGGACCGAGAACTGAATGGCGATTTCTGGCCAATAGGAGCCTGATCGTAGCTTCTAAATCGAAATCGGGGTACTGGTACGTAGAATGTATTCAAGATGGCTCTTGACCTTCCTACTATCGATCAACCTACCATGCTGATTGAACTGGGAAGGCCATATCGGACGAGGAGTGCAAACTAAAATCCATATTTTAATTTCTTAGCAGTGCCAGATAAGTCGGAATAGAGATGGGTAGGTCCGGAGGGATATGAATCCACGGACCTGTATCCGGTATCGGTACTGATGGATGTAGGTCTTGCTGAATACAGACCCCTATCCTTTCGACCGATATACAAAGCTGCGACCTATATGGCAGGCCGTCAGCGAGGCGGTTGAAAACGAACATGCAACCCAATAACCCGATCCGATTACGCGGACATACATCGTACGGCGGAATGAATCGGTATCGTTATTAATAAGTAATCAGGGAACTGTAGCCTGGAACTGCTGCTGAATCTGACAAGTTACTGATAATTTCAACCGGTAATCTCTGTTAGAAAAATAATGTTCCTAGAAACTGTTTATAGAAATTTGTAAATATTACAATAATTACTGAACCGTTTGTTAACTGTAAGGTATCAATGAGAGAAAAAAATTAAAATATTTATTTTTCCTGTTCGAGTTAGGAGATAATAAAAGACACAATTTAACTAATATATGATTATATTTGCAACACGTCTTTAACAAGTATTAGAAAAGAAATTAATATTATGTGTTTTCTCAACGTTATAAGATTCCAGACTAAATAATAATATGCTTAAGTAAGAACGAAAACGATATCCCAACTGCTACGATCTAGGCGCTCATTTGGTTCCCCGAATCAATAACTGATAAAGGATTATGTTTCCGCACCGCATAAAGAATGTTACTTTTATGTGTAAATAATTATGGTTGAATATAAGATTAAGGTTCCAACACCCTCCCGCAACTATAATTATTTCTCAATCAGTTAAACAGACCACCCTTAGTGCTTAAATATTCTAACTTGATTTTACCTAGTGGCTTGGTCAACATGTCAGCTATCATGTTTTCCGTCGGACAATACTCAAAGTCAATAGTTTTATTTTGGTACAATTCCTTAACAAAATGGTACTTCGTATCAACGTGCTTTGTCCGATTGCTGAATTTAGGATTTGCGAGTTGCTTCAGGCAGCTTTGGTTATCTTCGTACATAACTACCTTCGGTTCCAAATCTGAAAACTCTTTTATTGCTTGTTTTAACCAAATTGCTTCTTGGCATCCTTCGGCCAGTGCTATGTACTCGGCTTCTGTAGATGATAATGATACGCAACTCTGCTTTCTACAACCCCAATTAATCGATGCACCCCTAAATATGAATATGTATCCACTATTAGATTTTCTATCTTCTTTATTTTCAGCCCAATCAGCGTCTGCATACCCATATAATACACTATCTTTACCACATTCTTCACCTAATATTAACTTTTTATATCTAGTTTTCTTTAAATATCTTAACACTCTTTTGGCCTCATTCCAATCAACTTCTCTTGGATCTTTATTGTGTTGACTTAATATGGTCACACTAGCTAATATATCTGGTCTTGTATTTATTGCAACATATAATAATCCGCCGATCAATTGTTGGTACATTTCACTATTTTTCATAGGTTTTTGTCTATCAAGCTTATAATATCCAATATCCAATGGAATATTTGATTCTTTTGAGTCTTTCATCCCGAATTTGCTTAACAGCTTATCTATATATACTGCTTGATTTAGACTATATATTCCTTGATCGTTCCTTGCAATATTTATGCCCAAATAATTTTTCAGTAGCCCCAAACTTGTTATCTCAAAATTATGTTTAAGTTTTTCTTCAAACAAGTCAATAACTCTTATATCTTTTGCTGCAATTAATATATCGTCTACATATATTATTACGTAAACCCTTTGATTATCTATAGTCTTTATATACAAACATGAATCAACGTTACTCTTACGAAATTCATCTTTTGTCAAGACTTCATCAAGTTTCTGGTTCCAAGTTCTAGCAGACTGTTTTAATCCATAGAGACTCTTGTTCAATTTACAAACAAAATTTTTGTTTCTTTCTTCAAATCCTTCAGGCTGTTCCATGTAGATTTCCTCTGTTAGTTCCCCATTTAAAAATGCTGTCTTAGCGTCTAAATGTCTTATTATGAGTTTTTGATTCCATGCCTCTGTTAACAGTATTCTAAAAGTTGCTTGCCGAACTACAGGTGCAAACACTTCATCGTAGTCCACTCCAAATTTCTGGCTGAAGCCTCTTGCAACCAATCGTGCCTTGTACTTGTTCGATATCTTATCTTCACTTGTCTTTAGTTTAAATACCCATTTACATGACACTATGTTCTTTCCTTCTGGTCGATGTACTAAATCCCATGTCTTGTTGTTTTGTAGTGATTTGATTTCTTCTTCCATGGCTTTTCTCCATTTTTTGCTATTGTTTCCATTAAGAGCTTCGTGAACATGTCTAGGCTCTATTTCCCCTAGCTCAGCGAGTTTTGCTGTATAGCGTTCAGGTGGAACACCTTTATTTATTCTACTTGATTTACCTCGACCGTCTCCGTCCTCTGTCTGAAGCTCGCATTTGCTTGGTTGATAACTGTCATCACTGTCATAAGATTGTTCTGTACTCAAACTGTCATATGTGCTAGATTTCTCCGAAGCACTTTCTATTTCCTCATTATTATTTTCAAAAATCTGTAAATTCATCTTCTTGCGCATCGCCGGCGTCGTTGTCGTTTGTCTCTACATTGTCTCGTTCTTTTTCGAACTCAATTGATACTTTTTCACTTTTAAACTTCTTTTCCTTCGCGCATATATTTCTTTCAGGAAACACTACACTGCGACTAATTTTTATACGCCCTGTATCTATATCTAATAACCTATATGCTTTAGATTCAATAGAATACCCCACAAACACTAGTGACTCCGCTTTTTCATCAAATTTATTTTTAATTTGTTCCTTTGGGATGTGACTAAAAACTTTTGATCCAAATATTTGCAAATTCGACACGTCAGGTTTAACTTTATGCCATAGCTCAAACGGCGTTTTCTCTTTTGATTTGGTAGGTAGTCGATTTTGCAGATAATTGGCTGTAACTATTGCTTCACCCCAAAATTTCTTGGATAAATCCGCATCAATTAACATACATCTAGCCATCTCGACTAGCGACCTATTTTTTCTCTCGGCAACCCCATTTTGCTCTGGTGAGTACCCCGCTGTATACTGTATTTTTATACCCTTACTGCTTAAAAATTCCCTTAAAGTATTATTTACGTACTCCCCACCCCTATCTGATCTTATCGCTTTTGGTACCCTGCCTAACTGATTACTCATTAACTCGATAAACTCTTTAATATATTTTACAGTTTCATTATTATGATTTAATAGATAAATAGTTGAATATCTTGAAAAATCGTCAATTAAAGTAAGAATGTAACGTTTACCCCCTGGAGTAACAGTCTTCATGGGACCGCAAACATCAGTATGTATTAAGTCAAGTATATTAAATGTATTACTTTGAGAAAATTTCGGAAAACTCTTACGAATAATTTTACCTTTTACGCAGCAGCTGCAAGTTTCCCTAATCCTACAATCCTTAATACTAATCCCGGTTGCCATTCTTCTTTCCATTAAGTCCTTGACAGCTTCCATGTCCCTGTGCCCGAAACGTCGATGCCATGTATGCTGACAGTCACTGGAGTGTTCAGAAATAACGTTAAGTGCCTGCCCCGCAGTTTCAAGCTTGTACAAATCGGGCGTTGGCCTCGCACTCGCGATAATTTTTCCGTTCGCGATGATGTTGCACTTATTATTGTCGAATTCCACTTTATATCCAGCACTTGTTAGCTTCTTCACAGAAATTAGATTTGTATCTAATTTTGGCACATACAACGCATCGTTAATTTTAAGCTCGCTTACTCCCGAACTATTCGCGCACTTGATAAATCCTGTTCCTATACCCTTAACCTCGGAATGCTGTCCTTTTTCCGCTAAACTCACAACGCCTTTTCTGCTACCGTCAAATTGGGTGTAAAACTCCTTGTAGTTTACCATGTGACTCGAAGCTCCTGAATCCACATACCACGAAGCAGAATTCCGTCCCACGTCACTTGGGCTAAAGTTTACCATAAAACAAAAGTCATCAGTATTACCCTCAGTAACCTTATTCGCCTTTTCCTTTTTGAAAGCTTTATACTTGAAGCAATCTCGTTTGAAATGGCCTTTTTTGTTGCAAAAATAACATTCCTTTCCATAGGTACGATTATTTTTGTCGCCCTTGTAAACTGACTTTAATGCTGAATCTTCTTGACTTTTCAAGGCTCCCTGACGTCTTCTATGCTCATCAATGAGCTTGCTTTTTACGAACTCAAGCGTAAACTCATTGGATGGCTTACTTTCCAGCGCTGTGATTAAAAAACTGTATGAGTCTGGAAGACTTCCCAGCAAAATACCTGCTGCAAATCTATCCTTAATTTCTTCTCCCAAAGCGGCCAATTTATTCAAAGATTCTAAGAATAAACTTATATGTGCTTCCATATCACCATTCTCCTCTAGCGACAGCCTGCAGATCCGTTTTAACAAAAACACCATGCTAGATAAACTTGACTTTTGGTGATACTCCTTTAGTGCTTCCCACGCATCATGCGCGTATTCTTTATTCCTGATATGCACTAACTGACTAACGTCGACAAGTAGGGCTATGGTCGATAAGGCCTTGTCATTTTTCTTTTTCCATTCGTTTTTCTCTCGTTCTGCCTGTACCGGTAATTCAGTCGAAACTATGTCCCATAAATCCGCGTTTATTAACAACATTTTAACTAAATAGTTCCATGACTGATAGTTTTGCCCGTTTAACTTTTCGACATTATATTTAGCACTCTCCGCCATTTTTCCGGTTGCCCACGAAAACAGCGAAACACTGTACTCGCGATTGTATCCTTTTTTGTTTACGAATTATCTCCTACAGGTGAGCTAACGCGACGTACCTGGGCCCATAACCTGTTCGAGTTAGGAGATAATAAAAGACACAATTTAACTAATATATGATTATATTTGCAACACGTCTTTAACAAGTATTAGAAAAGAAATTAATATTATGTGTTTTCTCAACGTTATAAGATTCCAGACTAAATAATAATATGCTTAAGTAAGAACGAAAACGATATCCCAACTGCTACGATCTAGGCGCTCATTTGGTTCCCCGAATCAATAACTGATAAAGGATTATGTTTCCGCACCGCATAAAGACTGTTACTTTTATGTGTAAATAATTATGGTTGAATATAAGATTAAGGTTCCAACATTTCCCGAATAGAACATATGAAAAATAAAACGTGTGTAGAGTATTGTTGTAGTGTACTGTTTATTTGATTCGCGTTAAATATATTAGGTTTTTAAATATCCTTCATAAAATTAACACATTACTTGTCCTTTTTTTCCTGATAAAACTTTAGTATGACGGAACTGTAACCTAACATATAACTGTAAAGGATGAGTTTTTTTACTATCTGGACCTGGACATGCTATGATTACAAAGTACAAGCCAAATGGTTTTGCACTCTGACAGTTTCAGGTTAAGTTACAGATCCGGCAGAACTGCAACCTGGATGCAGGTCTGCAGAGCTAGATGCACCTCCGGACCCGACTCCTTCGAAATCCCGGACCTACCCATTTCTAAGTCGGAATATAAATAAATCGCAAAATTTTAAAATTAAATTGTTACAACTACATGTTGATTTTACCTCTTTAATCAAACCCCCACATTTATTCAAAGAATGCTTCCTACTTTGATGTCAGTATCTAAATACGTTTATCTCAATTTTGATAATAGTTGCTGATATTAATAAATCGAGGCTGTCTTTCTAATTCCTAAAATTTTATAAATTTAACATTAATGACTAAGAAAAAGAAAACAAGATAGCGAATTTATAATTCTATATAAGTACAAACCGAGGTAAAAACCTTATAAATTCTAACATTTTGTTCTAAAAATATTTTATTTTATATTATTTTTGCTTTAAATATATGTGGACAGATTAGATCACATTTTGAAATACGTAATTTTTTAAAAATTTTGTTTATGTCAATTTTAAGTGAAACATAATTTTACTTTATATATATATATATATATATATATATATATATATATATATATATATATATAAGAAAGAAATTAACGGTTATTTGGACAAAATATTCTGCCTATCGTAAGCTTATTCAAGTATATTCATTCCATCATCCCTACCGACATAATTGATGACGTTTCGCCCTATATGGGGCTCATCAGGCCAATAAAGCGGCGCAGCAGTGTGGTAGAGATTATGAAAAACATAGATAAAAGAATAACATATAACGATGATGAAAAACACTTAACGGTATGTTGAAGAAAAACGATGAAATTATTAGGCAGTGAGATATTATTCATGGAGTAAGAGGTGCCATCTATGGGAACAAATGCGAGATTTGTTGTTTATACCTAATGTGTAATGTTTAAAAATATTATATAGGTAAATTGACCCTATACTTGAATAAGCTTACCATAGGAAGAATATTTTGTCTGAATGGCCGTTCATTTCTTTCTTATTTATGTATCTACGGACGTTATAATTTTGTTCCTATATATATACATATATATATATATATATATATATATATATATATATATATATATATATATATATATATATATATATATATATATATATATATATATATATATATATATATATATATATATATATATATATATACGTACATACACGACAAATTATCAGAGAGTCAACGAATTGCATCACACTTTATAGGCAAATATGTGACTTTGAGAACAAATAATATCACTTGTTTGTGCATTCGATTGTAAATACCTTGTATTTATTTTTATCTAAACGATTATCTTAGTCATATAAACGACCTTGTTTTAACGCCAAATTTCGTACAGTTCTATATTTATTGTCTTTTTTGTACGATTATATCGTTCTATAAAGAAGCTCTATTGAACCATAACAGAAAATTTCTTAACAACTGTACTGCCAACTTTATTTAGCCATTAAGATATTGAAAATAATAACAACAAACCGATTAGTGTGCGATATCAGACATTATTCCCGATAATAAAGCGATTATTCGTGTTTTGCTTATAATGTTTATTTGTAGGGTGCACAAGTCGTGATTGGGAAAATCAAATAAATCCACAAAGGTCAGATATGTTTTTTTTAAATGCCGGATCATTTTGATAATGTGCATACCACCTACTATTAGAACTATAGAAACTAATTATTGAGATGTATCGTTGGTATTATGTCAGTAGTGATACTGTCAGCGGTGATAACGATCTTGGCATTTAGGAATGTTTTCTAATATTTTTCTTCTTAGGCCCGATTGTTATTTGATAGGGTAGTGGGGTGAGTGTTTATATTTTTTCAAATGTTTTTTTTGATATCTTGAGAAGTTTGTAGAAAAAATTATAAATCAGAAATGAGACTATTTGTGTGATTAAATGATATGATCTCGACAAGCTTTTAAAAGCAGTTAATTTTAATTTATTAACATTGACTCATTCACCGAAAAAAATATTAATTTTAATAATTTTAGCACGTTTGTTAAATAAAACTTATTTTTAAAAAGTATTTTTAATTTGTTTTTTATGTAAAAATGTTTGATCTTTTTGTATTTTTTATCGTGTTTTGTTATAATAGAAGGGATCTTGTTAAAAAATTATAGAAGGTGGATCGTCTAAATAATTTAAAATATATTTATTGTCCTCAAATCATTCATTAGTTTTGCAATTTAAAAAATATAGCAGTAATCGCCGTTAGTGTACACAGAAAAAAATATAGGAGTTAAATGAAGATTGGAAGTAAGAAATAAGGGGCTAAGTGCCTCCAAACAATTGCAAATATATTTTTGTTCCTAAAAAAGTGTCAATTATTAAAGTGCCCCTCCTTCCCTCGGTACGCTAATGGTATACAACAATTATTTCACCGAAAGCCCCCGAATTCTGGCAACCATTGAATTGTTTAAAATTTCGTCCTTTTCTTGAATTTTGACATCCTTATAAAACTTATTTTTAGATTAGCAGTTCATAGATGACGCAACCTATATTGAATATAACAAAGGGCGGTGGTTTTTATGGAATAATTGTTAATTTGTTAAATGTATGTGTAAAATGTTATACCTTTTGTCATCTTTTTTTTTTAGTCGGTTGACTAGGTATAACTGGGTTAAATTTTGATTAGAAGATTTGACATAATAGGCTTGTTTATTTAATTAGAATAATGAAAGACCCCTCATACTTTTTATATAAAGTGGCTTTCGGCAAATTTTTCTAATTTTTTGTTATAATGCGGTTTTTGATGTGGTCATCAAAAGTTCTTATACCGGCACACAATCAAATTTTTTGACCAGTTTTTAAAATACAGGGTGTACAATTTTGCCCCTTAAATCCCATAAAAAAACATTGCGAAAACATGATGACACCAAATTAGTTTTTTTTATATTTAACCGAGAACGTACCTATAGTACGTCCCAAAATAAGAAAAAAAGTTTTATGCGAACACATAGCATAGCGGTCCGGACTTTTATGAAAATCTTAAAAAAAAACTAATCAAAAACTTTGTTTTTTACAAGGTGATTTCTGAAAATAGACAAAGAAAATCCTCCAATTGACGGTTTCATAGTACACATTTGTGCAAGTTGTAAAATGATTGAAAAAACAATATACATTTTTATAAAAAAATAAAACTTTACAAAAAGAACTAAAAAGTTAAAAATAGTATTTTATTCCATCTTGAAAATTTGACTTTATGAAGTCGGCGTCAAACTAATTATTGATTCCTTAATCACAAAATATATATTTTGAGTGTCTTGAATCTAATATCAATTTTTTTATAAAAATTAAAATTTTATCGTTTTTAGTTCTATTTATACAGTTTTTTATTGCATCGGTCAGTTTTCAACGTCCCTTGTAAAATAAACAGGTAACTAGGTCCATTTCATACGGACTTGCCAGAATGACGTTATTAATATTATATAAAAAGTGCCACATATACATATTTATAAAAATCAGCAGTACACGTTCTCAGAACTTAAAATGATGAATAAAATTAAACTTCTTGAAAAACCCCAATAACTACATTAAACAAGATATTTTTAAAATGCCTTCCCCCCTGCCTTTTCACTTAGACCCATCCTTCGCGCTATAGACACTCATTAATACAAGAAATATTTTGTATAAAGAAAAAAGATCTTTGATATTTTCAACTTTTATTAAGATTTATAATAACCGAAGTAACCTGACAAAAAATAGATTCCCCCAGGTGGTATGTACCTCGGGATGCGAAATTATTTTTATGGTTAATTTCACCTAATACACCAAATTTCAGTGCAATATATTAAAGCATTTTAAATTTATCATCGCGGAAACTCTTAGGAGAAAAAGATTCAAAATGCATTCCGCCATTTTAAATTTTTTTCCAATAAGATAATTCCGGGTTAGATGCCCCATCGGTACAGATGTCCCGGTCGGCCAATATTCGGAGGTAGTTGATAGTTCCCGTCATGCGCATGGTGGTCGTTTACTTGTGTGTTTTGCGAAAGGCATAAGTGATAATCCGATTTAATCTTTTTAATCGTGTGATATTTAATAAAAACAGGTAAGTTATAATAATTTACTCTTCTGATCTAATTTAGTTGTGAATATATTACAGTGGAAAATGTTTCTTTTTTACTTTTAACGCGATATTATTAAATCCCCCTTTGAATAGGTGCATATGCTTGCTTTAGGTTAGAAAATAGCAAATTCTAATCAGGTGTAGTTTGATGTATTGGGGCATCTCTCCCGTATAAAAAGGATAGATGCTCTAAAATTATACGGTATAGACGCCCCAGAGTTATTTATGTATTCTTGAATAATTGTCGGTGGTATATTATTGATCGAATTTTGTCGTTTAATGCGATATTATTAAAACTTGCTTTCCAAAGGTATATATGCTTGATCCAGGAAAAAAAATTGTTGACAAATTTTAATCGGGGTGCCTATTCTTGAAACAGGGAATGCGGCATAAGAAATCGCTCTATAAGAAATCGTATATTGTTTTCATGAGGAACGCGATCCCGTTTCAAAAATACCGTCCCAGGTATAGTTTGATGTACTGGAGCATCTCTCCCGTATAAAAAGGATAGATGCTTTAAATTATAAGGTATAGACGCCCCAGATTTATTTGTGTATTTTATAATAACTATTGTCAGTGGTGTATTAATGGCTGAATGTTGTTCTTTAATGCGGTAATGTTAAATCATCCTTTGAGAAGGTGTATATGCTTGTTTTAGTTAGAAAACAGTAAACACATATTCTAATCAGGAGCAGTGTGGTGTATTGGGGCATCACTCCCGGGTAAAAAGGATAGATGCCCTTAAATTATACGATATAGACGCCCCATACTTACTTGTGTATTTTAAAATTGTCAATGTTATAATTATGACTGAATTTTGTTGCAGCTATGTCTACCCGGTACAAACGAAAGCAAACCGCTGAACCAAAAAAACGGTGGCGTGAAGAAGATTTGGTAGCTGCTATTCGGGCGAGATGGGCACCAATGAAGCCTCAACTACCTTTGGTATACCATCTAGAACATTACCGTGCTGAAAGCAATCGGGAATCACCAGAGATCTTCTTCTAGGTCCTGAAGGATGCTTGGGTACTGCCAATGATAAGCGACTTGTCGGACACCTACCGAAGTTGAAAAAATGTGGTTTCGCGCTCACAGAGAGTCACTAAGGTCCCTAGCTTATCAGTTTGCTGAAAACCTAAAAATAAAACACAGAAGTTAGTATTAGAACGGCCTAAGGATTGTCCATCGCTAGAGCGGAAGGTATGGATCGTAAGGAAGTAAACGGATTCTTTAATCTACTTAATGAGGTTTACACGGAATACAACATGTTTGTCAAACCTAGCAATATTTTCAATATGGACGAGACCGGGTTTCAAATTAATAACGAACCGGGAAAGGTTATTGCAAGCAAGGGAGCAAAAGATGTGCGTGTACTCAGTTCAAGTGAAAGAGAAGGCAATTTTATGCCACCCGTAGTTATATTTAAAGGTGTAAGAGAAAAACAGGAATTTAAAGATGAACTTCCACCAGGATCGAAAGTATTTATGATAAAAAATCGTCTTATATCTCGTCAGACCTGTTTCTAACATGGCTTCAAGAACGTTTTGTTCCCAAAAAGCCAACTGGTCGAACTATTTTGATACTCGACGGGTATTCCTCTCCCAGAAATTCTTTGGAAATGTTGGACTTCGCTTTTCCGTTTGCGTTTAATTTTTGTATTTAGAAAAAAATGATAATTTAACACGTTTAAAATAATATATGTTTTGTCTAAATAAATATCTTATTTGCTTATCTGACTTTTTTAATTTTAAATGATAAATGAATTTTTAATCACAGTTTTTAGTTAAGTGGGGCATCTCACCCGAAATTACCTTATGCTTGTGACTACACCGGCACTACCATGAATACTTCCTGAAAATTTCATCATAGTTGTTCAAACCGCCCTGGAGTGGAATAATCGATATACAAACATTAAAAAAATACATAGGGGCCATTTAATAAGTAGTAAGTAGGCTAAAAAGTATAAAATCGCAACCAGAGAGCCCGCACAATTTTGTCTAGAAGAGGGAGGGGGACAAATAGAACTTTTTTTAATAGTTTTATTATAATAATACGACATAATAATATGTAATGTAATATACAATATTTGAATTTTCCGGGGGGGGAGGTGTTGTAATATCACCTATTTAGATAAAATGTTAAACTAATAAATAGCCGGCCTCGAGATTGTAATTGTTTATAAAAGATAAATTCAATCTCCTCGGCAATGAAAGAACAGCTTTGATATGTGTTTTTGTTTCATGTGCTTTTATATATGTTAGTCTATTGTTAAATTCCGTAACTTTAACACGCATTTCTATCATTGTTAAATTAATCAATATATGTGATTTTTGTTGAACAACTTAAGTGCATTATTTGTGCAATAGATAAGTTAAATAAGTGATGTGCTTATTTATCATGGATCTTAATAAACCCAGAGTCGAAAAACTGCGTAATGGCGACTACTGGCAACAATGGCAATTTGTAATGCCAACGCTTTTAGTCAGTGAAGATGCTCTAGAGATTTGCAATAGGACTGAAGACAAGCCTGAGCCCAGTGTTACTGTCTACGCTGGAAAACTTAGGAATTGGAGAGAGAGAAAAAAGTTGATTGCACAACTAGAGAAGAAGCCGGTGGCGCGATACCTAGTTCCATGTTGATAACGAGAATTCTTTCAACACTACCTGCTAAATTTAATCATTTTCATAGTGCATGGGATTCCACTGACCAGTCTAAACGGATAATAGAAAATTTAACGACCAGACTATTGACTGAAGAACTACGCTTAGAGAAGGAAGAAGATTTTGAAGGCTCGAAAACTGCTTTGTTTTCAAAAATGCAAATTCGCGGTAACAAGAAAAAAATTGTTTCCGAAGCGACAGTTTCCAAAAACGAATGTGAATTCGGGTGCGTTCACATCGCGACGTTCGTTATGCAAAAAGACTAATCATCTGTTCAATGACTGCAAAGGATGTTTCAACTGCGGGTTGAGAGAACATTTATTGAAAGACAGCCATACAAATAAGAACAGTTTTCAACAGCCCAAATATGAAGCTTTTGTTGGTGACATTGCAGTTGTGAGTTCGGATGACGATTGTTAGCTTATATACTCTGGTGCTTCCCATCATATGTCCAAGAAATCAGAATTGTTTCCGGAATACGAAGAATTCGAGAAACCTGTGTATGTTTACGTTGGAAATGGTGACAAGATAGCAGCCTTAGGCTATGGTAATATCGAAATTGAGACTTGCGTAGGTGGAAAATGGTTACCTGCAACCATGTATGAGGTTTTGTATACTCGGTAAGAGTTGCGGTGCAAAAAGGTATCGATTTTATGCTAAGTCAAAACTGTTCGCGTTAAAAAAAGTCGGGACTAAAATAGGCAATCTATATTGCATAATTTTACGTGTGGTCTTGCCGACAAATGCAGCAACGATGAGTGATCAACTACAGCTTTGGCATGAGCGCTTATGCCATCAAAATAAGAGTCATGTGCAATCGTTTTTGAAGAAAATAAATATTGATTTGACCCTGGACAATGAATTTTGTGATGCGTGCATTTATGGCAAAGCGCGAGATAATTCCCCCCCAATGCAAGGGAATTCCCCAGGACAAAAACAATATTTTGTTGTGTTTAAACACCATTTTGTGCTTACCGACAAATTTTTTTTCTTCATGAAAAATCAGAAGTTAAGGATAAACTGGAAATGTTTTGTAACGAAGTAAAAACAAAATTTCGGACAGATATAGTTGAACTACGCACGGATGGCGGAACGGAATATGTCAATCAAAATATTAAGTTCTTTTTAGAGAAACGAGGTATTAAACATATAGTTACCACCCCGTATACCTCTAAACAAAATGGTAGTGCCGAGCGAGAAAACCGTATTTTAACGGAAGCAGCGCGTTCAATGAGATACGGAAAAACGCATATTCCACAGTTTTTATGGGCGGAAGCTGTAAACACTGCTGCCTAAATAGAACTGGGCCAACTAGAATTGAAGGAAAAAGTTCGTATGAGCTTTGGTTTGGCAAAAAAACTAGGATTGACATTCTTAAGGTGTGTGGTACAGATTGCTTCGTACATGCCCTGAAGAAGACCAAAGAACCGGTGATGTTTCGGAAGAAGCAGAAACAAACTTAGAGGAACAAAGTACTTCACGCCTGCTCCGAGACAGAAATCAACTGAAGAAAACAGATTTCTTTGGTGTCCCCTGTGTCATGGATGGCTCAAAGTGAACCTATAAGTTTCCATGAGGCAATGCTATGTGACTATTGTGAAATGTGGTTTAATGCTATGAAGGATGAAATAAACTTCTTGCATAAAAATGAAACGTGGATACTAGTAGATAAACCTAAAGATCAAAGTCATTGATAATGGTTGGGTCTATCGCATAAAACAAGCAGCGGATAGAACAACTAAAAGATACAAAGTTCGTTTAGTGGTCAAGGGTTATTCACAAGAAAAAGGTATTGACTACCAGGAAACATTTAGTCCAGTAGTTCGGTTGATACGATTTGTGTTAAGTATAGCACCTTGTGAAAAACTAAACTTGCATTAGTTTGACAGATTCCCTCTATGGTTCTCTTAAAGAAGATTTTTATGTGAAACAACCACAAGGGTTTGAAGATGGTCTAAAACAAAACCAAGATGCTGGAATAAATCATTTAAAGATTTTTGGTTACTTGTGGACTAAGTGAGATCAACGCAGATCCATGTTTGCTAACCAAAAATTATAATGAAAGTAAACTAATCGTATTGTTATTTGTAGTTGATGAATTAGTGGCTTCATCTAATGAAAAAGTCTCTATGTTCTTTCTGAATGAGTTGGGGACTAAGTTTGAAGCCAAAATTACTGATAAAGTAACGAATTTTCTGGGCATTCAAATTCAGAGTAACGACAATGGTCGTATAATCAGCAATCAAGCAATTTACACGGAGAAGGTTCTCAGAAAATTTTGAATGTCTGAAGCAAAACCAGGGTCAACACCAATGGACACTGGATGGTAAGTGGAAAATTCGCCAAACTTGAATCTAGCTGTACCATATCGAGAAATAGTTGGCAACTTGATATACAGGGTCCTGCAGCTCACCTCCCGTCTTTTATTATACCTTAACCATTTATTTTAGAAAAAATATTTAAAAGCCACTATATGCTGTTGATTAGAGAGCACATTTTAAAAATATTCTTGATTATACAGGGTGTTACAAAAAATAGTGGCGCATAAGAGTTGTATTTTTTTAAATGGAACACCCTATATTTTTTTACATTTTTGAAACACTCTTTACCTAGTCTACAGACTCCTAGAATAGTATCTCTCTTTTTTTAATAGTTTCGGAGAAAAAAGGTAAAATCGAAGAAAAAAAAAATTATAGTCTACATTTAAAATATTTATAAAAATTAGATAAAACATCTTAAAAGCTAAGGTAACATAGTAGCTTACTGCAAAAGGTTTATAGTTATTCTGCTATGAGTATTATAAGTCTTACTTATACAGGGTGACCCAAATTCCATGTCAAACGTTGCAAAATAAAAAATAATTTTTCTCCATTTTTTCAAATGGAACACCCTATATATTTTTTTTCTGTCCGGTGCAGAATTAACAGATCAACATTTTTCATTATTACACTTATCTCAAAATTCCTGAAGGTTTTTGAAATATTCTTAAAAAACTAATGTTGTACTTTGTTTTTCAGTACGATAATTGAATAAACTCAATAGTAATGTGGAAAAATGGAACACCCTATATATATTTTTTTTCTGTCCGATACAGAATTAACAGATCAACATTTTTTATTATTACACTTATCTCAAAATTCCTGAAGGTTTTTGAAATATTCTTAAAAAACTAATGTTGTACTTTGTTTTTCAGTACGGTAATTGAATAACCTCACTAGTAATGTTCATAAGTAAGCACCTTCGCGATTTTGAATAATAAATAGGTCAGCGTAGTTATAGCTATGGGAAAAAACCTAAAATCCCAACATTTTTTGTAATTACGTTTACCGCATAAAATTTGAATTACTGCCAAGAGTTAAGCCGTAAAGACGTTTTACATGCTGCAGGTCTTCCTACCAGTTGCAAGAGACTTGCACAAAGGCATACGCTGACACTTGCAATTGAAATACAACTGCCGCTTTACAGTCTGCAAGACAAATTGCGCGCAATATCTTGCAGGTGCAACCCCTTGCTGCAAGAAACTTGCAGCATGTAAAACGGCCTTAACCTTTATTTAATATTATTGACAAGTGTTGCCCAAATTATTAACTAGAATTTAAGTAGGCCATGAAAAACAAATTGTCTAGAAACTGTCAAACAACTAAAACATATCGGCAATTTACTTATTCGTTTTTTAAGTTTTACAAATTGAAATAATTATCGGATTTTTCATATAGTGGTCTTTACCTTTACGTAGTTCATTTTTCGTTTGTTTGCGTCACTGTTTAGAAGTTTTATTTGAACGTTCTATCGTCATGGAGTACACCCGCGAAGACCTGGTTGATATAGTTTTTGTGTTAGGAGAATCGCATAGAAATGCCTTTTTGGGCAGTAGGATTTATGCGCAAAATTATCCAGAACGAAGGCACCCAGACAGAAGGAGCATGACGAACTTATTAGAGAGATTTATGGCAAGGGGAAATGTAAATTATACAAGACCAGTTAGAAATAGGCCCGTTCGAACGGAAGAAAATGAATTAGCTGTGCTATTAGCTGTCACGGAAAATCCTTCTGTTAGCCAAAAAGCAGTCGGGGATGCCGTAGGAGTAAGCGAAAGAACTGTTCAGCGAATTTTAAAGAGCCATAAATTTCATGCATATCATATTCAGTTGCATCAAGAACTCCTTCCAGCAGATTTTGAGAAACGTGTTGACTTTTGTAATTGGGCACAAGCTAAAATTAGGTTAAGCTTTGATTTTTTTGATAAAGTTTTATTCTCTGATGAGGCCACATTTCATAAGAATGGATTTGTAAATCGTCATAACTACCATTACTACGCCGACCATAATCCAAGAATTTTTAGGCAGCTTGATCTACAACACAGATGGTCAGTTAATGTGTGGGGGGGAATTATTGGTGAACATGTTATTGGTCCCCATTTTTTTAATGGACATATAACTGGAGCCATATATCGAACATATGTTCTAAGTAAAAATTAATTTTAGCAATAATTAGATATTTGTTAATAATGTTAAATAAAGCTGTTACACCTTAAGTCGAGCCTTAACTCTTGGCAGTAATTTAAATTTTATGCAGCAAACGTAATTAGAAAAAATGTTAGGATTTTAGGTTTTTCCCCATAGCTAGAACTACGCTGACCTATCTAATATTTAAAATCGCGAAGGTATGAACATTACTAGTGAGGTTATTCAATTATCGTACTGAAAAACAAAGTACAACATTAGTTTTTTAAGAATATTTCAAAAACCTTCAGGAATTTTGAGATAAGTAATAAGTGTTGATCTGTTAATTCTGTATCGGACAGAAAAAAAATATATATAGGGTGTTCCATTTTTCCACATTACTAGTGAGTTTATTCAATTATCGTACTGAAAAACAAAGTACAACATTAGTTTTTTAAGAATATTTCAAAAACCTTCAGGAATTTTGAGATAAGTGTAATAATAAAAAATGTTGATCTGTTAATTCTGTACCTGACAGAAAAAAAATATATAGGGTGTTCCATTTGAAAAAATGGAGAAAAATAATTTTTTATTTTGCAACGTTTGACATGGAATTTGGGTCACCCTGTATAAGTAAGACTTATAATACTCGTAGCAGAATAACTATAAACCCTTTGCAGTAAGCTACTAGGTTACCTTAGCTTTTAAGATGTTTTATCTAATTTTTATAAATATTTTAAATGTAGACTATAATTTTTTTTTCTTCGATTTTACCTTTTTTCTCCGAAACTATTAAAAAAAGAGAGATAATATTCTAGGAGTCTGTAGACTAGGCAAAGAGTGTTCCAAAAATGTAAAAAAATATAGGGTGTTCCATTTTAAAAAAATCAACTTTTATGCGCCACTATTTTTTGTAACACCCTGTATAATCAGGAATATTTTTAAAATGTGCTCTCTAATCAACAGCATATAGTGGCTTTTAAATATTTTTTCTAAAATAAATGGTTTAGGTATAATAAAAGACGGGAGGTGAGCTGCAGGACCCTGTATACAAGTTGTAACTAGACCAGACATCGCATACGCCGTAAATGTTGCTTCAAGAGCTCTTGATAAACCAACTGAAGGACATTATCAATCGGTAAAAAGACTAAGAATACTGAATCTGGTTTATCTTATGGTTGTTAAGAAGAAGAAAATCTACAGTGACGCACACTATGCCGGTGATATTCAGTCTAGAAAATCAACGTCGGGATTAGTCTCCAAGTATGGTGGCACAGCTGTAACGTGGCAAAGCAAGAAGCAGCAATGTGTAGCTCAATCTACCACCAAAGCTGAATATGTCAGTGCAGCCAAGGAAGCCATTTGGCTAAAAAGACTATTGTCCGAACTAAGTGTTAACAGTGACAAGGACAAAATTGTGTTGTATATGGACAATATGAGTGCAATTAGATTAGTTAACAATCCTGAATTATGTCAGCGCACCAAACATATCGATGTTAAGTACTATTTTATTCGCGATTTGTATCAAAAAGGTGAAATAAATATTTTATATGTAAGTTCAGAAATTCAAGTTGCTGACATAATGACAAAGGCACTGACTAAACCAAATTTGAGTATTTTAAAATTAAATTAGGCTTAGTTGATTATGTTGTTGTAATATCACCTATTTAGATAAAACGTTATACTAATAAATAGCCGGCCTCGAGATTGTAATTGTTTATAAAAGATAAATTCGATCTCCTCGGCAATGATGTGTTTTGTTTCATGTGCTTTTATATATTAGTCTGTTGGTAAATTCCGTTACTTTAACACGCATTTCTATCGAAAATCGCAAACCTTATTATTAATATAACCAATTATAAATTAAAATATCAAATAGCATATAACGCACAACTAGAAAAGTTACTTAGCAATTCTATGAGTACGAAATTGCTTTACAACACGCATTACGTGCCATAGTTTACCTATGTCCACTATCACTTGATATTTTTACTAAATAATTAGCTAAAACTTTTTATTGTCCACTCGGAAAAGTTTGTATTTTGTATTTGGTAGTTGCTATGACTACAGCTGCTGATGGGCGATTGCGCGATCATGGCCTACTCACGGAATATTGAAGGTCCCGCATAACTAGATTCAACTGTGCCTTTTGTTTACGGTGGCCGAGCGTCTGATTTACTGTGACCGTGCGATCTGTTTACCGTGTGTAATGAGTTTTTTACTGAGCCTGTAGGTCCTGTGTTTTTGTTTATTTTCTATAGTCGTAGGTAAAATGAATTACAATACTGTACAGGTTTTAAAAGTACCTACATAAAATATAAACGCTTTGATTTGTAATGATATTTTGTAGAAAATTTAGAAATGTTATATATGTTGTAAAAAAGTGCACATGGTAGCAAGTCAACTTTTGATATGTTATTATAGAGTCTATATACTATTTGCAGCGAAATCCGCGAAAATAAAAGTAAACAACCACCCCAAACTGAACGACACGTCTGTGTAGTGTACTGCGTTAGCAATTCACCGAGAGCGTTGTATGGCCCTGGTTAACATTATTCTTCTATGCGCTCGACGTCATCGAGTACGCCTTGTCATGGCAACGTAGTAGGAAAATCGTAAACTAAACATAGCACCTCCAGCAAAGTCGAACGGTGTGAACGAGGATTTTTTAATAAATCAGTCCCGTTTATATTTGACACATCGTCGTATATGTAAAATATGTTGTAAAATGTATTTTATCTTCTGGCGTGTCATAATGCCATCATTTTGATCGTCATTTTTAATGCTAAAATGACACATTTTTTCGGACTGAGTTCTCTAAGGGATCCATTATAGTCGTAGGCCCGTAATGGATTCATTATAATCATAAAACAATGAACTTAGCAACGAGAAAATGGGAATATTTTTTAACAACATTTGCACAATAGAGTAAAGATAAGGTTTTGTGTGTTATTCGGATCGAAAACAATAATTATGAGACACGCCGTGGTATCAATCTCAGCTTACGCCTCGTCTAATAATATTCAGGATATGATACATGGTGTCTTAAAAAGGTGTATACAAAATACTACCGAAAAATCCTGAAGATAAAACATGACGATTTAACCCAACTAAAGTTTATATTAACAGAGGTACAGGGAGACAAAATATATTTTTTAATTTTAATTATCTGGCATAAGTTTGCTAGTTTTAAAGGTTTCGTTACGAAAGTTGGAATTTGGGGATTTCTTGGGTGAAAAATTCAAATTTGCTGCCAATTTTAATGCAGCTCCTAGAGGGCGCTACGTGCGGTAACTTTTAGAAAACTCTTTCTACCCCTGCATTTGAATACGGAAGAAACAAAATCAGACAACCCTTTGAAAGGATTAGTGCCCGTTGCGTTTTGATAGTCATTCACCTCGAACAAAAATGCCACAATATCGTTTATGTTCCTCCAAGGAGTATAATTTATGGCGTTCCATTGCGTTTCTATTAATGTTGTTTCATTTGTTGAATACTCTGAATTGGCCAATAAAGGGCTTAAAGCTTCTTTGGAAACTTTTAATACGTTTTTGCACGACAGTAGATTTGTTTTCTGCATTATCTAACTAAAAAATAATCTACGATATTGGACAGTGGACAATGAGTACTTATACAATAAAAATCACGCCTCATACGTAAAATTCAATGATTCCAGTTTTTCTTTTGAGAGGATTCGGGGAAGTTCCAGTATCCAGGCAGTGCGCAGTGTTACCAATTATCGAATCATTGAAATTTGAAATACTATCGGAAGTGTTGCCAATCACGCAACCAATGACATTTAATATATTATTTTAACGTTGCAATATGATATTTACAAAACGGAATACACTTAATACTAAGATGAACCATTGAGGTTTAATGTCTAAGCAAAACTATTACCTGAATACCTACTCTCGGCCATACCGAGTAACTCTGGTTCTTCGACTCGGATTGGCTGCCATTGTATAACCATGCTGTAGATATATGCCCATATCCATTATGCTTGAAATACTTGACACCTTTGCATTTATCTACATTCTGAACAATCTTTCGATTTATGTCTGCGTCCGCCGCAGCCAGAACAACTAAATGTATGCACTCTTATTTCATTCCTGTTAGATTCTTCGTTTTTATTTTAACCTGAGCATTACCGAGTTTGAATTCAAATTCCTCTCGAAGTTTTCTTTTAACATACTCCAGGAGTGAATTCCTTTTTCATATTGAATATATAATCTAGCAAGTCCTACAAGAGATTTTTTACCAAATATCAATTTTTGAAGATCATTCCATCTTATACTCGCGATTTCCTCTAAATCAGATATCCATTTATTCACTGGATAATTTTTGCTTCCGTTAAGGGAGCGAATGCGATCCTCTACTTCCCTAAATGTTAAGCAAGTGAACTACAATGGTTCACTTTCACTGTCGGTCTCTTCCTGTACTTCCTCTCTCTCTTCAACTGCTTCGCCTTCATCGTTTTCGCCTTGTCCTCCATTCTCATCGTTTAGAGATTCATTGAAAAACGAACACTCCAATCTACTACCACATCATCACTCACTTTGTTAATATAATCGTCTGATTGTTTATCTAAATTAAAACCTGAAAATTGTCGCAAATGTTTCACCGTTTGTCGCGGCTGGCCAGTTTTTATTTAGCATTTGTAATAATTGTTTGTTAGTAACAGAGTGCACATAGAAAAGCTCAAACGTAGAGTTCTGTAAAAAGACGTAAAGAAGTAACAAGACAAATTTAAATACGTACGGGCTCTTTTAAACGAAAAGTCTAGACGGGATTTTGCTTAATGCTCGATATTTTCAGCGTAAGACAGGCCATAATCTAGCCGAGATTTCTACCTCTTCTAAAATTTAAAGCCGTAAAGTGCCGATGCCGTATGTTGTCTTTTTTTAAGTTGTTTTACTTAAAGGATTTGTTCCTTAAAGTAGCTCCACAAACAGTTTGAGTGCAGTTTATCACTTTTGTTTTCTATTAATTAAATCCAACATAATCAACCTAAGGACTTTTACTCACAAATCAGTAATCATATATATACATACATACATATATATATATATATATATATATATATATATATATATATATATATATATATATATATATATATATATATATATATATATATATATATATATATATATATATATATATATATATATATATATATATATATATACGTTCGAATTCATCTTTAGACTATGACAAATATTATATTGCGTACATAATATATTGTCTACGCGTTGTCTGCACAATACTTACATAAATCATTTCTCATGTTTGGATTATATTGTTTAAGTAATAAACAAACATTGTCAGCATTTCATTATGATGCTCGTCAAAATTTCTAAATTCAAAAAAGGAACGATTAAGTTTTAGGATTTATGAAATTAATTTTAAATATTTGGACATTAGATCGATTGAATTAGAATTACAATCATTTTTGGAGAAAACAATTAGTCAGCGATTTTTGTGGCTTAATGTGCCGGAATAAACCAAGGTTACTAATAATTTAGGGATTAAAAAAGTATATAATATCCAAATTATTATTCTGTGTGTAAGGTGAAGGTAGTTAATATGGAATAATATTTAATTATAACAACATGTTTAATGTTACTAATAATAATCACTGTTGCCAGAATTCTTTCATTAGTAGTAATAGAGTGGCTATTGAAGAGGTAATAGATTTCAAGAAGTAGTATTACAACTAGTGGACGCCGAATATAATAATATAATATATAAAATATAAAGTAAAAACTCCAATGAATTGTAGAACACGATATCTATTAAACGGCTGCGGTTACAAATATACAGTCTTTGGAAGAAGTTCTGCATCATCCTGTCGCACATTTGCGGCTCTGTTTCGCGAATAACAGCCCGAATATTATCCTTGAGCACTTCAATTGTTGGAGGATTGTTGGTGTAACACGTCCGGCGTACGGGAAATCGCTGTCGCAATACTGCTTTGCTTTCTCCGCTTGTGTGGCTTGAATCGCCGTCCTTAACACTATGGAATTTATCATCAGCAGACTTTTTCGTTCACTGCTAGATATCGGTCTATCTCTCGCACATGCCATTGGTGTGTGTGTATTAGACGTCTTGACACTAATATATGGAATCTACTGTATATGGTTTCAAACAAAATTTCCTCGGGTCGGGATGGGTCACGGTTTTTTCGACTGAACAAAATATGTATTTACGATTCAGCTAGATGTCGCGTCGAATACTGGAGATTTAGCTACCTTGCAACTTATATTTCTTAAAGCTAGAATATCAGACGCGCAACGATGTGTCCATATACACTCAATTTCTTGCAGTTTTATCCCCCCACTCGGGGCGTAAAAAATTAGGATTTAAATCGGAATGTCATAATTAATCATATATCAGTTTCAGGCGCCGCGCCCAGAGATGAATACAAAATATTGATCATGGCCACCAAAACTATAAAAATATACAGTGTGTCCGAAATTGATAGGGAATGTATTGGGAACTTGGAAACTATAAGGAATAGAAATATGGTTAAATGACGTTTTGATGACGATCTTTTTTCGTTTTTGAGATATTTTGAAAAAACTAAAAGTTTGCATTTTCGAATTTTTTAAGGGCAATGCATCCCTGCATTTAGATTTTGAGTTCGACGTTATGATTTTGAAATACCGTCCCTCAGCCTTTTTTTCTTATGGCGGCCATTTTGTTTTTTAACATATTTAAAAATAACTTTTTACTCAAAAGCGATTTTTTATTTACTTTCAAAACTTAACCTGATAACAATGAATATATAATAAGAAAACTAAGTTAAACCTAATAATGATAAACAATGTTCTTTACACTCATTATAATGACAATCGAAATAAAAACATTCAAGACCGAAATTCTTACATCTTCTATACGAGCAGAGGGCTGAACATTTTTTAAATTTTTTTGAAACAAAATAGAAATAATTAAAAAGTAGATAACAAAAAAAAATAAATTAATGCTACAATTCAAAATGTCGGCTGTTTTTGTCAATGCATACTTTTGACACTTCTTTAATACCGATCTAGTAACGCGGTGAAGAGTGTTCCAATTAATATTTGATAGTAGATCGTACACACGTTGTTGAAGTATTTGTACATTTTCAGGGGGATCGAATTCATATGTTTCATTTTTAACAGATCCCTATAAATAAAAGTCTAGGGGAGTAATGTCTGGAAACCTGGCAGGCCACCGCATATGAACACCGTTGGATATAACTCTCTCATCAAAAGTTTCTGAAAGAAATGTTTGCACGTCCCTAGAATAGTGAACGGAATATCCATCTTATTGAATCCATACGGTGTTAAACTCAAGTGGTGGTAAAACTTCTCTTTTTACCGGAACTATTTCTGTTTGCAACATTGCAAGATATCTCTGCACGTTTAGAGTCTGCTTGTAAATGAAAGGCTCAATTAATCGATTTGCTAGAAAAATAACTCAAGAATTTTCCGTTATTTCCGAATTTTTATATTTGCTAAAGAGATTTACATGTACTTGTACTCTGGTAGATATCTTCCTCTCGGACTGGCCAACATACACAGCAGCACAGTCGCTACAACTCAACGAATACACTCCAGATTTTGAGAATCTATCAGTCTTATCCTTAATTTGAACTAAATGTGTTTAAAAGTGTTTACAGTTTTAAATGCAATAGATATGTTAAAATCAAAATCTAGAATGTATGCGTTGAGTTGTAGCGACTGTCCTGTTGTGTCTGTTGGCCAGTCCAGAAGGAAGATAATTACCAGAGTACAAGAACATGTAAATCTCTTTAATAAATATAAAAATTCGGATATAACGGAGACGAAATCTGCATTTGCGAACCACCTTTTAGCTTCAGGACTCACCTTTGCTGTACCTGAAAATAGAAATATCTTACATCAGTGTTCCAAGGGGAGGAAATTAGATTTATTTAAAAAAATGGAAAGAACTAAAGTCAAGAAAAGTCCAGTTCTCATTAGTGTTAATGACGTACTTAATTTCGAACTCCGTTTCATTTTTATTATCATAAATAATAATTAGCATTATTATTTAATTTTAACCTTATTTACGGGCCAGTCATGTGACAATTGACACTGACATGTATTCTTCTTTTATAATTTTATTTTAACACACTTAACTACATGGGCTCGTTGTTGTTGTACGTCTATGATGTAACGTGTGATTTGTTGTTTCGTATTTTATTCTTATTTTGTACCTGGATTTGTTGCTTTAAATGTGTTAAGGTAACTACTTAATACTATTTTTTAATTGTATAATTAGTATATTAGGTTTTTCCAATATTGTAGGGCCGATGATGCTCGCAAGAGCGAAACACATGTCACCTTAGGTTTTTTAAAATATTTGTTTCACTGAGACCAAGGCTTTGTGTTTTATCTAATAGAATGATAAAGAGGTCTCTTTGAGAAATATGGACGACTTTTTCCAATTTCTTGCTATTTGTTTCGATACCAATGCCAAAATCGCAGTTTCTCTCAAAATCACCTTCGTGTAGCCTTTATATGTTATGCACAATCAAGTGTGGCGTAGGTAGAGACTGGCAAAATTATCCAATATGATGGAACAAAATGGCACCCAATAATAAAGTTTGAAAAAAAAAACAGTGTATGTGTTACTAAATGACTATGTACTGAATTAAATGAGATCACACTTTACTATTCCTAATAAAAGGAAATTTACCGATTAGCCCATATCGTAACTTAAAACACAAACTATTATCAAAATTAGGACTGACAAGAGGCTAAAATCAGAATAAAAGCCATTTTTTATCAATGCTGGAAAAGGGTTAAATTGATAAATTTCATAATGTACTTAATTTTGGTATAAATCAGGCCAATTAGATTGCGACATCTTATAGATTCCCACTATAAGAAGGCCAATAAAAAGCATATACTTTACGGTTCTCCGGGAATGTTTAGCTTTTCCTACTAGGTATACATACTACTTTTCCCAAAATCGAAAATTATTTAAAGGGCACAAATTATTATAATAAACTTCATAAAATTTTCAAATAAGCATTATTAATTTTATTTACAAATAAACAAAGCTATATTGAATTGCCAATGTGACATTTTTTTAATACACAAATAACTGTAAATAAATAATATTTCCTTACATTACAAAAATAAATATTTCCTAACAGTTATTTTCCGTTGCCTGGCAATGACTAGTTGCAAGGAAATATTGACTTTTTCTTTCAAATATGTTTTATCAAAAATGTCAACATTTCTGAACGGGTTTGGGAAAAAAACATTTTTTTGTAACTTTATAGTTACAACTTATAGCTATAGCTCCCCTATCTTAACGTTGCCTGATTTTAGTACACCTAACTAATACCAATGTTTACTGAATATTCAGTAAAATTTGCTAATACATGCATTTACGTTTATGAAATACATTTTCCTCTTTTTCTTCCTAATGGAGTATCAGTAATTTTGGTATATGCATATTAGTCATATCACTTTGATTGTTTTGCCCCCTAATAATATTAAAATTTGTTGGTTAAAGAGCAATCTCCAACTAAACATACATTTTTTTTGTTCCAGAAAAGTGAACCATCATGAATTGGTTCTGGATTTTATTAGCAAGTTTGATTCTCATACCTCTTGCAAGTAGTGATGAAGAACGCTGTCTAAAAGATCTGCCCGGTAAGTTACCAGTATCCGGTATCATAATCAGAGTTGTTAGTACTTCAAGTAAAATACTTGAAAATGTAATACATTTTGTAATTGTACTTGAAATTCAATTACTCCCTAATAAGTATTTTCTATTTGTTACTTGATTTTCAAAATAAAAGTATTTGAAAAATGTATACATTCAAATAGACATACAAAAATATTGAATTACTCTAAAAAGTACATATTTCAATTGCTTTTCAGTTTTAAAATCAATTACTTTTTACTTGTATATTTAGCTTGTTTAAAACAAGATCAAAATATAAGTTTCACTTTCAGAACTTAGTAATTAAAATCACTTTAATTGTCAAACTTTAAGTAAAATTATCAGGTAGTGTACGGTACTTGTCGATAATTTGACTATTTGGTATTTGTACTTAAAACTCTTTTTGTTTGTACTTGTGAATTTAAAATAAACCATCAAATGTGTTGGACTAATTACAGAATGAGATTAATAAATGTAGGAATGATGATTATCATTTATTTATAAAAATACTTCTGTTTTTCCTTTCTTATCAAAGGTTATATTTTTATATTAGCCTGTGAGTGCGCTAATTTTAGTTGCTTCTTGTTTGGGTTTAAGTCTCTGGTTCGTGTAATATTTATTTAATAATTGTGGGTTATTTGATTAAGGTAGGTTTGGAAATTCTTCAGCCTTAGCTAGTTTGCTTTTTTATTTGAATTAATAAATAGGGTTCGACTAAAAATCGAGGCTAAAAGGTAAAGTTAGTAAAGCTGCATGGAACTTTTGATTAATCTCCATTTGTTCCTAAATACGTTTGTGGTTATTTTAAACTTCTCTTTACTTTATTTTTTTTACATCGTAAAAGGAAAGTATTGGAATGACGAGCTCAAAAACTACTTATTCGATTTATTTGAAATTTTGATAAAAAAATAGTCCTCTGGGAATGAAATATTTTGGTAAAAATCTAATATAAAGATAATTATAGGCAACATAATGAAATATTTAAGTACTAAACACCTACTTATTCAATTGACTTCAAAGTTTGCAACCCAAGTGTTCAACAGGGACATAAACTGGTAAAATTTTAGCACGAATCCTGTATGGCAAAACAAAATGGAAGCTTGATAGAATGTTTAAGTGTTCGTTAAAATTCTTTCTCCTGGAACAAAACTTTTTTTACTTTCCGACATTTCGCCTGTGATTGGACGAGACATCTTCAGGGATCTTCACAACAGAAGATCAAAACATTTAATGAGCTCCGATGGGCAGAGTTCAGGAATTTATATCCGACCTGTGTCCATGCATGATTTAAGGGTGCTCGATAATTTTAATAGATTCTCTAATTTTCCGCTTTAAATAACCCGAGACTGATACAAGAACCTTGGTACCTTTTACATTAATCATGTGGGGGTGGGGGGTGCTGATGCTCAGCAACAGCGAATAGAACAATTTGTTTCTTACTTATACATCTTTCATGTTCCATAAGTCTACTAGAAACAGACCGTCCAGTTCTACCTATATACACTTTACCGCAGGAACAAGCAAATTTCCTCGGTAGAATTTTTGCAGTTTTATATGTGGTACCCTGAATAAAAGGTAAAACTCACTAATTGATGGATTCAATACTGGTTTAAATCTGGGACTATAATACCTAATTGAACGCCTAATATCTTCAGTGCATCCATTTGATTTCAAAGTTTCAGTCTTTTTTTTTGTTTCGTTCGGAATTGAATTTGTACCACATATTGACATAACCCTAAAGACTAATAAATTGATGACGGATTGTGAGATGGATGATGGTGAGAACTAAAATCGAAATATCAATTCGTATGTGTTGGTTTTCTGTAAACAGTATGACCTAGCGTGCCGTTCTCTTTCTTTTGTACTAACACATCAAAGAAGGGAATGGCACCATCTGAGTCAGTTTCCATAGTGAATTTTATATTAGAATGCTCTTGGTTTAGATGGTCTAAACACATAGTTAAATGTTCTTCTCCATCAAGCCATTTTACAAAAGTATCGTCTACATATCTAAACCAACTTTTAGGTTGTAAAAGGGCAGAGCTTAAAACAATTTCGTCGAAAGCCTCCATAAATGCCCGTGCTACTACAGGAGATAGCCGGCATCGCATGGAGGCACCAGAGGTTTGCTCATAAAAGGACCCTTGAAAAATGAAATATGTGAACGTTAAGCATTCTTTTATCAACTCAGTTAAGGTTAGATTAAGGTTTTGATATAAGTCAGAAATTATAGAAATTAATTTAATCGTCAATAGGCACATTTGTATACAAGTATTCAAGATAAAATCTGACTAAAATTTCACCGGGTTTTAAAGTAAAATCTTTAAGCTCTTCTACGACATGCTTAGAGTTTTTAATATAAGAATTAGATCTTCACGTGATGGGGTTTAAGATATTGACTAAATATTTACCTATTTTGTAAAATTGCGAACCTACACTTACATTGGCTTTATGAATTTTTAAAGGTCCCTGCATCCTTACAATCGAGGAATCTTCGAACTGCTTGACTTCAATTTCTGCTTCTCTAGGTCTGGCAAATCCAAGGCATTAATAAGGCTGCAAATTTCCCTTTCAGTTTTATTAGTTGGATCCGTTCCTAGTTAACATCCTGAAGTAAAAGATGATATAATTCTACCTGCAGATAAAGGAAATGCAACGGTGGTCATGGACAAAGATTATGTACGTAAATAAAATAAAAGGATTACTTCAGAATGACAGCTGTGGGACAATACTAAGAAAATTGAAAGGATAGTTTGCAGCCTTATTAATTAATGCTTTAAATTTGCCAGGCCTAGAAAAGAAGAAAGTAAAGCCAAGCGGTTCGAAGATTCCTCGATTGTACGGACTTCCAAAAATACCTAAAGCAGACGTACCCTTATGTCTCATTGTCAATGCAATAGGTTCGCCATCCTACGAGATAGATCAATATTTAGTCAATATCTTAAACCCCTTCACAGGACGACCTAATTTTTATATCAAAAATTCTAAACATTTCGTAGAAAAGCCTTTGTTTTAAATCCCAGTGATGTTTTAGACAGTTTTGATGTTGAATCCCTATATACAAATGTGCCTATTAACTACAGTTTCTATAATTTCAACATAAAAACATTAATCCAATCTTAATTGAATTAATAAGTCCATATATTTTATTTTTCAAGGGACCCTTTATGTGGTAGCGAACATCTTTATGGACGCTTTCGAGGAAATTGCTTTAAACTCTGCTTCTAACCTAAATGTTGATTTACATACGTAGATGTTACTTTTTTAATATGGCTTCACGGAGAAGAAGATTTAACTATATTTTTAGATTGTCTAAATCAACAGCATTCTTATATAAAATTCATTATAAAAATTAACTCAGATGGTGCCATTCCCTTCTTTGATTATAAAAGAAAGAAAACGGCACCCTAGGTTATACTGTTTACAGAAAACCGACACAAACGAATAGATATTTAAATTTTAGTTCTCACCATCATCCATCTTGAAAACAATTGGTCATCAATTCATTAGTTTAAGGCTTTGTCAATATGTGATGCAAATTCAATTCCCAACGAAACAGAAAAACTGACTGAAGCATTAAAATCAAACGGATATTGTACTGAAGATATTAGGCGTTCAGGGTACCACAGATAAAATTGTATGAATTCTGCGGAAATCAAACAACATTAACGTAATAATACACATAAAAAATTGGGCAGTGCTTAAGGTCACCATAAGGTGTAATTTCTTTGCAATTGGAAGGAGTTTATAAAATTCCTGCGGTAAAGTGTATATAAGTGAAACTGGACAGTAAGTAAGAAACAAATTGTTCAATCTGCTGCCGCTGAACACCAGCACTTAACAGGACGCGTGATTAATGTAAGAGAAACAAAGGTTCTTGCATCAATCTCGGATTATTATAAGCGAAAAATGAGAGAAACCAATTATCACAGTGATTCTCGCGTCGGTGGGCACAGGTCGGGTATAATCAATACCTGAACTCTGCTCATCGGAGCGCTTTCAGCGTTTTGATCTTGTGCAGTGAAGATCCCTAAAGATGCCTTGTGCATTCGCAGGTGAAACGTCGCGAAGGAGTTCCAATTTGACACGGTTTAAACCCAAGAACCATGATTTTTTAATTGATTTCTGCCGTGAAATCTTTCTTACTAAATGACATAAATAATGTAAGCAATGTTATGAAAAATAAGTAATAAAAATAATATTAATAATAATTAGAGAATTCCGTAACACGCAAACATTCATGACAGATTTTGTGAATCCATATAGCTGTTTGGTAATAACTTAAAAATAATAAAATAAATTACTGTTAATAGGATTTGTATAAAGTTATTACCAAATAATTATTATATATAATTATGTGCACATATAAACTGCGCTTTCCAGTTATCTGTACGTAGTAAAATTTTGTACAAGCGAACTTCTGAGTAAAGGAGAATTTACCGATTTTTTAGTAAACATAGTCAAAATATATTTCCATAGGTTATTAAACAAGGTGTTCTCAAA
Source organism: Kuschelorhynchus macadamiae (assembly GCA_030620095.1). NCBI lineage: Eukaryota > Metazoa > Arthropoda > Insecta > Coleoptera > Curculionidae > Kuschelorhynchus > Kuschelorhynchus macadamiae. The sequence continues at coordinate 151,770 of JAUTXW010004938.1, forward strand.
GTTGCGTCATTTATTTTGACAGGTTGTAAAACTCGTAAAAACAAGTTAATTTACAAAAAATCACCTATATAAAAGTTGCAAAATAAAGAAGTTATAGACACTTAAAATTTTAAAAAATTTAACACTGGCCTGATTTTTGATACTATTCACCACTGCGGTGTGTGTTGAAAAATAAAGAGTTATTAACATTTCAAATATTTAAAACGTTATTAACTTGAAATAAAGTCATTTCATCAAAAAGCATTGATACGAAAGTTGCAGTATAACAGAATTATAAATTATAACAAAATCAAATAAACAAAATAAGAAAATAAAGTTCCAAGTCAAAATGAAAATTAGAATAACTCTTGCCCACCGGTGAAATGCATCTTGTTACAAAAATTGTTCAAAATTGTTACCATTTGTACAGTAAGTTCAAAGTCTTGCTCGGTGAACCCATAAAGCACTACAGGCTTCAAAAATAAAATCCCGGTATCCACGAATAACATCACAAGCGTTCGATGTATTCTTGTAATTCTTGTACAGTATCTATTTCTCCATTTTGATAAACTGTTTTAAATAGCCCCAGAGGAAAAAATTAAAGGGCGACAAATCTGGGAAGCGTGCAGGCCAGGAAATGGGTCCATTGCGCCCTATCTGTTTATTAGGAAACTCATTATTTAATGTTCTTCTTGTCTAAAATGTGGTGGAGGTCCATCATGTAGAAACCATCTATTTCATCTCACATCTAAAGGAACATCTTCTAATAAATTGGACAGATCGTTTTGGAGAAAGGAAAAAATAAATTTTACCTGTGAGGCGATCTGGAAAAAGTAGGGTTCAATAAGCATTTACTGAAAATCTGTGTTGAAAATGGGGTCTCTTTACAGCATATGGCCCCTACATGGCTATTGTGAAAATTATTTACTCCATTTCTTGTAAATGTAGCCTCATCGGTAGCCAAAATAAGTTTGGTAAAATTTTCATTGAAGTGTTGATGTAAAAGCCACTGACAGAATTCAACTCTTCTAGGATGATCTTCGGGGTGTAACGCTTGGACCCGTCGATAATGGTAGTGGTAAAGTTGTTCTTTTCGTATAGTCTTCCACACTTTACTATGAGCAATTCCAACTTATGCTGCAATAGACCTAGTGCTCGTTGTTGGGTCGTTTTCGACAGTATCTAAGATATCTTCCTCAATATCTACCATCTCGCGTGGAGGAGGTCTTCCAGCGTGACCTCCTCGTTGTGGCTTTAAGTACCCTGTATCACGAAGCCTTATAACTAAATTTACAAACATCCGCGGGGCTGGCTGGGTTCTTAAGGGAAACCTTTCCGCGTACAAACGAGACGCTTCAGCTGCATTTTGTTGGCATTCTTCGTAAGTTAGGATAATATCCACTGGTTCATTGTTGTCATAAACGTGTGCCATTTTATTCGTACAAACCCGTAATCTAAAAGTACCACGCGCTATTTAATGAAATCTAACTGAATTGAAGATCGAATACAATAAAAAAAATTACCTAGTATCAGTAATAAACAAAAACTTATTATCGGTTCACAATAAGTAGAAAGTATCAAAAATCCGGCCTGTGATAAATTTTTTAAAATTTTAAGTAATTTCTTTATTTTGCAACTTTTATATATTTGATTTTTTGTACTTCTTTTTACGAGTTTTACAACCTGTCAAAATAAATTACTCAACTTTGAGAACACTCTAGATAGGTTACATTGCTTTTCTATTCATGTATATTTAATATCGACTATTGTCTTGTTATTTTTTTATGTGTAATGTCTATGTCTATTTGTTTTTGTTGGCCCCCAAGATAACATGGAGTGGTAACAGTTTTTCCCAAAAAGATGTTAAATTATTTCACTAATTATATACGAAATGGACGTGTATGATAATATCGAATCAGTATTATGCACTATTGTTTTGATATAATACCAAATCGAACCTGTACACAGACCCAATTTAATTATGAATCGAGGTTATTAAAAATTAAATGGCTCTCGTAAACAGATTGTTTCGAATCAATCACAACTGGATCAACAACCCGTCATTTGCAATTTGCAAAATAGAAAGCATGAAGGCGTAGGCGTTTTTGTTACGCTTGACTGCCACTACCAATCTCGACTATCTAGTCAACCAGTCATCATCGCATGCATGTACAATTTTAAATAGACTGAACTTATATAGGAACGGTATTAAGTTTTTTTCCCGTGGGTACGCATTCTGACGTGTACTTTCGTCATAACATTCTATAAAAATATTATACAATAGCGTAATCTTTGCAATAACTGTGTATTTGAACGTTGTTTAAAGAAAATGAATATTGGTGGTTATATGTATGACTACGACAATATTTGCTTCTAAGTTTGATATAGTAAAATTTAAAATACCGGGTGATACAGGAGATATGCAGCTTTTTTTTGTTTTAATTACCGTATTTTACACCATTTCTGTGATACATACAAAACCTTAATTACGTCTCAATGAAGTACTTTAAGAAGGCGATTATTTGTTGAACGTAAACATATCGGTTTATTACAAGCATACATTTCACATTATTATGGTGCAAAGTATCCTTTAAAACGGTCTTACTTTGAACCACATGATAAACTTAACGAAAATAGTGCAACTTTAATACTTAAATCCTAAATTGAAAATGTACAATAGTAGAACAAACAAACAAGTATAACATGTATTGCATAAAATTTGTCTAGATTATATTTTTTTATTTAAAAAGTCCTAATTAGGTACATAAGTAAACAGATTTATTATTTTTTAAATTCATTTATTTCAGGAACTACAAAAGTGCATCTTGTCTTTATAGGCTTAGGGGTATTCATTTTGCATATTATCCATTGTTAAACATATGACAAAATATTTTGATTTTTTGCCTGTTTCATCTGAGCCAACACTTACAACTGGAAAGTACTCTACTTCATAAATATCTATAACAAAATGTCCATTAGGGACATCAATCATAGTCCTTTATGTTGGTTTACATGTCGGTAAAGGAATATGACTAGGTTTTAAATTTGCTTCTTCTCTTATACCTTTTGATATTTTTTTAATTAGTTTTGATGCCAATTCTCTCCTTATTTTTTTATTTTTTAGAGATATTGCTTTTTTTTCTTTTCAGTTTCCTTTTTTTTTCGTAGGTAATCTAGAAACACCACAGATATAGCAACTGTCGGAGTCATTTTCTTACTGGTTCTCATGTTTTCGTTTTGAATGAGTGGCAACATTTTTTAATGGAGCGGAAATACATTTCTCCTGTATATTGCTATTGAATGCTAAAGTAGCTTTTTTTAGGGCTTGTTAGGTTGATCTGTTGGTAGTTTTATATTCAGGAATTTTCCTTTCTGGAGGAGTTTTATGTTGAATTTAAATATAATATTCGTCAATAATATGCGAATTATTATTTAATGTTGAATGTTGAATTGGAAGGATTAAAATTTATATTTTCGGTAACAATGTTTCCGAAACAGGATTTTCTTTAGAAATAAAGGAAGTAGGTGCTTGAATTACAACTTTATCTTCAACCCGGACAATTAGCAATTAAAATGTTAATAAATTAGTATAAATTTAAGCATAACATGAACATGAACTTGATTTTCATTATTGTCGATTTGAACTGGTCCCTTTCCCCAGGAGTAATGAAAGTTACATTCTCGGTTACTTTAAGAATGGTGCTATCTGGTTGCTCCAGCATAGTTTCACTTTGTTCCCATATCGAACTATTTAGGATATCTAAGTCGATGTTTCAAGAAGAAACCCTTACGGAGTAATCGGTATACATACGTAAGGTCGAATTGCTATCTTCCTCCTTTTTTGAAGTCGGGAAAAATTTGCAAACACCCTGCCATAAGACCCAATGTATTCTCTCTCAGATCTCTCTCTAACACGTTGCTTCTTATCGCAGGGTTTATGTCGTTTTTGAAAATAAAGATATCAAACCTAGTACACAATGAGCAAGAAGAGAACCATTTTATGAAGCAATGTTATCGATTAAAATAACAATTTATTCTCATTTTTTGTTCACTTTTTTTGTTTAAAATATAAACAGAAACGCTGTGCATGTTACTAAGAAAATTGTGTGGAATTAAACAGGTTCATACATCACTTTCCCTTTCTCATAAAAAGTAGATTTCATAAATTCCGGGTAAAGCGAACTTACCCATTTTTTAAATATGAATTTTAACGGCAAACTTTGAGAGATTCACCATACGTCTAAATTATAAGAATAAAACTAAACCCTTTAACGAATTACGGCAATAGTAGACATTAAGGTAATATTTTCTCCTTAGTATCTTGGAATGCTACTGGCATCATCAAAATTAATTAGTTATGTAATAAGAAAAAAAAATAGAAAAAATAAAACAAAAAAATTAAAGATACTTATTTAATTTTGTTTCGTTCATTTTTACTATAAATTTGGCAGTTATAATTTTTTAATTGAACATTTATTAAATCTTTAATAAAATGAAGGTTTCCATGCCGATAAAGGCTAATACTGATTATTAGGTAACCATTTTGTTTCTCTATATCCTATTCGCATCAAAATGTTTCCAAATCATCCTTATATAACATGGCCTTAGCCACCCCGTAAGACTAAAATGAAGATTTGGTTCTCATCCCTTATTCATTTTTGTTAATGTAATAAATATTATAATGTCATGTCTTCTTTACAGAAGTAAACCCGAAAAAGTATTTTCACGTTGAAAATGAAGGATCATTAGAAATTAAGATAGAAACATCTGACAGGATCACTCACCAGCTCAGCACGTGGATTTTCTATTATTTTATCAAAGAAGTTGTAGGATACATGAAACTCAAGATTGTCCATCAACAAGATAACTTTCAAATTCAAGACGTAATACTAAGGCTGACTGACCTAAAAACCACGTAAGTATTAAAATGTATGTGGTGATTATTGCGAATTAAATACGCACATAATGTATATCTAATAAATAAACAGAAACCAACTTAGAAAAAAAAAAGTAAAAAATTGTATTTTTTGCAATAATAAAGACGCATTTCCGATACACAAAGTAGTGTTATAATGGCTCCAGAGATAACCAAGTCGAGACGAGCATCTAAGCTAAAAAAATTGTCCGATATCTATTTGTCCTTATCGTGGTAATCTATCACAGATGTAGCTATTATGGCTGTCAGCACTATGGCCATCTGTATTTTTTTTCTTTAAAGATTATTTTTTATTTCCGTTTTGCTCATTTATATTTGTGCGACAGGAGAACTGTCATTTATTGAAATAGTTTAACTTGATAATACTGGCGTCCATCGCGCGTCGCTCCGTTTTCCGTTTGGATATTTCAAAATTACCGCCTTGCGCCTTCTTTGGTTTACGTTTCGTTATGTGTTTTATTCGGTTTTATTCAGTTTTCCCTGGACTATTTTATAATTTTGCAAATAGGCTAAAGGTGGGGTTATATAGCAAATAAAATAAAATAAAGAAATCAAATCATGCAACTCCCATAAGGCGTTTGTACACCTAAAGAAAATAAGAGATGACCAACTTTTATCTTCTTATTCTTTTTCACTTCGAAAATAGGCCGACGCATTGAGTCTTGGAACATATGATTTGACAATTTCACTGAATATTTTTCTATCTGAATGGTAATATTTTTAAATTAAATTTGCGTTAAAAAAATTGATCCAGTAGGCACAGCAGTATTGAAAAACTTGTAAAAAACTGTTGTGTTACAGGGTTTGATAGCAATTGTTCTTATTTCTTATTTAACTTTATTTTCTCTGTAAATCACCTCCGTCCATTCTTATTTATTATTTTATTTTATTTTATTTCCTGTATAAACTCACCTTAAATATTTTATATGTACTTAAAGTTTTTTTTTAATCCCTGACATCTGCCAAGTTTCTTGTTAAGATATCGGCATTACTGATAGTGATACTGATAACGTATCACAACATTAATTAATCTGCCATGATATAATTATATTTCTGGAAGTAAATGGCATGGCGAAATTTGGTTGAATGATTTGACATGGGGATAATTTTCCACTAAGATATACTTCGGTAAATTTTCACTTGGTGTATCTTTTCCATTTCAAATTGCAAGTAGGTCAGATGACATTGCCAATCCTTAAGCTCCAATTTCGGTGCGCATGTCAGGGATTTAAAAAAAGACATCATTATATTTTATCGGCAAATGTAATGTCTCTAACCTGCGATTACCCAATAAATAATATTTAAAATTACATTTGTTTTATTGAATTAAGTTTAGAAAATCTTAGAATACAAAAGAGAAAAGAAAAGCGTTTTGAATTTCGCGGGCAAACAGCAGCGTCAATCTACGGCGCCATCTGTTTTCACTTTCTGTGGAGATTAGAGTGAGAACGTGAAGTAGCTATCTCTCTCTCGGATGATTTATTAATATTGACTTGCGCGTCTCAACTTGATTGTCTCTGATGGCCCTCTTTTCGACATTGCTTTTTTTCTTTATATAGTTGGTAATCCAGTCATATCCTCCTCGAATTTGAAACCGGTCACGTCTCAAAATTGAAAGTAATTGTTTGGCAACTTGAAAATATTCAACAATATGTTTTTTAAATTTAATGCTTTATTAAAATATAGTGCACAAAATAGAAAAAATAGTATAAGATATTTGATTCATAAGACCCTTAATCTCACTCGCATTTTAGAAAATTCGTCTGCGGCTCGTTTTCTGACCTCAAGTCTTATGAAAGTAGTGATTTAATTTATTATCCCATCTTGGAAATTTGACTTTATGGAGTGGGCGTCTATTTATGACCGATTTATATTACAAATAAGACATTTATGTTTTGAGTGTCATAATACCTAATACCTCAACTGTAATGCCTATTTACTATTTTTATTGATTGGACTCCGACTTCATACAGTCATATTTCCAAGATTAAATAAATTACTATTTTTTACTTTTTAAAGCTTTTTTCTTCCCATATAAAAGCCAATGTATTGTATTATTATTACACTATATAGACTATATAGGGGATGAAGCTCCCTGAAAACGAAAAAAAATTTAAAACGGTAAGATAGCCGTAGAATGGAGAAAAAGCCACGTGAAAATGGAAAAAACTTAGGAAACAGACAAACACATCAAGTTTCTTTTTATTTTTTTGTATATAAAAAGTTTTTTTTTCTTAAATTATACAGGCTAGTCTTAGAAATATGAAGTAAAACAAAAATATATGTTATTTTAAAGCCCTTAGTTAAAAAAAATCAAATGGTGAAACATGTCATATTTCTTTTCTCTCCCTCTCTCTCTCTCTCTCTCTCTCTCTCTCTATATATATATATATATATATATATATATATATATATATACATACAGGGGTGGTCTATTAAGAATGGCCTCCGTCCATAACTCGGTAACCGTTGATCACACAATTATGGGAAAAACATATATGTAAGTAAATCGGCTAAGAGAAATGACTGGAAATTAGTCTCAAGTTCAAAAATGGCCGCTAGGGGGCGTAACAGCAACTCAAATTTTCTCTTGAATTTCGCTAATTAAGGTTTGCCGAAAATATAAGCATTGTATTCTTCAGTCAATTATGCAACTTTTTGTTATTTATCTTTTTGTTTTTCTATTTTCTATAATAAAGTGGTGGGGGAAGGTCAAACTTTTTTTCTTTCAAACGTTTATATCTCTTTTTTGGATAAATCGATTACATTGAACTTGGTGTTAGGTCAAAAAAAAACGCTTTTTTTTGTTCTTCACGTAGAGCTATTAACTGTATGGTAATGATTCTATTAGTGGTCACTAGATGGCGTTTTTTCGTAATGCTTCAAATAATACGGATTTTCTCAAAAAAATCAAATGGTATGATATGACTTTGTCTGGCAAATTTAGTGTTATAAAAGGTATAGTGAAATAAACAATCCAGGTCCGTATTTAAATTAAAAAAGTTGTTGATGGTCGCCCGAATCCGAAACGTCGGATTGAAAAACTAATCTCACAAATTTGAAAAGTGAAAATTATTTTCATCTGTCATTTCAACTAAGCCTACAATTTTAGAAAAACTAAAAATAAAACAAAAAATAACTTTTATGGTTTTTCTATAATAATAGGCTTAGTTGAAATGACAGATGAAAATAATTTTCACATCATTGTCACTTTTCTCCTCTATAAATTGGTGAGGTTAATTTTTCAGTCTGACGTTTCGGGCGACCATCATCAACTTTTTTAAATTAAATATGGACCTAGATTTTTTTATTGACTATTCGATACCTTTTATAGCCTTAAATTAAATTATGACAAAAAAGTCACATCATACCATTTGATTTTTTTACTCTACGTGACCAGCAAAAAAGCGCTTTTTTTCTGACACCAAGTTCAAAGTAATCGGTTCATCCAAAACAGAGATATAAACGTTTAAAAAAAAAGTTTCACGAAATTTTTTGTTAATTTTACTTACGATAGATTTGGATTTCTGTTAGGATATTTGTCATTAAAATTGAAATTTTCCGCGCGTTCGAAGCATAAAAGTGGCAAGGACAGGGGATACGTACGTCGAATACAATTTGGGGAAGTACTGGATACCGAAATACGGAGAAAGATCATGTCATATAGTGTTGGGCAAGCTAATCGATAATAAACTCACGCCTAATCGATCTAAGCATTTTATTTTCTTAATAGAAGTTCGGCCGGACTTTGGGTGTTCGATTCAGTAGTTCAGCGGGATATTCGGCATCTGGTAATTCGGCAAAATGCAAGCCTATTCCATCCCTAAGCTCTATATTCAATATCAGACTGTCGGAACTAATATGTGAAACAGACGTACACGTATCTTAAACAGTTCGAAAGGACAAACTTCAAGGACAGGTTTTTTAAAATTTGATTTATTAATGGGTCCGTGAAGTTAGCCCCAAAGTATATCCTATTTGTTCAGATTTGGTGTCATTCGTTAGTACTTCTTAGTGCTTTAATTGGTTTCGTTATTGCGTCCTTAGTTTAGGAAATATGATTTTTTTTGTGATTTCGACGTCAGTCCCCAAAGTTTTCCTGATCGAGTCAAACTAGGCGTTGTTCGTTAGTGCTTTTTAGTGCTTCGATTAACTTTGTTTTAGGGTCAGCCACCAAAGTTTTTCTGGTCGGTCCAAACTAGGTATCGTTTGTTACTTTGTTGGTGTTTCTTCATGCTTCAATTAGTTTGATTATCTCTTGCTTCATTTTAGAAATTATTTGAAACGCTAAAAAGCATTAACAAATCACTAACACTAGTTTGGTTCGACCATGAGAAAGTGTGGAGCTGACCTTAATATAAAAATAAGCGAATATCTACAAAAATAAAAATGCATTAACGAAACTAATCGAAGCATCAAAAAGCACTAACGAAGCATTAAAGAACGACACCTAGTTGAGGTCTGACCTGGTATTAATATTTGATACAATATCAGCGAACACGCAGTAGGCATTGCGGAGCATTGTGGGGGCATTGGGATGCATTCCGGGGCATTGCAGTGCATTGTAAAGAATTGTGAGGAATTATCAGGCTTTTATTGGGCATTGCGATCTTAGTTCGTAACAGAGATGTGTTAAAAAAATTCAAATATTTATTTGGCCCTGTTGTTAAAATCTTTAATAGAAATCTTGTTCAAAATTTACAAATTCAAAAAGGCTCATATGGAGAACACATTTTTCTCATTTGTTCAGATTCTGCCGAAAATCAGTATAGGGAGTTTTAAGAAAGAAAATCATAAATATTTAGACGGATTTTGTCATTTGTGTAGATTCGACGGAAAATTGGTATCTGGGAGTTTTAAGAGTGCAAGTTATGAATTTTTAGTCAACATTTCAAAATTTAAAATGGCGGCGCCAACATCGCAGACAAAAATTGTCATTTGTGAAGATTCGAGTGAAGACCGGTTTTTAAGACTGCAACTCATGAATATTTATTCAACATATAAAAATTCAAAATGGCGCCGTCAACAGGGCGGACGAATTTAATCATTTGTGGAGATTCGGTTTTAAGTGTTATAAGTTATAAGTAGATGGTGTCTTATTTTCGATTTCCTTATTAATAAATGTGAATGAAAGCGGATTTCGTGAATCTAGAGATACTTTTTGTAGAATTTGCCCTAAACAAAATTTTCATAACTCTCTTGTTGTTTAAGTTTCGTGTTACAGAGCCCACCTCGGTTCCCACCATCCATTCGTTTTTTGAGGCTTTCAAGATTTAAGACAAATTGCTTTTCCATAATAAATTTGATAGGAATCTGGTTTTCTGTTCCTCTCTATCTCATTGTCTTTTATCGGAAATTTTAAATTAGCTGTCCGATATTAAAATATGGTACATCTTTGGATTTAGGAGAAGACTTTAAATTAAATTTAAAAAAAAATCTTAGTGGGCTCCATAAAAGGTATTTAAAATCTGTGTTCACAGTCATGTGGAGGTTGCAAAATTAAGCAAATATTATCAATAAAAGTTTTAAATATCAACGTTTCTTAAATTTCAAAAACGGACCGAGGTATGAAAATTTTGTTTATGGCATTTTAAGTTTTACGAACAAGTAGCCAAGGTTCGCAAAAACTGCATCCGTTTACTTTTGCTGATAAAGGATACTCACAATCCCATCGAAAATAGGACGCCCTGTATCTTATTTAGTTGATTTTTGCTCTATATTTTGCGCAGGTTATTTATAAATAAAATCGTTACATGTCATTAAAATGTTATTTTTAACCATATATTTAATTCTAAGTGCTGTTGTGAGGGAACAACATTCTTTAAAAAGTGTAAATAATATTGTTGTTCCCCCATTTTTTTTTCTTATTTTTGAACTAGTGGGAAAAGCGGTGGATTACGAGGCATTGCAGTGAATTGTAAGGGTATTGCACTGTACTAATGTGCATTGAACGGGAATTTTAGGGCATTGTGTTGCACTGAAAGGGAATTTCGGGGCATTACGGGGAATTTTTCGTATGAGGGCATTGTGGTGTGCAAAATATAGTGGGTGATTTACCCTTCGAATCACCAGTGTTCACCAGTGTATTATGATTAAAAGAGAATAAAAGCGATTTATGTGGATTTATAAAATTTCCTAATGGAGTGTCTATGCGAGTGTAATCGGTCTTTGTTCATCATTGATACAAACCGTATTATTAATATTCAATCCGCAGGTTTTTACCACTAATATGTAAATGGAAAAACAAATTAAACACTGTTTCTTAGAACATAATTATTACAAGAGTACTTATTTACAGTTATCAATTCTGAGTTGAGTGCTAGAAACATAATCGCTAAATTCAGAAATTCTGTTTTCATTTATTACATTTCTCTGGCGCCTTTCGTAATAAGTTATTGGCTTGTCATACTTTGTTTTTCGTGTTTATGTGAACTATCATCACGAGATAAAGTAATGAAGCTTACTTTTTAATAACAAAAACAAACAATATCGTATCTTGAAAGCAGTGCGACATTGTTATTTTTGAATGGAAAGATAATAAATGTTTATCGCGATTTGGTTATATTCGAAATTATAAATCCGCGTTTTGGTGTTTTATGAATTACAGTATATAAAATAGTGTATTATATAAGCGACATTGACCTCTGCATTATTGTTTAAGATAGAGTTTGTATCTTACTTTTACGCATGGCAATCTGAGGTGAGGATTATATCCGATACGGTATTTTTTCAGACGCCAATCAGACGCCCAAAATTTTATATAAATAAACACACATTTAAAGTGGAAAGATAAGGTGATAAAAAAGGAAAGAGGCTTTGTATAAATTCTCCGTTACATCTTTTCAAAACTTTAGCAAGGTGTTCGATATCGTTATGTTCATATTGTACAAATTGCAAAATCTTTCCTAGTGAAGCTTGTCCAACGTCTGTAGCTCCTAATAATTTTGCCCGGTTTGTCTATACGTACAATCTCTCTAACATGACATAGTTTAGTTCCGCAAATAGTTAATAAAAAAAATCTATAGGGTTTCTGTTTGTAGTTTGAACGGTATCTACCAGCAATTCTTTAAGAGATATAAAAAATGTTAAATGTCATAGGTTTGGGGTTTTATTTGGAATGGTACAAAAAATAACTGGAGTACAAAAATTAACCACAAATGTGTTGTTTTTTAGTTTTGGCAAAAGAGCTCGTTTCCCTGATTCTAAAAATGTATACTTTGTCTTTGGCCAGTCTAAAAGTTGTCATATAAATTAAATATAAAATCATGGAAAAAGGCCGTTTAGTTCGAAGTAAATTTAACATAGTAGACGACTTGGCATTCTTCACTGTTTCTTATGCCTACTTCCTACTAAATTAATTTAATTTATTTCCGTTCAATCAACTGTCAGTTTGGGCGTTCCTGGGTCAGAGTATATTCCCTTAGAGTAAGAATAAAATTCTTACTTTGAGTATATTCCCTCTGTTTTATCCTATAAACCGTCATATTAAGATTAATTTTTTAACTGAGTTTTTGCGCCATGAAGTAATAAATGTCGAGAGCTTTAAGATAATGAAAAAACAATATTTAAATAACTAACGATATAAAATTTGGATCAACAATAATTACCAAAAAACAGAATCATTAAGTGATAAAGAGTGATTACGTTTAATTTAAGTTTGAAAATTTTCTCTTTATGTTATGAAGTAGGAGCTTGCTTTAGCTCAAGACATATAATTAGTGGTGTAAAATTTCGGGAAATATTTCCTGAAACATTGGAAATATATTGGAATATTGGGAATATACGTATAAAAAAAATAAGAAAAAACAAAATATTTAATCATAAAAAACATAACAAAACACAGAGCGCTTATACATCAACACAAATGAAGAGTTATTCTCAAAAAAAAATAAAAAATGAAGTCAGATTTCTAAAAAAAAATCTTACTTTTCACAAACAAGTAGAGCAACAGACATATCGTCATCACTGTCGTTACTCACACTCAATAACATCTTCGGCATTAGGATCTTCTTACCGGTCTACTTCCTCAAAATCTTCGATAGTATAGTAGTAGGAAATAAAAATTGACCTATCGCCCTTTTCTATTTTCTTTAACAAGTTTTCATTGTGGGATACATAGAGTAGTTTAGCGGCTCTTTCATTGGTTAGTCTGTTTCTCTTTTTCGAATTAATATAACTATAAACGCTGAAACTGCGTTCCGTGGCGGCCAAAGATGCCTGTATCATCAAAATTAGTGACGCTATTTGTGATAATGAAAATGAAAAACAAAGTCCTTTCCACCAGGAGACTGGGTTATTAAAACTACTTTTCCATATAAAATTATTTCCAAATAATTTGTCTTTTATATCTGTTATCTCTTGCTCATTTATATTAAGTTTATTTTTTAATATATTAAATATGCACTTTATGGCTGAAAGTATCTGTGTTTCATCAAGTTCAGAACCTTGTGATTTAAGTTGATTGGATTTAGCAATTCTACAGCATAATGTATGGGCTTAATAAAATTTGTTTCTCTTTTGTCAACAAACTCCAACAATTCAGGTTGTTCTGAATTACCCATTTAATGAAACGAAATGCTTTCACAGCAAAGTGAATAGTGCCATAATCTCCTTCTACATTTTTAACCATTTGCAAATAGGTTCAAAAATATTAATTAGGTTAGAAATTTGACTTCAAAATACTTCGTCATCTAATATCCACTGCTTAACATATTTATCAATCATTTGTGTTGCTTCTTGGCTAATTGCAACTCCTTGTAAAATGAGCCTAGTGCTGTATACACTTTTTAAACTGATCAAAATCGAAGACCAGCGAGTTTTTGCAGGCAGTTGTAATGCACCTGCATTTGGCTCTACATTTTTGTTTTCTGTTTGTTTTGTTCGTAAGAGTTCATACAAAACTTGTTTTTTCTTGATTAGAGTCGATATAGTAGTGATTTTAAGCAAATCATTACATAAAAAATTGAGACCATGAGAAAAGCAACCATATGGACCGTATTTTTCCTTTAGTAAAAAAAGATACAGGTTTAGTGTTTGTTTTTTTCAGCTCTTTTTTTAAGTTAGTGAAATTCTAATTCTGCTTTTTATTTCACAAATTTTCAATTTTCAAAAGAACTTTTAGATGTGTATAGATACTTTATATATATTATATATATATATATATATATATATATATATATATATATATATATATATATATTGTATATTTCAATATATAGCAATAATCTACAACACTTACTTGTTTTTTTTTGGAAATTCGGTCAGCAAATTCAAAAACACTTCTAGAAGTAGCAGGTTTAATGGTTTCATTTACAACATTGGAAGTAGATGGGGTGGCATTTCGAGATCAATGTCAATATTGGAACTGCTAATAGTACTACAGGTAGCTGTAGAATTTAAGCTTGACGGTTGTGGTGGTAGTATTTCTGGCACTGACTGTTCTGATTCAGAGGCAATAACAGTGGAATTATCAGTACCACTCAGAATGCTTTCATTTACCAACACACATTCGTTGTCGCTTGATAAAGAATTTCCTTCTTTGTCACGCAGCATAAGTTTTCTTTTAATTTGCTTAGGGCAGTTTTTACAAACTTTACTTAAATGTGCCTTCATCCTGGACTCATTTAAAAAAAAAACGTTTTACTGCAATACATGCACTGGTAAATATTGTTTCCTTTCGAAATGCAATACTTCCAAACAATGTCTTTTGTTTTCTCCATTTTAAAACTCACTATATCGGTCGACGCTATCAAAAAATCAAAAATAAAGTTCCAAATCTTATAAAATATACTTTACACAACGTATATTGTATAATAAATATGCCAATGGAAATATTTCCATTTACCACAGTATATATAATACATCATTGATTTTGGATGATTTTATTTTTTATGAAGGTTTCGACCATTTTATGGCCTTCATCAGTTATCTAAAACAAAATTGTAAAGTGACTCTTGGGGGTTTAGCGTTATCCATTATAATTTTTAATTCTAAAGTTCTGTGAGGATACATATATACAAACTTTAAAAGTTTGAAATAGTGAAATGTTGTTATTATTTGAGGTAAAATGTTGGTGATAAAAAAAAATCCGTAAAAATTAAGATATTTAAATACAAAATTTGGCATTTTGAAGGTATAGCTATTGATATCCAGAGGGCCAAAAAATGTCCAAAATTCTACATTTAGCCAAATGGCCAAGTTGACTTCTGACCTCCTTTGCAATTTTTCAAAATTTTGAGAAGAAACGGTAGTTTTCTGCAATTTATTTTTTGAAAAAAGTGTCATATTTGACACTTTTTGTCACATTTTGGATTATTTTTCAAACAAAAACTTATCCGAGACTATCCATTCATCGAATAGAATTTGAGACACTCTGAACCTTATGGTGACATCTGTATGTATTTCAAAGTAAAATCTTTTATGAAATTAATCAAAGGTTTGATAGTTTTACATTTACATATAATCATATTTAGATCGAACCACTCTGTAAAAGTAAAAAGACCCGTTTAAAAATTATTTTCTTAAAACGGACCATAGCTATAATTAACAAACGGGATGTGGCACTAGCCAATTATAAATTTGCACATATCAATGGACCATAGCTATAATTGACAACAGAAATGTGACACTAGCCAATTATAAATTTGAACATATCATCGTTTCTGCCTAAAATCAGATTTTTTAGAAAAAATTACGTTGTTTTTGTTACAACGCAATAAATAAAAATCTGCCAAAAACGACGCTAAAAAACAAACGTGACAAAAGCATTCTCCGCCGCTGACTCTACATGAAACAAGCTTTTAGAATCCAAAAAGCTTACTGAAACTGATTAAGAAATGTAGAAAGACTGACCTTTAATTATCATGTCAAAAAAACCTTTTGTACGCGCAGTTTATTTAGTTATAATTTGCCAACTTTTGCCAAACCCCGCTACACTTTCTTTTCTCTCCCGCTATGCATAGGCAAAAGAGAAAAAGTTTGTTTTGATTTTTTTTAATTGATGTTCAATAATTGAGGGCATTAATTTTCATGTAGGCAACCGCGTATTTCATAATTGCTTGCTTGCTTGCTATTTGGGTCATCGAGATGGACTAATAAAATATTAGTCACATTTTCGCAAACTTGTGTCTTGTAAAACTATATATATCTTGAAGCTTAACGCTATCAAATGCAGGTATGTGCAACCTTTGCTTAGATGAGGGCGTAATTTCGGGACTTAATCAGGTCGCGGGCCGTAGGTAAGAAATAAGTAGGTAGTAGTGAATAAAAGAGCGATAAAAATCCACACATTTTTTTATTTATTAATTATGATAGCATAATCAAACCTGTAAAAAACAAATTAACAAAAACAGATAGAAAAATCAAATGAAAATTAATGAGAGACTTGAGTTTGAAGCTGAGAAACAAGATGATCAATATTGAGGTCAATATCACTAGTACATGTGTGTTTTCTAAAAACTGAGCTGTGGTTATTTTTCTTCGGAAAGATATGTTCTGTAAAATTCGCTTTTTTGAGACTTCGAATATGAGTCTTCTTGAAGCTCGATCAACTCCATTAGTAGGTGAAACGGAGCATCTTCCACATTATACTTATAAGGATATGCAAAAATATTGAAAGTGCTATCCATATTCTTAAAATCGGAAAACCGATCAGTGAATTGCTCTGACACTAGTTTCAGTTCTTCAGCATAGCGACCGTATTTAATGTTTTCATGACTGGATAATGTTAAAAAATGCAAACAGTTTTTTACTTCTCATTTCCCACAAGCGAATTTTGTTTTGAAAAGCTTTAAAATGACTGTAGAAATGATTTACCAATTGCCCTTGTTTTTGAAGCTTCAAGTTCAGGTCCTTTAAGTGTCCTGTAATGTCTAACAGGAATGCCAAGTTACAAAGCCATCTTTTCGTTTCCATAAAATCAGCTATATCATTTCTAAGGTCATAAGATCTTTTTAGCATTTTACCTTTGCTTAGCCACCTTACTTCGCAATAGTATGTCCCATCATCGTGTTCTGAAGAGAGTTCATCCAAAAATGATTTAAACTGGCAATGGTTAAGACTGCGGGATCTAATGAAATTGATGGTACTTAGTACCACATCCATAACCTTCTTTAGTCGAATGGACTTAGAGCACAAGTTTTGTTAGTGAGTAATGCAATGCAGAATTATTGAATCACATTCTTGCACATTCATATCGGTTGCTCTTTCCTTCAGAATTCCGATAAAAGTTTTTCGTGAACCGACCATTGAAGGCTCACCATATGTGCAAACTTCAACTAATGTACACCACTGCAAACCATATTGCTCAAAAGTACTTCGCACTTCGGTAAAAATATCTTTTCCAGTAGTGGTCCCTTGTAGTGGCCGTAAAGCCAGTAATTCCTCTGTCACTACAAATACTTCATCAACACCTCGTATCAAAATAAAAACTAACTGGACTATGTCAGATAAATAGGTACTCTTATCCAATGCAATCGAAAATGCTTGAAAACCAGCCAATCTATCAATTAACGAACAATAGTACGTCGCGATAAGCTTACTTTCTCAAATTCTTTCTTCTTTTTTGGTTCCAAACTTCTGCAACACTACTAGGCACTCTTTAACAAATTCTCTCTCAGAAAATGATTTCGATTTTTCACTATTTTAAAACTAACTATAAAACTAGCTTTAACAACACTGCCTAGATTTGATCTTTGTGTATGGAACATTTGTTGCTGTTTCCCTAAATCGGTATTGAGCGAAATGGAGTAATGCCGCTTCATATTGTAATCTTTTAAAACAGAAATTGTTTCATTGCACAACAAACACATAGATTTACTGTGCATGATAAAAAAATATTTACCAGCCCATTTGTTTTGGAATTGACGACATTCTGTGTCTACTTTCCGCTTTTTTAAATCAGACATCTTGAGATTTTTTTTCTTCTGAGCTGAATTTGCTTGAATATTTTCCGCGTCTTGTCTTATCAGTTGTTAAGAAGTAATGAGTTGACACGCGCGCTGAGCGGTTTATACATTACCCGCAATAAGCGACTAGAATACTTGAATCGAGAGACCCGATAGTACGCGAATATGCGATGCGTGCGCTCAGAGCCGACTGTTATTCATAACGCATCGCTCGGAGGGCTTGAAGGTCATCGGGCGGCTTCTCGAATGTTTATTTATTTGTCTCTTTCTAACGACTATTTCTGACTCGATCTGTGGCGTTCTAGTGCGTTCGCTTAACAAAATTATTTATCGATTTTAGTATTTATGATTTGAAGAATACAGTTTTAGGTTGGTTGAGTAATTACAAATAAATTATGTGTGCTAAATCTTTAATTTTTTTTGTGCGTTATTTGAAATTTGAGGAGGCTCCATATATGAAATAAAGTAACATGTATTTTGATTCTTTGAGGTGAAAACGTTGGTGATAAAAAATAGTTTTAAAAATGTGTATTAACAATCTATATTTAAAAAAAAATAAGTTGATAGTGGTGGCTCGAAGACGAATTGTCGTGAAATTTGAAGACACCATATTGTAGAGCGAGAAAAATGATGAAACTTTCAAATTTAAACTGTATCTAAAATATTCGTCGAAATATATTTAGGCGTTTTTCACAAATCACCCTGTGTTATACTTGCGGCCATATTTTGGCAACCCTGCAGAAACGTAAAAAATAGATGGGATAGAAATCTTAGAGTAAGAATTAAAGTAGAGATCACAACTCATTCATAAATCACGTTGGGAGTATGCGCCAACATGGTTCCCCTATTTTTCACATTCTATCGACCAATGTTTACGATAAAACAAGAAGTGGGTATGGCCCATGCCCAAGCCGTGGCCATTTGTTGACGAATGCCAGTGACGGCTTGAGTTTTCACTTCCCGCATAAGGAAACATCATTAATGGTGAAAAAATTATCGTTCCGGGTTTTTACAGATCCTCATGTTTTTCCATTACTGTCTGTCAATCGGTCTGTTCCGGTATAGCTAAACAATCCACTCACTCGATTAACTTTAATTTTATTTAATTTTCCACAAAAATTACGTCTGATAAAATATTGGTATGAATTCAATATGGCGAAACAAAATGACCACCTGTTAAAATATTTGACGTATGAAAATGAAGAAATGGGCCATGCTTCATTATCGTTGACAAAAAGAAGGATTCTTGCCTATTCCTTAATGAGGCAAACAGGTATTTTTACAAATTTCAAAGAATTAATCGTTCTCTACTTCACTATCTAAAATCAGACCATTAAGTTAGGTAAGTTTAAAAGGAAATTAGTTATTTATATATTATTAAACTTTAGTTTTTAGTTATGTTTGCCTTATGTCACTAGCGTTTTGCAATTGTGAGGTTTAGAAAAATTATTTGTTCACTTGTTGAAAATGTCATCTTAAACCTGTAACTGTCAAGTTAGACCTTGTCTAAAGTTAAACCTCTTTAGTGAATACGGGTGTTAGTCTTTTAAACTAAAATCAATGCTTTTAACGCGCTTTTATTGGCTTCCTATTCGTCTGATTGTTTGTATGTCTGGTTCAAATCTTGTAATGGATTTTTCAGCACTTCCATTACCGATTATTTTCAAATTTGACATGCATACACTTTCGGATATAAAAAATCCGAATTTTTTTAGTCAATGTTTAGAAATCCAAAATGGCGCCGCCAAGACGGTTAACGAATTTTGTTACTTGTGTAGCCAAATCTGAACATCAGTGCCTAGGAAAATTTAAAAGTGTCAGCATTTAAAAATTCGAAATAGCGGTGTCAAAATGACAATGTCAACAGGTCTGACGGATGATTTTAACATTTGTGGGGATTATGTAAGGATGCACAACAACAATCAAAATGGTAGCGCCAATATAGCGAACGAATTTTGTCATTTGTACAGATTCGGCTGAAATATCAGTATCTAGAAGTATTTAAGAATAAAAGTTACGAAATTTTAGTCAATATTTGAGACTTAAAAATGGCGGCACCACCATAGCAGACTAATTTTAAAATTTTTCCAGATTTGATTAAAATTCGGCATTAAGGGGTATCTAAGACTGCACATCATGAATTTTTGTCAACATTTTAAAAATTCTAGATTGTAATGCCAACATGGCGGCGGAATTTTAACATTTGTGTAGATTTGGCTGAAAGAAAGTAGGAATCGGGGGTATTTGAAAATACATATTATACATTTTCAGTAAATATTTAAAAAATGAATGCCTATAATGCGAGCAAATTTTAATATTTATACAGATTTGATTAAAAATCGATATTAAGTGAGCAATTCATACATTTTTAGTAATAAATATTTAAAATGGGGATGGCAATCAATCAATCCGATAAGTACTTTTTTCAGATATTTGTAAACATTTAATTAGGCCACCGTTTTGTTCCTCCATTTTGAATTTGTCTCAACATTTTTACCAGTTATTCCCTATATAATACCTATTTGTTTTTTGAGCAAAATTTGAACATAGTCGATGTAGTAGTTTTCTGCAATGACACACAATATTTTATTAGGCCGTCATCTTGGATTTGTAATAAAACTTATCAGTTGATGGTCATATCAAACCTAATTTTTCTGCAAAATTTGGATAAAATGGATAAGCAGTTTCTTAGTAATATTTTTTTAACATTTGAACAAACCCCCATTTTGTTCAGCTATATTGAATTTTTACCAAAATATTACCACGTCATTATCATGTGACCTTTAATTTTTAACCAAAACTTGAAGTAAATAGGACAAGCAGTTCTTGAGCTTTGTTGCGGACAGACATACAGACTAACCGACGGAACTGAGAAAACATGTTTTTTTCTAACTAGAATACGATAGAATAGCCAATTGTCATATTGTTTTTTCATGTTAATAGCTAAAATTTAAAAAATAAAAGATTTTTTTTAATTTTCAATATCCTAAATCTTAAATTCTAACCAGTTTAGAACATGTTTACGAACACATTTTTACTTTTAACACCCAAAGAATCACTTAAATTCCTTTACACCTTAACACTTATATAAAAAATTGGCCCAACTCGAGTGAAAATAAAAAAAAGGCGCGAAATCATCCGAAACTTTATTATTTCCCCAGTTTCATCCAAAATCTAGTGATTTTCGAAATCGCAGTACGTTTTTTTGATAATGAGACGCCCTTCGACTATTTTGATATGGTATAGGTATATTCTATAATTATTTTGATTCTCTGATAGGAAAAACTATTGTAATCGGCAAAAAAATCACTTCAGAGTCTTTTTTGCATCATTTTGCTTCTGAAGATTATCACATGACCCCCGAGGAAATAAACGTTCTATTATACTGAACCGGATTGGTCAATACGTCATGTGACCCAAAATAAGTGAATAAGGTATCTTCCATCAGACATGTCTCCTAGAAAAGGAAATGCTGTTTACTTAGTGATTAAAAGAAAATTCCAAACTTAAATGGCCATTTTTTTTACAAACTCACATTGTCGCACCATAGTTAGGTCAACTAAAGCTCCTAGTTTCGCAATGTCCAAGATAAAGTAAATAAAACTTTTATTTATTAAATATTTGAAAAATTAATGTTCTTCTAATGTCACCGCACCTTTAGAACGCTGCTTCTTGAAGTAAAGCAACATATAATTAGAAGATTTGAGCCATATCAACAAATACATAATAATACATTAAAACACATGTAGTAGTGACGCTAAGAAAAGCTTGGTATCTAATAAAATATTCTTTAGCCAATTAATTTCTTTAATGTTAAAATTTATTGTAGTTCCACGACCCGCTATTGGTTTTTAAGCCACGCCGGTCACGTGACCCTGTAACAATGTTTACAGTAGACTATTATACTTTTTTCCTATAAAGATCCCTTGTCAATGAGAGTGGGATGGTCTAATACCACAGTGGGATGGTCTAATACGTGGAGTTGTCGATCGGGTTTGCCATAGCTAACTAAAACTCTTGTTACTGGTGAAATCTGATCTGAGACTTTGGGTATTTTAGTTTGTGTTTTACTATTTTGCAATAAAAGTGGTTTCTTTATACTGCTTAGAAACTAATACTGGAAATATCATCATGTTTAAACATATTCATCCTAATATAAATTGGTATAAACATTGGTGTTCGTGGCTAGGCTTGGCATCGTCGTACGATCGACCTTATAATGTGAGGTAATCTTGGCAGTGGCTAAATATGTAAATAATGAACTCTATTTATATTCTTCCTCTAAGGTAGAAATCATTCAATCGGATCTCGTACTAATAGGCCACGTAGCCGCGACTGCGGTGGATACAGCTGTAAGGAATGAATTGCGGATTGAGGCTTGTCAGCTTGGTCGGTGTAATCTGTGAAATTAAAATATACTAAAACGATTAATTTTACTTATAATTTGAATATTCTTTTATGAAAAGTGTGAAAGATTAACGTACAAATAATACCGTTTACCAGTCAATATAGCGTTATGTTACCGTTGCGCTTTAAGATAGATGCAGACGCGGAATCGCGAAAATGTGACTAACATTTTATTAATCTACGAAACTCTATACGCGGTTGCCTACATGATGATTATGCTCTCGTTTATTGAACACCAATAAGAAAACCAAAACAAACTTTCTTCGTCTCTTGCCTATGCAAAGAGGGACAGAAAAGAAGATGTACCGGAGTTTACCAAATCTTTGCAAATCATACCGAAATAAACTGGGCGTTAAAAAGAACGACAAAAGGTCTTTTTGACATGATATTTAAATGTTAGTCGTTCGACATTTCTTAACCAGTTTCACTAAACTTTTTGAATTCTAAAAGCTTGTTTCATGTAGAATCAGCGGCGAAGAATGCTTTTCGGGCATTAGTTTTTTAGGGTTATTTTTGGCAGTTTTTTATTAAAAAATATTTTTTTCTGAAAAATCTGATTTTAGGCAGAAATGTTGTGAACATTTATAATTAGCTAGTTCCACATTTATGTTGTTCAATATAGATATAGTCCATTTTAAGAAAATAATTTTTAAACGGGAGTTTTTACTTTCCCAAAATAGAGTTCGATCTAAATAGGGTTATATGTAAATATTAAAACTATCAAACATTTGGTTAATTTCATTAAAGATTTTATTTTGAAATACAAACAGATGTCACTATAAGGTTCAGAGTGTCCCAAATTCTATTCGTTGTATTGTATAGAGTCTCGGATAAGTTCGGATAAGTTTTTTCAAAAAATAAATGGCATAAAACTGCCGCTCCTTTTCAAAATTTTGAAAAATGGCAAAGCAGGTCAGAATTTTGGATTTTTTTTTGCACCTTTGGTTATCAATAGCTACACCATTTACCTTCAAAACGCCAAATTTTTTATTCAAATATCTTAATTTTTACAGAAATTATGGGGCAATTAGTTTCTGAAGATTTAAAAAGTTGAAATTTTCAGCATTCCGCGCCTATTTTTTGAACGAAATTCAGAAAAAAATATATTAGCCAATATTTAAAAAACGCTTCATCGATCAAAATTTTGGATGAGACATAAAAAATAGTCTTTTTTCCGCTTTTCGAAGGCCGTTAACGGAGTCCAAAAATATTAAGTATTTTTCGAACTCTTCAATTTTACAATATAATATATTTTAGATGACAATTTGGGTACTTTGCAATGGCAAGTACTTCCCGATATCTATGGCTATGGGTTTTGCTGGTCAAAATGTATAAGTATGCAAACTTCAGAGTCGTATAAATAATGCGCTGTTACAATTTGTCTTTTGTTTGACTATACTATCTGTGTACTTAACATATTGCGAGGGAGATCCCGTTGAAATTCGACGGCAGCTATATATAATTTTAAAATTGTATCTGAAAACTTTAATATAAAAAATGGCCTCCATGTCTCAAGCCTTGATCGTGTGGATATTCACTTCTTTGTACATATTTTTAGTGACATTAGATTATGGTTTTTAATTTTTAAAGAGATACAAACACAATCTTATAAGAACTACTCGAACCCGATAAAACTAAAATTCCAAAACTAATTGAATAGAAACAACAATCAAACTGCCGAAACTCCCATTAGGATTATTTTAAATCGCGATCGACCCAAAGCAAAATCAATAGAAACGATTGAATCCAATTCCAAACAACTATACTACTAACTAACTTCGGCCGATTTCTTCTAGAGGCTTCTAGTAGTTGGATTAACTGTGACAGGTTGTGATGTCCTTTGAAATCTTATTCATCTTAAAGGTTATTTCCCGATTTACCTTTGGGATTCAAATTGATAATCAGGTCTCTCAGAAGGTAGTAATAGCAAACCTTGGATAAGACTGTACTAATAGTCGGTATTCTTTCACATAGATGGCGGCTTTGTAATGGATTTCTGCTAGCAGTATTGCAGCGCCTTAAATAATTTATTTAATTTTGTTTTTCCATGTGAAAATTATAAGAAAAATAAGTACTAAGTATAGTCATAACACGTCTGTGGGTAGAAAACTTTAATTAAACGAAAATTATCCAAATTAGTCAAGTGAGAGCTGCTAGCGAAACCGGAGAAAAATCACTTTGTGTTTTAAATATACAGATAACATTAACGTTATTTACTTGCCTACTTAACATAAAACGTTAACGTTAATAACATTAACCGTCAATATTATGCTTCAGTAATGAAATGAGAGGAAAGCAAATCAATAAACCACAATAATTTGTGATACAAAGCCAAAAAAAGTCAATACTGTATATGAACTAAAAGTATGCATAATAAATATACACAGACTCTACCGATGAAATTTTATTATTTATAAAGTAATGTACAGTAATAAATGTTTTATACAGTAAGTTAACAGTGCAACAACCAAATCATATTTGAAATATTTGCTTGGTGCTTTCTGAATATTTCTGAATATTTCTAGCGGGCTAGTCCAAGAGCTTATTTATTATGTAAAAATAATAGAAACTAGAGAACAGGTTATACAAATATAATATTTCCGGTGGTTATTATTTTTTTAGCAGTACAAAATCCATCATTCGTTCCCCTCCTGCCTTTGATTAACATGATTTTTCCCCTAGATTCTTATATTTACATATCAGTATCACTCACCAAATTTAGCAATATAAAAAAAACACTTTTTAGTGCTGGAGTGACATATTATAATTGTAAATCTTCGTCTAGGTCAGGTTGACAAATATGATTTTTTGAACTAAAATTTATAAGGGATATTCTGATAAACAGTTTTAAAGTAACTATTTCTTTTCATATTCTACATAGTTTCTAAAACTTTTAAATCAAACAGTGCGTATCTTTTTTGAAAGAAAAAAATTTATATTCCACAAAATTTGCAATTTAATTTTAAACAATACCGAAACGATATTTGTAATTCAAGACTTAAACATTGATGTCGTTTCAATCAGAGGTTATGATATTGTCATTAGAATGCGACTTCAACATTTGACACACAGAGAGACGCTTTGTTTTTGTTACTGCTACGGTTTTATTGATTAATCTACAAACCTCTATTTCTATACTGGATGGTCCAAACTAAACCAGAGTCATATTTTATTCGCGTAGCTAAATAGAGGTAACAAGCAGAATTTGTAAAAAAATTAATTATTATAATTAATTTTTATTTTCGGATTATATTAGTAAAAGCAATAAAAGCGAAAACAGCTAATTACATAAATTAAAGCCTTTACACTTGTTGGTATGGCCATTATGAAATTTGTTATAACTGCTTTTTAGCAAATCTGGAAATTTTAACTAATGCCCTTGTGGAAGAATGAACTGTGATTCCACCAGAAATAATAATAAACCTCATATATAGTATACCCAATAAATGTCCAGAACTCATGAGAACAAGAGGGAATCCAACCCGCTACTCCTACTAGATTTTTTAACGTTTATCTTATTATGAAGGGTTGTTTTCGTGTTTATTGCGTGTCTGCTGTTAATGTTAAAAAAATTACAAGTTCAACATGTTTTCCCTCTTAAAAGAATATATAAAATTTAAATACACTTCACAAGCAACTTCATTTTTTTTAAATGGTTTGGTAATTATCTTCTTTTCCTTGTTGTTAAATTTAGGCTGGAAAATCAACATCCATTTCAAAAGTTGAGAAGTTTATTATTTATTCCTGTTTAAAACTTGTTTTTTGTTCAAAATTCAATTGGATAGCAGTTTTTTGGTAGTACTGAATTTTTAAACATTTCATTAGGAGGCTGTTTTGTTCCGCCTTAATGGCTTCACCCAAAAAAATTAAACGTAAGTTGGTTTTCGTGAAAATTTCTTTAATTTTAGCATGTTGTCAACACTATAAGGAAACTTTTTTTGAAATTGAAAGCAATCGAGGAACAAAAGTATATTTCCAGTTTTATTATTTTTTGCATAGACCTATTTCGGGCATTGCAAGTAGCTTTTTAAACATATTTTAATATGAAATCGTCCATCGTAACACCTAAATTAATATTCTCAGTTATTTTTCGTATATTATTCATTAATATCGCACATTATTTTTTATTTTAATTTTAAAAATATTATGCAGTAAATTACGCTAATCGAGACGCTAATCAGATAATATAAAACGAAAGTCATAGTGTTAAAGTAATTTACTAGTTGCACCATTTTATACTATTTTCAGTAACGGTGAAATAATTTATCATGCCATAACATCTTAATAGTACTAATAGTAGTAATTAAAGACACGACCAATTTTTATTTCTATTTAAAGCTGGGAATTGTCATTTATTCAGATATCAGATACCGATTTGTTATTCGAAATTATCCAATTTTATGTATTTTTATTTCTCTCGTGAAAGAGATTTTTTTAGATCTGTATCTGTACATTTCAGGATCCCTAGATGCCGAAAAACATGTTTTCTTAATTCCGTCGATCTGTCTGTTCGCGGCATAACTGAAAAACTACTTACCCGTTTGACTTCAAATTTTGGTCAAAAATTAAGGATCGTATGGGGATCACCTGGTAACATTTTGGTAAAAATCTAGTATGGCGAAACAAAATGGCGACCCAGTGAATCGTTAAAGAATTATTATTAAAAAACTACATATCCAGTTTATCTCAAATTTACACAAAAGTAAGGTATTATGTTGAAATCAACTGGTAAAATTTTGGTACGAATCCCAGATGGCGGAACAAAATGGCGGCTTAATAAAATTTTTAAAAATTCATCCTGAAAAACTACTTAATAGATTGATTTCAAATTGTGTGCCATAACTAACTATGGTATAGGGATGAACTAGTAATATTGTGGTACTAATTCAAAATAAATTGTTTGTAATCGTGAAAAATTCACCCTCTCAGGTTTTTACATATCTTTACGTTTTAGCGTCCCTTCATTTCAGATTTTGCAAGCATTAAGTGTAATACAGAGAAAAATTGGTAAAGTTGTGGTACGAATTTAAGATGGCGAAACAAAATAGTGGCCAAATAAATTTCAAAGGTTTAATTGATTTTAAATTTTGCAGAAAAATTAAATGTGATAATGATATAAACTTGTGCGAATTCAACATGACGTAACAAAAATGATTTATTTTAAATAAAAGAGAAAATACTACTAGAAACCAATGTAATGGAACAAAATGGCGCCGAATAAAAATGTTTGAAAAGACAGTATAATATGTATTACTATATGACTATGTATTGAAATAAATTGGATCACAATTTACTATTCCTAATAAAAGGAAAGAATCATAACGAGGGAAGTTCCGAGTAAAGGAAATTTACCGATTTTTTTAGTAATGCCGTGTAATTGATTTGGTTCTATTTTTATGTTTAGTCCACTATGACAACTATTATGAAGAATCCGATGTTCTTAATAACATTAAAGCCTAAATAGTTCAATTTTCAAAAATTTTTCGTTCCCATTTAAAAAGTTATTTTGGTCTTCGTACCTCTTCTTTGCGGCATCCCGGAGATATTTCCTGGTTTTTTTATTTTATTATTTTCTGTAAATCAATACAATTAGCCTCGAAATTATTAAACTGCCTTCACAACTTTTATTTTCTGAGCGGAGGAATATGTTAGAACCAATAAAAAACTTAATGCAAGCCTCTTATGATAGCCTCTTTCAGCAATTTCTGTTAAAAAAACATGTGGTTTTTTTCTTACCATCATTTCAGTTACAATGATAAAATATTTTCCCTACTTTCCTCAACCTTGCGAAGACGATTTTTGCAACTTAACATAGCTGCATATTCTAATATATTGCTTCTTCTGCTAAAGCGTTTATATTTATGGAGACACGAGCAAGACTAGTTTGGTATGCTAATAGTTAATTATCATTTTTGAGACCACCATGTAACTTTACGAACATTTTCACGATTATATGTATAACAGTTAGTAATTTTTAAAAATTTGAACAATAATAATAATAATAAACAAACTGGGCTTGTTGTAATAGGGTTCAACATCAAAATACGAATAAATTAATTTTATGGCATATTAAAAAAGTCTATAAAACTGGCTAGTTTTTATTTAATAAGTCATTCTCTGATATCTGCCGAAAAGACATTTCCCAGCTTTGAATAAAAAAGCAATATAACTTTGAAGTCCATCATCTATTACATATATTATTAAAAGTAGCATTACTAATTTAAGAATACTGCTACATTAAAAAAGTCAAACAAAAATTTTCATTTGGTAGTTTTTTTTAATGTTAACTATAATTATTTATAACTTATTTTAACAATAGGATGTCTGCTATTTATATTTTTATTAAATTTAAATATAATTTACACTAATTAATTTGTTAGAATATACAACTTTTGGCCCTTGATTTTTTTGGCTCACCTTATACTTTGCGAGGTGTGATGCAATGGAAAAAAGTTTCTTTATAGCGTCGACAACAATATATCAAAATATTAGTTTCACGGAACCCAAAATAAAAATAAAATAAATTTGTATCATGTCCCTTTACTAGTTTATTTCTATATCACATCACTTGATTTTTGTGTAAAATTTTCAATTCGATAAGTAGTTTCCTAATAATAATTTTTTTAACATTTTGTGAGGCTGCCATTTTATTGCGCCATAATGAATTTTTACCAAAATGTTTCCATTCGATTCCCATAGGGCCCTTGATGTTTGAGTTTAGGAAATTTATGGCCTTTGAGGATAAATAACGAAACGTGACCGAAAATATGTGACTTCGGATTCGTGATCAGGACCACCCCAAATTCCAGCTATATACAAAAAAAATCATCAAAATCGGCGATGGTGTAAATAGTTACCAAAGTTTTATTCCGTTTTTCTTACATAATTTTATACATATTAAAAATAAACTTGGCAACATGGCATCCCAAAATATGAATTTGTGTATTTTCCACTTAACTTCACCAAACCTAACTAAGGTTTACCTAACCTAACCTAAACAAGTCTAATCCTAATTCTGTATAGTATAATAAAATATCCCTAGTTTATTTTGTCTAATTATTTGTAAGGTTCAAAATAAAAGCTAAGTATTTTTTTTATAAAATTAACAAGTTGTAAAAGTAACTAACCTAAATTAGGTGCATAAGGGTGGGCTATTTGAGTAAAATAATTATGAACATCATCTAACAATAAAAACGAACGTTTGAATAAAACTTCTGCTAAGAGTTAAATGAAGTGTGCTTCCCGCCACGTGCGTTCTATACTTTGAGTACGAATTTGTGGGTTGGTAGGATCCACATATTGAATAGAATGATTTATTTGTAGGTGTTGAAAACCAGCATTCTGTAAAGCATCATAAGATTTACAGCAGTCAGAGACAATAATGGTGCCTGGAAGTATCTATTCTTTGATAACTGTCAATAAATTTTCTGTAGTTCTATTTTCAACTGGAACTAAGAAAACTCTATTAAAGTCTCTTTCAAAACCTCCAATCACCACTTGCCTTGAGTTCTACGTCCCCTATTTTATTTTCTTTTGCCAAATTTTGGTTCATCTATATCAATAATTTTTCCAACTACAGCAATTTGTCGTGAATTTGTAACAAACTACTGAATACATACCTCCCTACAGAATCAAGACCAACATTGGCATTAAGTTCTTTCCTAATAAAACGTTGTCTAGGCAAGCCTATTCTTAATCACAACACCGTAAAATAAACCATACTTTCCATTGGCAACTTTGACTTATAAAACCAAGTTCCTACTTTGGCATATTTCTTAAATGTATACTTTTTAAATCTTCGATGTTTTTCGTAGCGTTTTCCGCAAGTATATAACAATAAATTTATGATTATTTCTATTCTACGATTACAAGTATTGCAAGTACTGTATTTCATCAAGTCCATGATTAGCCAAAAAGTCAACTAATTTTCTTGTGTCTGATAAAAGTAATAAAACATCACACAGAATATTCACAATTATTACAAGCTACCACTTTCCGAACTATGCACACTAGACTATATTTATTTATTCCGATATATCGTACTTTAAATTGCCTACTATGCCCGAAGATCATCGCAATTTCTTTTATATCCTATATGAAAACTCCAGAATTTACAAGAATATATCCAGGGCAGTTTACCATTGTCGAGATCCATCAATCAGTAATTTTTGCATCTTTGTCTATATTATAAGAGTCTATTTGCCTGCGTATTCTTTTTAATATTCTGGAAATTATAATCCTCTTCTCGACATTTGACACAGGTCAAAGAATATCTATTCTCTTCAGCTTCCATCCCTATGGCTTTTTATTGTAGTTACGATGTTGCCCGATTTATATTTTGTGAATCATGATTTGGGAAAAAAATTAAAAATTGGTTATAAATTGAAAAAATAATGAAATTATGGTAAATCGCAACCGAGATGTCAATCACAACAACAAATAGAAGAAATCTATGCAAACATTTTTTGGAAAAGTAAAATATTTGCAGAAAACCGTTTACGGTATAATTACCAGTTAATCTCTTAAGTATTTTGTAAGTTCAAAAATATTGTTTTAGCGATACTCCAAAGACAAGTTAAGTGCAAACTTCCAGAAACTTAGTTTTTGTTTTTATTATTCTAATTCGAGAAAAGTGGTTCATCCATAAATTTTTGTGTGTTGTAATTATTAAAAAAGGTAATCTTTCCAATATATACTTCAAATTTGTTAAATTCCCTGGGCATAATTCTTTTCAAGAACCTTGGAGGGTTCGAAAAATACTGTTTAATTTACACGGCTAGGCAGTATAATATGTATTTGGGTATAATGTATTCTGATGCCTCGAATGCTAATTAGCCTAGCTAAATATTTATTGGTTTTTATGTTATGTGCCACATAATGTCTACAAGAAGTATTAATAGTTAATTACAAAACTGTTACACCCCGGTAGACATAGCTTTACTGAATAAGAAAAGTCTTTGTATTCGATAAATCCATAAATATAACCCTAATAGGTAACTGTTTGTTATTCAGGACTTCCAAATTTATTCCGTTTAACTTGAGATAACGATCAAGCGTTATCAACTTGAACTAATTGGGAATGCGGCTCCAACTTTTAAAATGCATAGGGACACTGAAATTCACTCTCTCCGCCGCAACTGCTAAAGTGATTAACATACAAACCTTGCTAGAGAATGCTCCAATGAAAATCAAATATTTTGTGAACCTTTTTTTATATCTAGTTAATATTTAGAACACTTGGTATACAGACTAAGAACTAAATATGCATAGCAAAAAATATTGAAATACATTATTTCTATGGAAACAAAGATATATTGAATTGTTAAACAATATACAAATAACCGTAAAGAAATATTTATTTATTTACAACCACTTATGTTATGTTGACATTTTGAAAGTTTGAATAGTATATTACATACCCATGTAGAAAGTTTTTCATTCCTGTCGAGAGAAAAGGATGGTTTACCTAGGCGCGTAGAGTTGAGGTGAACCATTTCACCATTTTTCTATCCTTGGAAAGAGTCTTATAGGTTGCCTGGGGTCTGCTTCCCTTTTAAACATATTTCACGCAAAGTTTTGTTGAAGGATATTGTGAAGAATGACTCATTCTACGATGCCATAAGTCCTGTGCTTCTTGAGACAAATTTGCACTCATTGTACTCTACTTTTTAAATAAAGTTTAAAATATATAAATTTCCACAAAGATTTCCCACTGCTATGGTTACCTAGGATTTTTACCTCTTTGTTTTCAAATATTATTCTTAGTTCTCTTTCTTCTATCTTTTTAACTGATAATAAGTTGTATTAGGTTTTCACACATCATGACGATGACCGCCACTTTATTAAACATAAATTTCTCTCTTTGTGTGACTACTACTTCACCTACTTTTGCTACTTGTATTTTGTGATTTATTTCCTTTAATTATATTTGTTTAATATTTTTCAAATTGGTTACTTACTAGATGATTAGTTGCTCCAGTATCAACTGTAAACTTGATACCTGGCTTTTCACTCAAACATTGCACATTTTCTGTTGTCACAAAGGCTATTTCATTTTCTTCTTCTGCTACATGACACTACCATTTATCCCCCTTTTTACACTCAGATCTTTTATGCCCTGTGAGACCACAATTACAGCATTTAAAAGGAAAACTGGCCTTCTTATTTCCACAACTATTTCCAGAAAAATATCTTTCCTCTTCCATTAACAGTTTATTTTTCACGATGTCTAAAGTCACTGTTGACGTTGATTGACAATAAAGTATGTCAATAGCTGTCACAACAGTTATATGATAGAGGCATAGCTGCCAAGAGCTGTGAGTGAAATGATTTCAGTATCATCAGTATTTCTTTTCCGTATCATCAATATTTCCTCCACCATCCACGGATCTAATACTGTCTTCTCAAATTTTATTAAAAAATCATTCAGCCTACCTTTCTCTTTGAGTTTTAAATTTCTTAATTTACTCTGTAAGTTTTTCTTCATATATGTACCTTTTAGTTCGTCCATTATTTCTTTGGCATATTTTTTCCTCTTAATTATTTCTGATGTTTTGTCGGCTAAACATTGCACGATTACATTACATACTTTTTCAATTCCGCCACAAGTCGTGCGTCTTCTGTTGAAGCTGGGGATTCCTTCTCAAGAATATCTAGTACATCATAATTTTACACGGAATTCCCAGTTACCAAATTCCGTACCGGATTTCACCGTTAATGGCACAATGCTTTTCGCCATTAACTTTTTTACTTTTTCACAACTTTCCACTTTTATTTTACTGGGGCACTACTCGCTCTGGGTGCCTGAGCCCATAACCTGAAGTTTGTGTTGCACGAAATAAAAGAATTCCGGTGAAAAAGCTTTATAACTTTTTATTATCACTTAATAATGAAATTTCACATGTTACGTTAACTACTAATAATAAACAATATCAGAAAAACAAACAATAGTACTACATGACAGATAACAATTCAATAATTTTATAAGTGTCATAAATGTCAAAATACGACTATTCTTTTAAAATTAAACAGCTCGAACTACCACATTATTGTACATTTCAATGAACTGACTCAAGAATGTGGCAACACTGTACTGTGGGCTGATATAAGACATTTTACATATCAGAATTGTTTTGTTATTTAATACATTCAACAGTCCCTCTTAATTCTGCAATTGATTAACAACAAATTTAAAATTTTAACATTAAAATCACCTATATTTTAATTTATGATATTAGATAAGCAAACTAAGTATATGACAAAGATTTTGTAAACATATCAGCAATTTGTTCTTTAGTCGGAATATAATTTAAAATAATATTTCCATTACTGATGTTAGGTACCACGAATAAAATAATGTTTAACATCAATATGTTTAGATCGTTTTGTTTCTAGCCTAGATGTCATTTTTATACATAAGTATCTTCATATATATTTACTGGATACATTTTTTTGTAAAATTTCTTTAAAAACTTGACATAAGACTTCTTGCAAACAATTATGATTCAGAACTTGAGAGTGAAACAGTGTTTTGCTTTTTAGATTTCCAAGACACTACATTATTTAATATTTTTAATATATATCCAGAAACACTTTTTCTATCGCTGGAGTCACTCGCAAAATCTGAGTCAACATAATCACTTAAAATATTAATTATATCATTTTGATCTGATTTTTCAAATTTTGAAACAAAATTTTTAGTATTTTTCAAATATCTTAGTACATTTTTGAGTTTCTTCCAATGTTCGCTTGTATATTTGTATAATAGTTTTGATATTTTATATATTTATAAGACATTTTACATATCAGAATTGTTTCGTTATTTACTACATTCAACAATATATTTTATGTCCTAACACTGGAACCTGTGGTAGAAGATAGATCAAAATACGAGAGTTCTAACCACACTACACCACAACTTGTTACATTACAAGAGATGATATAAACTAAAGTAACTTATCCTAACCGATACTATTTATAGGTAAATGTGGTCACACTTGGTTGCACCAAACTGGACCGTTGTCAAGTAAACAATAGAGGGAACTACAGGGAATAGGCCCTTTGTCTTTATTTAGTGCTTTCTTACCACATTTAACTATTTCTATACTCTCAAATGCATCCAATAATCTATTAGTAGATATATTTTGAATCAACTTAAGATTATTTATTCCTATTTGGTGATTAATTTCCAAAGCATGTTGGGCAACGCTTGACTTTTCTGTTCTTCCGTATCTTAAATGTACCATGTGTTCTTTAAAAACGAATGTTTATTGAGCGTTTCGTTTGCCCAACATTTTTTAGATCGCAATCATTACAGCTAATTTCATAGATGCCACTCCTCTCCTTCAAGTCGACTTTGTCTTTAGGGTTTCCAAGGAGATTTTTCAAACTGTTCTCCGTTTTGTAGGCTACTCTAAAACCTACGTTTTTAAATACTTTTTTTAGACCTCTCGTATATCTGGGATTATATGGGATTACTATGAACTTATTGGGAGCCTCAGGTGCTTGAAGAGTAGTGACATCTTTTAAGATTTTCTTATGCTTATGTCTGTTTACTAATTTATGTACAAAATTATCATTATATCCATTACTTTTAGCTATATTTTTAATCCGATTCATTTCATTGTTAAATCGTTCTTTACTTAATGGAAAATTGACTAACCTGTGAGTTAAGAAATGAAATGCTGCCATTTTGTGTTGACGGCAATGAAATGAGTCGGATGTTATATACCTATCAGTATTAGTAAATTTGCTATAAATATCAAATTCTAATTTATCGTTATTTCTAATAACTAATGTGTCGAGAAAAGGTAATTGCCCATTGTTCTCCTTTTCGTACGTAAAATTAATGAAAGGATATTTATTGTTTAATGTTTCTAAGAAAGTGTCCAAATTTTCTGTTTTAGTATCAAAAATAGCAAATATATCGTCTACGTATCTATACCACACCCTTGGGAAATACTTGAGTTCTTTTTTTGAATTGGGTTTCTAATCTACCCACAAACAAATTTGCAAGGAACGGAGATAAGCAATTGCCCTTCGCAGTTCCCTCAAATTGTTTATAATATGTATTATTGTACTGAAAAAAATTTTGATCCACACGTAATTTTGTGAGAAGCAAATATTCATCAATAATTTCTTCCTTGATATTATTGATTTCAAGTAGTTCCTTTAGGTACTCTAAAGCTAGTGGTATGGGTACACTAGGAAACAATGAGCTTACATCAAAAGATATTAAAATTTCACCTTCTTTTAAGTGAACATTCTTAATTTGCTGAATTCTTCTACTAACCATTTTGAAATATTGTACGTTGGTGATCCAACAGCTGAAATAATAGGTCTCATGGACTTCCCAGGTTTATAAATTTTGGGAAGGCAATACAGTTTAGATAACTGTGGGTTACTATGTGTTAGTTTAAATTTTAGTTTATCGGACACAAGGTTTTTACACTGTTTACGGTACTTTTTACTTCTGTTATCATTTTTGATAACGGGTTTTTCTCAATTAAATCGTAATGACCAGTTTGAATAAAATTGTCTACTCTTTCAAGATAATCGGTTTTGTCTAGTATAACAACCTTATTTTTTTGTCAGCTTTTAAATAAAAACATTCTTTTTTCTTCAGTCTCTGGATAACTTCAGTATTTTTAAGAGAAAGATATTTTGACTTGTTGTTAACAACGTTTTTTGAGATTTGATTTCTGCAAGCTTCTCTAATGAATCCATTAGTTGACTCTGGCTCGTATTGAATGAAACTTTCGATGTTCACTATAATAGTTGGTAAAACTACCTATAAATAGTCTCGGTTAGGATAAGTTACTTTAGTTTATATCATCTGCTGATGATCCTAACTTAGTTAGCGAAACGCGCGTCCAGAACATAACAAGTTGTGGTGTAGTGTGGTTAGAACTCTTGTATTTTGATTAATATAATTCATGATTTGTGTGCCAAATTTGAAATTATTCAGCTAATCGTTATTATTTTTTAACAGCAAAAAGAACAGGTCGTTACGGAGTACAACTCTGTGCTAACTCTATTTTGGTAATGTGCAAATCATCCAAATATAATTAAATTAAATTGGGCAGAAAAGTTATTATTGAGAAAAACTAAGCATTCTACCGCCAAAATACGTCAAACATGTATTAAAGTTGCAAGATTAAGAAATATGGCTAGTACTTAATACCTGAATGTATTTTATCGCTGGTTTTTCCCAATGTCGATATTTAATTTAAAATAATCATGTACACAAACAAATATTAGTAGTGGTGTGATATAAAATTGTTGCTTTTGTCGGTTATATTTAAATTATTTTTCACCTTTTTCAATATTTGATGTGTACTGGGTGTTCTAAAAAGGTCATATGCATTTACTTGAAAATGTGTGCCCCCGCCGGCACACAGTGCTCCACGCGCGCTGTGGACAAAATTCAATAAACTAACTTTTTGCTAACCTGTTTTAGAGATTACCTTATAAAAAAGAACTGTTTCAGAGGTCAAAAAAACACAACTTGTTAGAAATTAGTGATAATCAAATGGATCAGGCAGATCAAGGTATGAACTTTTTTTATGTAATCATTTATTTATTGTTTCTACTATAGCGAGTTATTTACATAAATTCATGATCATACAATAAGCTTAAAAATATGGTCTGGTTGTAATTTGATTAGGATTTTCTAAAATACATCCAAAACCATCCTTGGGATTTTTAAAAGTCGTTAATGGATGTACTTTCAAATTTATCACTACTTAGGTATTACCCTAACTGTGGTGTTTTTTTTTAAATAGGAAAACACAATATTAAAAATATGGATCTGGAGTATTTTGAAACTATTGAAAATTGAACATACAATTAAAGCAATATACATTTTTAAGTGGGGATTCGATGGAAGTGGGGGGCAAGCAGATATTTCTAGAAGGAGATAACACTAGAACAGATGAATATTTATTTTTAATTGGTTATGTACCGCTTAAATTGGTTAATTTAGTTACAATAATATTATTTAGACAAATCCTCGATCATCTTCTACATTGTACTGTAGGCCTCTAAAATTTATTTTTAAGAAAGAAAATGCTACACTAATACGTGTGGAGGAATTCAAAATACAAAATTACAAACGCCATACTTGTTTATAGGGATTGTAAAAGTAGCATTGAACTAGAAGGGGAATTTCAAATCATTTTCACAATGTTTCACGGCAGTGTCAGTAATATTTTAAGCGGTTTTAATTCCACCTAGAAGTGAGTTATATGCGGAGCTACTCCTAAGCAGATAAATGCTGAAAATTGAGCAAGTTCCTTTTGATGAGGAGAAACTTCGCTTTGGTTTGTCCACTATGCATGCGTGGATACGTTTTTTTGAATACTTGTTGCATATCGCTTAAAGATTACCTTTCAAAAGTTGGCAAATGAGAAGTGTTCAACATAAAAATATTTTTGAAGAAAACAAAAATAGAATACAATCAGAATTGGAAGAAGGGCCTTCTAGTTGACAAAAAAAATCAAAGCAAGGCCTTGGATCATTCCATTATTGAAATACCTCTAGAAGGTTTTTTAGCGACCCAAGGCTATACTTTTAAAATTACTGATATTGACCAAAATTTAATTAAAAAGTTTGGACTCATTTTAAGAGACGTTTCCAGCGGTCATATAATAAATATTCAACAGTTCAAAGTTTTGTTAGAGGACACTGGAAATCTGTATTTGAGTTTATACAGTTGGTATTTTATGCCCAACAGCGTTCACAAACTACTGGTTCACGGGTATGATATTATAAATAATTTCGAATTACCTGTAGGCCAGTTATCTAAAAATGCTCTGAAAATACGGCACAACGAAGTGCGTAAAAATCATTTCGTAAATCATCAAGAATAAACTCAAATACAGATCTAATGAGGATTTTTGCGTTAACTTCCGATCCTCGTCTAAGAGAAATCCTTTGGCTAAAAAGAAGAGTGCTTAGATATTAATATCGAACAACAAGCCTCATAGTTATCTGATCCACCCGATGATCATTCTATCGACTTGGGCCAAATCAGTATTTCCGATACTTCTAGTGAAAACGAGTCAGATTAAGGGTATATATTGTATATTAATTGTATAGGCATGTTAATTAAAGGTTTGATTGATGAAACTAGTTTAATGGCAATAGTATATTTAGAATTCTAATTAGTGACTAAGCCGATAATACATTTTTAACCTTTTATTCAATATTGTAGATTAGAATTATGTATATTGTGTATTAATTGTATAGGTATGTTAATTAAAGGATTGATTTTTTGTTTCGTTTGAAAAACTGATTTAATGGTAATAGTATATTTATAGTGCTAATTAGTGACTAAGCCGACCATAACAATAAACAACGTTTTATTCAACATTATACCTAGAATACTATATATTAATATTTTTAAGTATCAAAATGAAAATATAATATAAAATGTACTCCAAATGGCTCGATTTAAAAATTTATGAGGTAGTTAAGAGTTTTCCTAAATTATATGTGTTTTATTTAGAATTTTTATATATAATATTTTTGAAAAGTTTAAGCACCTTGCACGTAGAAAACAAAAAACATATTAACGAAAAAAAAAAGAGTGGCAATGTAATCTTAAAATTAGGTTTCAGTTTTCACGTTAAAATTACTATACATCATTGACATAAAAGGTTATGTGGACTGGCCCCATTATATGTGCGCAATGTTTTACCTTGACACCAACGCGTGAGAGAGATGGAGCTAATAAAGGCGGAAATCCTACTAGTTGTAAAAGAGATAAAAGTCTGCCTTTATACCTCTCGCAACTAATGGAATTTCCGCCCTAATTAGCTTCATCTCTCTCACACTGCGTTGGAGAAAATGAAGCTTCGCAAAGCCCAATCCATTATCCTAATACATCTATGCTAGAAACATTACTCGAAACGTTAAGCAACAATGAAGGTAATGAAAGTTGTTTTGATAATCATGCATTGTCTGCCAGCTACACATATTTGTTTGCAATCCACTGATGAAAGATCCAAATTTTGTCATTAGTTCTAGGGACTTTTTGACAATCTAGGAAAAAAAGGGAATATGATCCTAATTTAGGGATTTTTTCTAGTATTGTGTTTTTTCTATTTTGACGTTGATTAGACCAATTCCAAACCAGCGAGACAGAAGTCACTAGAATTGTGTATGTCTTACAGTGGTCTCTCGTGGACTATGAGTTTGGAGGGGCGCACCGTAACTATAAAGACCAAATAACATGTACCGAAAATTTCATGACAATCTACCCCTTTATTTTTTGAACCAATGTAGACACAAATTTAAAAATTGACACTCATAAGATAGCTTATTAAAAAATAAGACAAAAATTAGAAAGTTATTTTGCTCTCCAACCGTTCAGGTGCTATGTCGACTCAAAGAAGAAAAAATGTCAATTTTGAAACATCAATAAATACAAACATTTGAAGATAGACATATTGAGAATTGACCATAGAATCCAAAAATGTAATAATATATAGGGTGTTCCGTTTAAAAAACTCAACATCCTTGGCGTAAGTCTTTGGATTGTTATGATTTTCGAATTCTCCGACCAAAAATACATCGATTGGCTATTTTGAATTTCTTGAGCAATACGAGGAAGTCAAAAATATACCGTTTTTCCTCCTCAATGGAAGACCCTGTACAAAAATTATCGATATTAAAAAATAATTAATAATAATAATTTTCGGCTTTTCGTTCACAAGCTTGCGTTGAATTTTATATGTGGCAAAGATCTGCCCAGCTCTTTAATTTTTAGTTTATGTTCTAATGAAAAATTTGCAAAATGTGTTTGTACAAAATAATTTAAGGTATTCATATTGTCTATCACAAAACCAATAATTATCGACCAGAGAGTTCACAAACGGACTCTAACAATCGAAATTCTACACTACTGTCATGCGCGGCATATATAGAGACACATAAAACACGAAATAAAATATGAGTCACCGGAAACGTGCGACGGATATGCCTTATATTATCGGGCGATCTCGGATGCCATTCGCTCGCGCCGTCGAGTCTCTGCAACCTATAATATTCCTTATGTTGCCACAGCGTTGGCCGTTGGAGCGCCGGAATCATATGTTTGAATATCTCACGTGTCAGCGAGGTCGGGTAATTAGAGATAGACGCTGATGTTTTTGCTGAAAGTTTAACATAATCTTACATTAATATTAATAATGTATTTAGGAATTGAAAATTTGTGTTACGTTAATATTTTCCAGGAGAGGCGTGCGATCACGCGGCCCTAAAGGGCAGCCGGCACTGCCATGTCGGATACGCATATTTTTAAACGATCTAAAGCACTTCAAAACCAAAATCATGTGAGAGTCCTAATAATTAATGTTAGGAATTACCGAAGGAAGTACGTGATTGCCATATGGCTCTATTGCATTATTTTTACAGGTTTTAACATGTCATTATCGTATAGTGCCGTTTTGTGCGTTCCCGTTTCAGGTATCTACAAATTTTATCTCAAATGTTCCCCAAGCTGGCGTTAAGAAAAATATTCTGATTATCTCTTTCCTATGTGATGCCGGTATTTTCCGCACCGACCATTTTGGCTCAGTTTTAATTATAGGTAATCTCTGCATCAAGAATAAAATAAAGAATTTTGTCAGTGTAACGATTCTTGATATGTTATATTATGGATGTTCGGTTGCATATGTGTGTCGATACCGGATTAACACCCGTACATGTACATAACACTTTTATATATATATATATATATATATATATATATATATATATATATATATATATCTGATCTAAATTCGCACGAACAGTGAATCGAGAAATATATTATGGTTTTACCTACAGATTTAACCCTCGAAATGAGAAATTTTCTAGAGACGCACGAAAAGGAAACGCCCAAAACTGGCATAATTCGTCACCATTATTCAAGCTCTCTTAGATCAAAACCGTCAACCTTATCACGTTCAAAATAGCAAGAATTATGAAACGCGCGCAACTCCGAAAATACCCATTTTATGGGGCAAGTTGCATGAGAAAACTCTGTAAATTGAAAAAAATTATAATCTTCCGATTTCGGTATTTTTTATAACTATACACTCCTGGTTTGGGAAATAAAGCCAAAGGAGTATCGAACAGCAAAGAATGTTTACCGACGCTCGCGACAATGGCTGTCAGCGCCATCAAATTATGATATCCCGTTGGCATTATCTATATATTTAAAACAAACACATACAGGATGTTTTTCACGGATGGATAAAAATGAAAAACGTATTTTTTTGCCTTATTTTAGGGCTAAAAATTCATGTACATATGTCTCCGCAAGGCCTTATTTTTTGAGACACTAGGTGTCAAAATTTTATTTTAGTTTTTTTCTTGGACCTTGTACCCTTCTAGAGATAAATCATTTACATTTGACACACACTATAATACATTTTACAAAAATATACTGGGTGTTACTTTTTTTCTAGGTTGCGACGCCTTTTACCCCCCCGAAATTTTTACTGCGACGTCACTGTTTTCTAATTTCTTGGTTTATTCTTTAACAGGATATTTTGAACCGTTTGGATGTTAGTTAGCAAAATGGTAAGGCTCTACAATTTTATGTTATTTTGTGTTTTCATTTTGATTACTAAAAATGCAGAATGTAATTTGTTAGTTCATTTTAGGTCTAAAAGTTCAGACAAACATGTGTTCAAAAGACCTTAGTTTTTGAGATACTTGATGTTAAAAATTTAAATTTTTTTTAGTTTCTGTTTGTGTTTTCTGAAAAACGAATGCCTTTCGAACATATGTTTATTTAAACCTTTAGACCTAAAGTGAACCAAAATAAAAACAAAAATATATCATAACATTTTAAATATAGAGCCTTAGCATTTTGCTAACTAACGTCTAAACGGTTCAAAATATCGGATTGAAATAAGAAATCAAGAAGTTTGAAAACAAAACGAGGAATCTGATTTTTCTAAATTAAAACAGCCAGTGATGTAGTAGTACATATTCCGGAGGGGGGGGGTTAAAAAGGGTCGTGATCTGGAAAAAAATAATACCCAGTACATTTTTGTAAAATGTATTATAGGCTTTTCGCAGTCATTGTTTACAGTATGGTATGTGTCAAATTTGAAGAATTTTTCTCTAGAAAAGTCCATGAAAACAACTAAAAAAATTAAAATCTTGACACCCTGTACCTTAAAAACGAAAGCCTTGGGGACACATGTTTATACGAACTTTTAGTCCTAAAATAAGGCACAAAATTTCGTCCATTTTTAGCCATCAATTAAAAAACATCCTGTATACATAATATACTGCCTTTTCAAATATTTTTATTGGGCTTAATTGCGTTCCACTTATATTGAATTTTTACAAATATTTTACCAGTTTCTACCTATGCCACACTTGATTGTTTTCAAATTAAAATAAATTGATTAAATAGTTTTTATATTCATATTTTAAGGCCGCCATTTTGTTTCGCCATCCTGAATTCGTACCACAGTTTTACCAGTTCATCAATCGCGATATAAAATTCGAAATCGATTTATTAAG
Source organism: Kuschelorhynchus macadamiae (assembly GCA_030620095.1). NCBI lineage: Eukaryota > Metazoa > Arthropoda > Insecta > Coleoptera > Curculionidae > Kuschelorhynchus > Kuschelorhynchus macadamiae. The sequence continues at coordinate 194,523 of JAUTXW010004938.1, forward strand.
TAGTTTTTTTTTCAGGCTGAATTTGTAAATATTTTCGTCATCTTAGATTCTTACCACAACTTCATCCGTTGAATCGTACATAATACTTGATTTTTATGCAAAATTAGAGGTAAATTAGATAAGTATTTTTTTAGCAATATTTCACTAGGCTAGTAGGCTATTGGATTTTTACCAAAATGTTACCAGGTGATCCCCATATGATCCTTAATAAGTCAATCAGATAAGTAGTTTTTTAGCTATGTCGCGAATTGAGAAAACATGTTTTCGACTCTGAAACATGAAGATGTGAAAAATCTGGGATGGTTATTACATTACTTACGCGGGAAGTACAAATGAAAGCTCTTTATCCACATGTGTTACTGCTACTTATTATTTATTTTTATTCTAATTATCACATGAAAAACAAATATTAAATACTTTGTTTAAGCCGATATCAGAAAGCCAACACAGAGTTGTCGCCTATATGAAATAGGATATCCAGGTATTTCTATTTTATAAGAAACAATAAAATTCCACATTTATTAAAAAAAAACGTACGTTTGATAAGAAATATCCGTCATGAGGTGTGTGTGGAATTGGAATTTTTATTATTTCTTATAAAATCTAAATATACCACTACTCTTAAAAATATTTAAAGCTTAACGAAAAAATCCTTAAGATTAATAAGATGGCGACGCTCCGCTGGGTCGCATTTGTTAGCGCCACTACTCGAAGACTCTTGACGAAATCCGACGGGATTTGGGTTCAGTTATTTCTGTTGATTTTGCTTTTAAGACAATGTGGGGGACATTGACTTCGGGTACGTTTTTGAGCAAATTATTTGGAGTCCCATCATTGATTGATGCTATTTTAGGTTTTGTAGTTTTAGTTTTATCGCGGTACGTTAGTTATTAAAGGATTATTATTCGGTAGGATTATTATTCAGTAGGATTCTTCCGATTATTATTCGGAGTTGTTTTTGTGCCTATCTATTTAAAGCTTTAAAAGTTGAAATATATATTAATATAATGCTACTAAAAGTATTTACTAAGCTCGCAAAGAAGTGATTTGTATTATCCACATCGTCAAGTCTTGACGGGGGCGACCCCTCGAATTTCGATGGGGTGTCACTTGCCGGTTTTTATTATATTATTAACTTATTTTTACAGTTTAAACTTTTTGTTCTAACAATTAAAATAATATTTAATAATAGACATATTTATTTTAATACTATTTAGTTTAACACATCGTGAATAATATATAATGGAAATATGCATATATACCTATCTTGTCAATAACATTAAAAAATAAATATTATACACATATAGAATAAGAATCAAGTTTATTGAAGTGAGCTACTTTGAATTTTATCATGGCTTAGATAAGGTACCTTATGGATTTTTGGAAAATAGTATGTTCGACTGTATTTAAATAACCGACTTTAAATGTTGCCTACGTTACTAAATAAAATACAAAAACATATTTATTTATACTAGGTACAAATTTATTATGTGGGCTATAATTTACGCAAAAAAAAAAGGTTACAGTATGAGTAGGCACCTTAGGCCGAATGGGGTGATTTGGATTAAATATAAACATTCCTCCAAATTGCACGAACTTTAGGAGATTGGTCCATGACAGTAAGCAGACTGTCAAAGCACTGTACTCTGCCTCCAAGCTCATTTGGACTAAATACCTGGTTCATGAAAGCCACCCTGAGTGCGGAAAAATATTAAAAGCTATATGTGAATATAACAGTCGTCGTTTTTGAAAATGTTAAGAGTTGTTGTGTATGTGTTCTACCTATTATAATATTTTTTTTTAGTTGGGTTGTCCTTATTTTTGTACAAGAATATATTATATTTGCTGTAAAAATGGGTATTACATTTTTATTTATATCTAGCAAAAATAGCTATAAACAACAAACTTACGTAAGCTTACGTTTGACTTTAAAATATAGGCTCTTTGTCAAATTTTACTCTAAGTGAGAAAAAGGTCTCTAAGTATCTCTAAGCTCACCGTGCTAACCCACTAAATAACTTTTGAATATTTTCAACAATAAATTTTTGTATGTTTTGTTTTCAGAATCGCAAATTCAACAATAAATCTCGAGGTATGGATACCTCCAGATTATGACACCTACGGTATAGATTTCGTGAGAGAATGTGGCAGTGTGTCGCCTCCTGGACGATTCGGATGGTTCATTCCCATCAATATGACACAGCCAATAAAAGAATACTACAATCCTGACAGTAAAAGTGACATTAAATCTATACACTGGAGACATTTCAGAAACCCCAAAATCATGAGATATTTCGATATCGAAAATTCTGTTTTAGACACGATTGAGATTAGAGGATATAACAAACGTTGTTCGAGTAATGCAACGACGTAAGTATTATTTAGTTATTTGATATTATATGTTTCTTTCTTTTTGTATACGTAGTGATTTGATAATAACTACACATAAAAAATATGACAAATTAGTTACTTACTACCCAGTCTGTCATTTTCTTTATAATATACATTTTTGACAATGTTTAACAAGATGTCTATTAATATAATGGCTCTTGTAGACATTATATTCTCACTTGTTTTGGATTCACTGTAAATGTAGAGCTTTCCTCTAGTGATGCCGCGAGACGAGACCAAATTTCTACTCTCGTCTCGTCTCATCTCGACACCATTCACTCTCGACACTCGAGACGAGAATGAAGGGGTCGAGAGGAGACGAGATTCTCGTTTCGTTTCGACTTTTTATATAAGAAATTCCTTATCTTGTAGATATAAATACATACGCTTTTTTATTTCGTCTCAAAAAAACAGAAAGAACAATAAATTAACATATTGATGCTTGGATATGTTTGACTTTTGGCTTATTTCTTTTAGAATTGGTGAAATTCAAAAGTCATATAATACTCGACCAAATGTTAATAACTTTTCTTAACCCCTTTACCTTACTTAATAGTCTAAAATTGTCTTGATTAATCCTAAAAGGATTTGTTTATAATTCTCTTCTCTTGAAGCAGAAAGTAGAACCTCCTTAAAAATGAAGTTGCGTTTAAAAATTAGCAAAGCTCGTTTGTTTAAATGAGATTTTATTTTTATTTTTAGAAATTTAGTACTTACCTGTTTAAAATATTAAAAATACTTCTGCAAATTTTTAAAAAATCTGAATGCATAATGCACATGAAAAATTTTATCTACGATCGTGTTATTTTACGAAAAAAAATGTAGTTATCCAGGATGAAACCTTTGCCAAAATACTAAAAATTTCCTTGGTAGAAATAGTGCATATTTCTAAGAAAACGAATCGGCTTGCATACCACTTTGAGAATCTTTACATACTACTTAAAACAGGGATGTAGACAAAAGTAGATTTTGGGGGGGCTATTTGGGGCATTAATTATTCTAGAGGGGCACATCGATTTTAATAATAATAAAATAGATATATATGATATCAAAAGAATATATTTATTTAGAAGAATTTAAAAAATAATCAAAATAACAATAGTATTACTTATTCACATATTTTACAAAAAACAACTCTTTTGCCAAATCGTCTTTGCGACAGTGGATTTAAAGATCTACGCCAAAAATATTGTTGGGCTGATCCTGTTCTATCAAAAAAAAAAAAACTGCTAAATTACTTAAAAATTTTGGAGGCTCTTAACATTCAAAAATTTTGGTAAGATATAAATATTGGCTAATAGAATTTTCTTTAATTTCTTTCAAAACAGGAACATAAGCAGAAAATTCGAATCTTTAGAATATAATTTGTATGTAACTTCCGTAAAAATTAAGGTATTTGAATTTAAAAAAAGCGTTTTGAAGGCGAAGGGTGTAGCTAAGATAAACAGAGGGGCAATTTTTTCTTCCCAAACTCTGCATTTGGTCAGATGGCATATTTGACTTGACGTAAATTACCAATTGCATTATATATCATAACATTGCGTGTATAGGTTTACATAATTAAGAGTACACGTAGTATGTTAAATAATTTCGTGCATTTATGTAATTTTTGGGCCACCTCAAAATTACAGATTAAAAATTTCATTTTATGAAAAAAAACTTTAATGTCGCCCTATCTTTGTTATTTATTGTTTAATTTCTTTGTAATAGATACTAGAATAGACATTCAAGAAAAACTTCTGTAAGTGGCATCACAAGCTTCCTAATACCACAGTGTCGGATACTGTGCTAATACTTCGTCAGTTATAGGTAAATACAGAAATTAATCTGGCCCAATGCAGAACTTTGGGTTTTTTTGCCCTCTAGTTCAATACCTCAATACCTACACCTTTTCCGTAAAAATAAATTTATCTTATTCAAATATCTTAATTCTTTCAGAACTTATGGTGAAATTAGTTTTAGCAGATTTAAAACATTCGAATTTTCTGTCTTTCGTGCTTTTTTTAACGAAATTCAGAAAAAACATCTTTGTTAGACAATATCTCAAAAAACGGCGCCTCTTATCAAAATGTTTGATAGGTCATAAGATATTATTTTTTATTCCCGTTAACGGCGTCCAAAACTATTATAAAATTACGCCAATAAACGTTAAACATTGTATTTAAAAAATTTAAATAGTTTACAAGTTATGGAAAAACAAAACAGGGTCAAAAAATAATGACGCGCAAGTGAGGGGTCTGATATGTTGTTCAACATATTTCAGAGCAGCTGAACCAATTTTCAGCTCAACGATATTTTTTGTCAGATTTTCCTGGCATTTTGATTAAATCCTCTGGCCTAATTTCCGAGGAAGTATTAATAAAATAAAAAAGTTCCATAAAATAACCAACACAAGAAGGCGGAAAACAATTTTTACCCATCCTAGTAGCTCGGCTTATTAGACTGATTTCTTAAATTGCTTGCCTTCTTACGCTTTTAAACACCAAACAAAATGCTGCTCATTTGGGGGACCAGCGGGGGGAGGGCAGAAATTCCATAGGGGGAGCGGCTCCCCTGGCCCTTCCTTATCTACGTCCCTGCTTTGAAATCCTCTGCGTACGACGAATGACAGTTTGAGAACTTCGGCTTTATTATTTTTGACAGTCGATTGAAGGTATTCCCATAAAAATCAATAAATCTTGTGGTAGAATTTCTCTAGATTACCTATACCCCGGGAAAAAAATTAAGGGCAATTTAATTTATGAACGCGATTTTTTTTTAATATTGAAATATTTCTTCTTATTTAGAGAGGAAGGCAAAAATAAATCGTCTCGTCTCGCTGCAACACTACTTACCTCGAAATAAACACATTTCAGCCAAAAAAAAAAAGTTGCGGATGAACCACTTTTTTTGCGAAAAAAAGCATAACAAATAATTACAACTTGGTAAGGCACTCTATGGTTATAAACGTCTATTGTTACTTAAATTGTATTAAAATTACATGCAGAATAGGAAATAATAGATAATTACAGTATATTATTATCTAATATACTGTTTTTTAATTTACGTTTTTAAAGAACTAATGTTAAAAGTGTATCAACAAGATATGTTGATGGTATTCTATTAAAAAATTCTTAAACAGAAAATTAACTGACATTTGACATATCGTGATTAATCGGCCATTTCATCTTATTCAAGAAGCAATGTTGCCAAATTTAATTTCATTTTGCCAGCGAATAATTTATTACTGTTTATTAAGGTTGTTAGTAATATTTTGTTGCAACTGCTATCATTAGGACCACAATATGAAACAGTAAAGGGTTAGCACCAGGTTAGACGCCGAAGACATTATCATTAAAGGCTTAACATCAAAAACCCGTACAGTACAAGAGCCGCCAGAGGAGTTGGTGGCCAACGTTGACGCAGTCGGTAAATCGGTTAAACACAAGAGCGGAGTCACTAAGTGAAACGGCACCGGGTTAGCACCAGGTTAGGCGCCAAAGGCATCATCATTAAAACCATTACGTACAAAACGGTACAGCTCAATCACTGGCAACGTAGAGTTAAGTTTAAAGTATTTACATATTAAACGAAGAAATGTAACGCAATTTGTCAACGCTGTAAGTGTCCTTTTATTTCTAATACTATATCAAGGAGTTTTTGCACTGCAATGTTTGGAAAATTGTAGGAAATTTGGTCAGTTTTTTTTGGGTCAAAAGCGCTTAATTCGCAAATTTTGTTGTTTTAATCTGTATTATAAGACATAGGCTTTCGTTAAAAATTTGGAAAAATCGTAAAATCCGAAATACTTACTTTCAACAAGACCCGATATTATTACCATAAATAATTCCGTTACATGATAATCGAAATGAAAGTTACATTATCTACCAATACAAGAAAAGTGTTACTTCCTGTTTAACGTGAAGTGCTACAAGGATCAGTTCAAGAAGTAGAGGTATTTTTTAAGCCGGATTTCAGGAAAGTTAGGAAGCTGGCAATTTTTTTAAAGCCGAAGTTTATGTTGTTAAATCATCCTCAAGTTAAAAAAAAAATTGCAAAAAAATGTAAAAATTGATTTTTTTGCCAAAATCTACCAAAATATGCAGATAGAACAATTATGTAAATGTAAAAAATGAAGGTCAGGACAGCAAAAGGTCCTATTGATTTTTTTCCTAAATATATGGTTTCTAAGGTAATACGATTGGAATCTATAGTTAATTTTCTCCGACCATCCTGTCCAGTTAAAAGTCAGAAAATTATTATTTTTAGATAATTGAAAATAGATTCAAAAGGTGAAATCCGTGTCTATATTTATGTTATAATTAGTTTTTACCAACAAACTGGGCATATCGGAACGTGCATATGGTGCGTGCACAATGCGGCATCTGCTGAAGCTTTCTCACATGATCCACTTTTATTCAGTTTAGAATTTTTTCCTCCACTACACAAAAATGATATTCGGTATAATGAATGGAAAGATGGTGAATTGCTCTTTGATTTTATATATTATACCCGGAAAATACCTTCAGAAATAGGGGATTTAGGTAACGGTAAAAGTCAGATTTTAACAGACTCAAAGGGATATTTCAATTTTTCAAAAACTGGAATACTTCTTTGATTAGACTGGCTGATTAGATTGACTTTCAAACCCACATTTTTTCAAATACTTATATAAATAGTTATATTAATGAAACGCATATATTTCGCTATGTCTAATCTTATTTGTTATTGTGATATCGGTTATTAGTCAGCTGCATTCCCAAAAGTAGAATTATACATACGCAATCACCATTTAATGCAATAATGACTTATCTCGGATTTTATTCAAGAGTCCAAGGATTGTTATAAAGCGATTAAATTCATAAAAAGAAAGACAGACATCTTGGAAAAAACCACTGGTATTGGTTATTGATTTATCATAATTCTTTTTAGAATGCAGCTGATTATTTAATTGCGGATATGTCACAAAATTATTTAGTTTAGACATAGGGGAGAGCAGTACAAAAAAACTGTGCGTAGAATTTAAATTTAGTATGCATATATGGAATTGCATTAAAATTATTATAATGTGATATTTAACGTCCTAATAAATTTAGGAATATATGTGTAGCGGGTTTAGGACAGAAATAAAAAACCCTTTTTTCTTAAAAAAAGATCCGACGTTTCGACTGTATATTTAGTCTTCTTCGGGGCTAAAAGGAAACAAAAAACATTTGTTGTTACTTTTTCTTGTAAAAATTGACTGGTGTACATTTTTTTAATAATACGTGAACTGTACGAACAAATTAATTAAATAATTAATTACTAGTTAAAACACAATTGGTAATTTTTAAAAAACTACAGAGATACACGAACTACCAGTACTTACGACTGTTTTTTTATAATAGAAATATGTATATACATAATTTTTTGCAGGCTACTAGAGATAATATATTTTAATTAAAAAAAGGAATATAGTTATTTTTATTTTAATAAACCAGAAAAGTTTTTTTTTACTAATAATACATACCTATTTTTAAATATGGGATTTATGTCAACACACAAAAGTATATACATGCCCATATGAAGCCCAAGGAAGACGATGACATTATTTTTACAACAATAACAAGACAAACCCGACATTCAGAATAGATGGACCACAGCAACTAAGAGGTGAAAACTTGGTCTGCCACCGTTATCAGACATTCTTTTGTTTTGTATTATGTTTTTTCCCAAATTGTTATTATTTTGATCTGGTAGCAAGACTATTATTATTTTATCATTGTTTGTTTAAATTCATTTAATAAGTGGTTGTATTGGATACTAAGAGCTTGTATGTCGGTCCTATTATTTACAATATTATTTAGGTTTATATAAATCATTTCGCTGATATTATCTTTAAAGTAGTTTTTTCCTTATCCAGTATCTCAACGTTATCCAAATCGAAATCGTAACCCAACCTAAAATGGTGTTCTGCTAGTGCCGTTTTTTCTGGTTTATTGCGTTAATATTCCCTACAATCATACTTATGTTGATATACCCTATTTTTTAAATATTGTTTCGTGACATCTACATATGATTTTTGGCAATTTCCACAAGGAATTTGATAGACAAGGTTGGGTGTTATACAATGCAAGATTACAATTAGGATACTTTTTGCTGATGTTTTCTGAGAGATTTTTTATGTAGGGAAATTTGTAATAATTTACTTCTTCCAGTCGACTTCCTTTTGTTTGTTTGTTTTAATAATTTACTTTTATAACTAGTATTATGTATATACATATTTGTATTATAAAAAAAGTCTTCCGTTAGTACTAATAGTTCGTGTAGCTCATTGGTTTTTTTAAATTACCAATTGTGTTTTAACTAGTAATTAATTATTTAATTAATTTGTTCGTACAGTTTATGTATTATTAAAAAAAAGTGTACATCAGTCAATTTTTATAAGAGAAAGAAACAACAAATGTTTTTTGTTTCTTTTAGCCCTGAAGAAGGCTAAATATATAGTCGAAACGTCGGCTCTTTTTTAAGAAAAACGGAATTTTTATTTCTGTCCTAAATCCGCTACACATCTATTCTTAAATGTATTAAGACGTTAAACTTCACATTATGGATATTAGTAGAGGATTCTTTCAACTCGTTCAAAACACCTATGGAAGAACTGTAATAGATCTTATGAAGGCATGGATCAGTATGGACAAAATACTTGCTTCGTTACGAACCAGAATAATATTTTTATTATAGTGCAGAAAAAAGACTGTTTTTCCAAATCACATAGTAAATAATGTTAAGAGTTTGTATTCTTTAAAAACTGACGAATCTCCATATTCAAAACACGTAGATAACATGTTAAGAGAATTTAAAAAATCAATATTAAACCTAGAAATCAAAATTACCGTTTTTAAAACGAAAAATTTAATGTGAACTGGAGACAACAAAAAGCACAATACGCGGCATTCTACACGACAACATGTTTACTAATTTTTGTAACTCATGCCATAGCAATTATAAAAAACTGTTTTTGTCTATTAAAAAGAGTAATTTAAAAAAAATTCAACAATTATCTAATAAACAAACAACTTTTGATCTCCAAACGCACGAAAAATATTTATATAATTTTACTGACAGATCTACCAGTGGAGAATTCTCTGCGCTGGCCCAAATTTTGCTTTGCATTTTAATAAAAACCAAAATTTACCGATTCCCACGATAATTAAAGATCTCGAATATTATATAAATTCTCAATCGATTTCTCAGGAAGAAAAACAAGAAATAAGGGCAACATCTGTTAATATAACTATTAATTATGTTAATAAGCTTAAGAATAATTACTTTAAGGATTCAAATATATCCATAACTAGAGATATTTCCACTAATGTAAATCATTCTCAAAGAACATCAACAGACAAGGGTAACTCCACTGAGTATGTAGAAGGCATAAACATTTTATTGAAAGATCCACAAACCAAAAAAGGGGCGATATATTAGCGCTTGCACTTCAATTCCTCGCGACTTCTTTTTTAATATAAATGAATACCTCTTTAGCTCTAGTTATTTTTCATTTAACGGAGAAATGTACCAACAACTCGACGGTTCGGCAATGGGTAATCCAGCTAGTCCAGTACTCGCTAACTTAGTCGTGAATGACTTATCAGTTGCATAGAAGAATAACTACCTTTCGAACTCCCATTCGTTAAATTATGTGTCAATGATACTCTCCTGGCTTGTCCACGAGCCAAAGCTGAAAGCCTTTTATCACACTTTAACACCTACCATCCTAGGTTAAAGTTCACCATGGAGTTAGAAATCAAACGGCGCGCGGCGGTTACTCCGTTTGATACCATGGTGATTAGATCTGAGGATGGAGTTTTGAAAAATCAACTGGTATGTCAAGGCTACTGCTTCATGGCGAGTGCTAAACTACTTATCAGGGCACGCCACTTCACATAAAATTAGAACAATAAAAAAATCTTTCCTACAGAGCTTTCAACCTCAGTAGGCTGAAGTATATAAAGGAAAATGAAATTAAAGTAAAAGCTATCCTAAACAATAATAACTACCCATTGCCACTTGTCAATCGAGTTTTAACTAATTACAAAAGTAAATTATCAAAAAAAAAAACAAAAGAAAGTCGACAGGAAGAAGTTAATTATTACAAATTTCCCTACATAAAAAATCTCTCAGAAAGCATCCAAAAAATCATCAGCAAAAAGTATCCTAATTGTAAGCTTGCATTTTATAACACCCACACCTTAAACTGCCTTTATACGGCACTAAAAGACAATGTACCCAAGGAACTAAACTCCAACCTTGTCTATAAAATTCTTTGGAGAAATTGCCAAAAATCATATGTAGGTGTCACAAAAGAATATTTAAAAAATAGGGCTTATCAACATAAGTATAATAAAATTGTAGGGAACGTCAACGCAATAAACCAGAAAAACGGCACTAGCAGAACACCATTTTAGGTTGGGTTACGATTTCGATTTTGATAACGTTGAGATACTGGATAGGGAAAAAACTACTTTAAACGTAATATCAGCGAAATGATTTATATAAACCTAAATAATACTGTAAATAATAGAACCGACATACAAGCTCTTAGTATCCAATACAACCACTTATTAAATAAATTTAAACAAACAATGATAAAATAATAATAGTCCTGCTACCAGATCAAAATAACAACAATTTGGGAAAAAACATAATACAACACAAAGGAATGTCTGATAACGGTGGCAGACCAAGTTTTTACCTCTTAGTTGCTGTTGTCCGTCTATACTGAATGTCGCGTTTGTCTTGTTATTGTTGTAAAAATAATGTCATCGTCTTCCTTAGGTTTCATATGGACATGTATATACTTTTGTGTGTTGACATAAATCCCATATTTAAAAATAGGTATATATTATTAATTAAAAAAAACTTTTCTGGTTTGTTAAAATAATAAAATATAAATAACTCTATATCGCTTTTTATAATTAAAATATATTATCTCTAGTAGCCTGCAAAAAATTATGTATATACATATTTGTATTATAAAAAAAAGTCTTCAGTAAGTACTAGTAGTTCGTGTATCTTTTCTTGTTATCTTCTGTTTTTTTTAATTACCAATTGTGTTTTAACTAGTAATTAATTATTTAAATAATTTGTTCATACAGTTCATGTATTATAAAAAAAAAGTGTACAGCAGTCAATTTTTATAAGAAAAAGCAACAACAAATGTTTTTTGTTTCTCTTTAGACCTGAAGAAGACTAAATATATAGTCAAAACGTCGGCTTTTGAGAAGAAACGTAACAATAGTTTATTTAAAACTTTCATTTTATACTTATTTTTCCTTGGAAATTAAAAAAATTGTTAAATTCCGTATTGAAACACCCTGTATTTCAAAAATTGGATGATAAAAGTTTATTTAATTTTGCATAATAACTACTAGGGTCTAACACTACAACATATAAAAAATTTACAAAAATACAACGTCATCAATTTTTAATGGGAGGTGTACTTGGTCCTTTACTTTTAAAAGTCAACTTTTGTAGCAGTTCCAACTTAAAATAATATTTTTATAATACTGGTAGATGGTATCACTAAATATAAGTCAAATACTATATTGAGTTTATGATCGATATTATATTTTCGATCGATAAACGTAGTTGTAGAGTGTGAAACAGGTTTTGTAGCTAGAATTTTACGATTAAGGCAAATTTTGAAAAAAATAGTGCATTTCATTTGTATTGGCTCCGGGTAAATCAAATCTGGGTACAACGCTCTTAAATTTGAAATTGATATGTTAACTGATAAGAAAAATAACAAGGTGGTAATATAGGTATACCCATAAAATAGGTAGGCAGAAACATATTTTTTTTCCTTAAGTAGAAAATGGTTAAAGAAGGTTTATGATGTCTTATTACCACTTTTTTTATATTATCATCAAAAATTATCAAAATATCAAGGCACGAATTACCTTGATATTTTGATAATTTTTTTTTATCGAAGAAGCTACTAAAAATTCCTACACGCATATTTTATAAATATAAGGTTTAATTTTAAAAATATTTAATGGAATGTTATTCTTAGTATTCGTCCGCAGTATCTGTGAAGGTTGTGTTTAGTCATATAAGTAAAATTGGCGAGTAAACAACCGATCGTCAAAAACAATGTCCTTAATTGGTCACTGAACCCAGTTCCTTTAATTTTGTTTTTCAAATAGGTAAAACATTTCAGTAGATCATAGGCAAATACGTCCTCTACGTTTCTATTTATACACTTATAATAATAATGTCGCGTAGTGATAGTTAATGTTAAACTTTTACTAGTTATGCATTCTTATAAAAAGATTAAAAGAGCAAGGACGTTAGAACATTTAATTACATAAATATTAGAATTATGTATATATATATATATATATATATATATATATATATTATTGATGGTTGTTTGTTCACACAATATATTGTATATATACGTATACATTTTTGCTCGATTTTCGATTTAATTTGACAAAATTCTTAATCGTTTTTATTTCATGTATGTATCGTTTGCTAAATCATATTATAAGTAAGAATGCTCTCTGAAAACCATAAACTTATTAATTGTATCTGTTTTCCTCCCTTCCTCTAACTAAACAGTATTTGACATTAACACAATCTTAAACAGGGTGCTATTCCCTTGTTATCTAGTTTTTTTTCGGCTGTTTGCTTGATATCAACGTTTCATCACTAGGGCTTCGCAAGACCAATACTCTAGTCTAGAAGTGTTGATATTCGCACTCAGCTACACACAGCTTATAGAAAATCCCTTAGAGGTTTTAATGAAAATGTATCCAAAATCGTTATATTTTAAACAAAATTATAGATTGTGTAAAAATTTGTGGGCAAGACAACACTTAGCTCAGTCTTAGTCTTGGTCTCATCATAAAAAAGTGCCTTATGTATAAAGAATATCATCAGTTTCTTGGTCAGCTGGACTTCCCAAGTAACAGTGGTTTTCACAACTATATTTCCGGGATTATATAAATATATGAAACTATATTTATTATTCATGAGTATTTCTTATATAATTTTTGGTACAAGTACCTATCGTCACCAAAAGTAAATGGGACTCTTGGACTACTGTATATAATTTTTAATGTCAAATATTTGTTAAACTATGCATTTGAGGTTAAATGGGACAAATTTACTATTATGATTTTAAACTTTTGATGAACAATTTTTGTTCCAGATTTTTGGACAAGTGGGTTTTAATTTCAGTTCTAGCCACCAAAACGTTTGTATTAATATTTTAAAAAATATAATATGTTTGCTTCTTAGCTTGTTAAGAAATTAAATTATGTTTTCTTGGAAGTATTAGTTTAAAATATTATATACAGGGTGTTTTAAATTCGACCTCCACCATTGGGATCTCGGGAATTATCGGAGATACGAGGATGGTTAAATTCGGGTAAAGTTGTGCTTTTATGTGCCTAAACAATATACCGTTGAGAAATCTCTAAAATCCCGAGAAGTTCCGAAGATATAGTGCTCGTTTTAGTGTAAAAAAACAACATATCCTGTAAAATTAGATGTATTAAAAAAATTATCGTTTGGTGATAATAATTTTTGGGTTCTTGTATCGTTAACGAACCCATGCATTTGTAGTCATTTTAAATTTTAAATGATAGCCTATTGTGTATAGAGTATATTAAAAGTAAAAACTAACATTTCCCACTCTTTTTAACCAATCACCAAAAATAATTGTTTTATTCTCCTTCTTTCGATCTTATTTATTTAAAGTTTACTGTAGTATGAGGAAGTTTTATGCTTGTGTGCCGTTACAAATGACTAAATTAAACAGTTTTCATTAATTTTCATTACTAATAAAACAGAAATAACTTATATTCTTTGTTTTTATATTTCTAAATGACCTCTAAAAACAACTATTTATTTCACATATAGAAGGGGATTGTCAAGTCTTAAATGTCAAATGCGACATATGTGGACAGTATTGCCATGTTGCAAGTAGATTTTCAAACAGTTTGTTTATTTTGGTTAGGTTTGTTGTAAAAAAAGCGGGCAGAAGCGTATCAACAAAATTTCGGGTCTATATTAAAACAAAACCTATATCGTTAGGTGAATCTCTCTCGTTAGCATTAGGTTAGCGCAGGTTCGTCGATAAAGTGTGCCGTTACAAATGACTAAATTAAACAGTTTTCATTAATTTTCATTACTAATAAAACAGAAATAACTTATATTCTTTGTTTTTATATTTCTAAATGACCTCTAAAAACAACTATTTATTTCACATATAGAAGGGGATTGTCAAGTCTTAAATGTCAAATGCGACATATGTGGACAGTATTGCCATGTTGCAAGTAGATTTTCAAACAGTTTGTTTATTTTGGTTAGGTTTGTTGTAAAAAAAGCGGGCAGAAGCGTATCAACAAAATTTCGGGTCTATATTAAAACAAAACCTATATCGTTAGGTGAATCTCTCTCGTTAGCATTAGGTTAGCGCAGGTTCGTCGATAAAACTATCATTAAGGCCTATGGTATATATTTCCAGAAAATTAGGTGAGTTTAGCAACACTGCACATCACTTCGTTTCTTGATTTTGTCCAAACCATCATAATAGAGTTTTTACACAGAAAAGTAGTGAAATTCGCGAAATTTTTCGATTGTTTTTTCGGGAAAAAAGTGGAAAATGTTACGAGTTTTTACTTTTAATCTAGTCGATACACCATAGGCCCATTTAAAATTTAAAAAACGACAAATGCTTCGGTTCGTTAACGACACAGGACCCATAGATGCATTATTCACTATACTATAAGGTTTCTATAAAAAGACGTGTATTCATTAATTTTAGTAATCATCTATTTTTATTGTAGTTTAATACCATAAAATATATTTTATACCGATCTCTATGAGCGTCCTTAAAAAAATAAATGGAGACGTAGTGTTTATGAGATTTTTAATAACATTTTAGTAACATTTTAATTTAGCGCAACTTTAACGTAAAGTTTATTATTTTTAATTTTGCAAATCTCATAATAACCTATATAAAGTAATGTTCTTTTCCATCATTTTACTTGAGAATGCAGGTATTTTTACATAAATTCTTCAGTAATATATTTAGTTTTTTTAATTATTAGTCTTTCTTCTGAATTTGAGTGAGAATCAAATGTTCAATAATAACTAACTTAATAAAATTTTCCCTGTAATAAAGTTTTGTTTTTATTTGCGAAAGGACCCCGCCCAATCCTTATGGGAAATGACTTTCAGTCAATATTCCTAAATATTTGCTATGTTGCAGTTCTCGGCATCCTAATCAAAAGATTTCATAGGCACAACTCCATCCTGCGGCTAGTTTTCGATGTACGAAATTTTGCGTGTTTCTCATTTTATGCAATTTTTGTTTTTGTTTTTAAATACTTAATACACGTTACTATGTATGTATGTTCTAGTTTTTGTTACATACTCGACCACATCTGAAACTTTTTTACAAAAAGTTCAATTAAGTTAAAAGAAACTGTCAGATTTGGCCAATGTTTTAATATGTTCTTTAAAATTAAATATAGATTAAAGAATTATATGGAAAAGATTTGTAAATAGCTGACATTACCGTGGCCATGAATTTTAATACACGTTACGCATATTGCAGGGATATTTATGTAGGCGGTAAAAGTGACACACATTAATTATAGAATGAACCGTGTCAGTAAATATATCTGTTATTATTTACCATTCCATGTTTTTATTTTTTTTTTTAATTAAAATGTGTCACTTTGACGGACTATCTACTTTAATATTTTTGCAGTAAGCCTAAGAGGTCTAGTTTTTGAGATGATGAATAGGTTACAAAACTTGTATTAAAATTCATGGCCCCGGTTGTGTCAGCTATTTACAAATCCTTTCGATACACTTCTTTAATCTTTATTTAATTTTAAAAAACATATTAATAAATTAGCCAGATTTGACTGTTTGTTTTAGCTTAATGGAACTTTTTGTAAAAATTTGAATTTTAGCGTATACCAGGTGTGATCGAATATGAATCAAAAATGACCGCAATGTGGAAAACAGTCACACGCTCTATGATATTCTGTGTTTTAAATTGAATTGAATTAATTAATTAATGTAAAGTAAAACTGATAAAATACTTCTATTAAGATTTATCTAAAAATTAACAGGGTAATTCCGGGGAAGATGGAGCAACGCTGTAATTCACCACTGGTTACGGATCTGTAGGTGAGACGTCAGTATGTTTTAAGTGGTCTAATATGTACACCTGGTTGGCCGGAAATTTTTGTTTTTAATATAAAATTAGATTGTTGATCTACGACAACTAATTGTTCACCGTCGAAAATGTGTGCAGTGTTATAGTTTTCACAAGACTGGTAAGTTATTGAAATATTGATTTCTAAGTTATGCTTGCGGCGGGGATTAAAACCTGAAATAAATGTTAGGCGTAGTTGTCAGATTTAGCTGTCGGCTGCGTCATCTCACCCTGCAAGTTTGGGTGTGATGGCGCAATCAGATGCGGGTTAGGTTAGGTTAGGTTAGGTTAGGTTAGGTTAGGTTAGGTTAGGTTAGGTACACTTCTTTAATCTTTATTTAATTTTAAAAAACATATTAATAAATTAGCCAGATTTGACTGTTTGTTTTAGCTTAATGGAACTTTTTGTAAAAATTTGAATTTTAGCGTATACCAGGTGTGATCGAATATGAATCAAAAATGACCGCAATGTGGAAAACAGTCACACGCTCTATGATATTCTGTGTTTTAAATTGAATTGAATTAATTAATTAATGTAAAGTAAAACTGATAAAATACTTCTATTAAGATTTATCTAAAAATTAACAGGGTAATTCCGGGGAAGATGGAGCAACGCTGTAATTCACCACTGGTTACGGATCTGTAGGTGAGACGTCAGTATGTTTTAAGTGGTCTAATATGTACACCTGGTTGGCCGGAAATTTTTGTTTTTAATATAAAATTAGATTGTTGATCTACGACAACTAATTGTTCACCGTCGAAAATGTGTGCAGTGTTATAGTTTTCACAAGACTGGTAAGTTATTGAAATATTGATTTCTAAGTTATGCTTGCGGCGGGGATTAAAACCTGAAATAAATGTTAGGCGTAGTTGTCAGATTTAGCTGTCGGCTGCGTCATCTCACCCTGCAAGTTTGGGTGTGATGGCGCAATCAGATGCGGGTTAGATGGTACAAATACTATTTTATTTTATTATTTATTCCATTGCAATGCCTACCAGGTACAAAAGACAAGTTGGTTCTTCGCTGGGCAATTGGAATGAAAATCAGTTAGTTCAAGCCGTAACTGCAGTAAATATTGGTTCTGTGGGAGTAAATGAAGCTGCACAGAATATCCTCTAGGACCTTCAGCATGCCTTGGTGCTGATAGTGAAAATAAAATAGTGAGCCATATAAAAATATTACAAAAATATGGGTTTGCTCCTACCCGTAGGGACGTACGTGTCATGGCATTTAAATTAGCAGATCAACTGCAAATCAAGCATCGTTTCAATTAGATATGTGTAACTCAGGAGTAAGATGGCTCAAAGAATCAGCTCAGTTAAATGAGTCACTGAAGCAGCTCCGCGGTACAGATCTTTTTCGAGGCTGACCCACCTCTCACTTACAGCGTAACGGAGCGGGAACGACTTGCGACGATAAGCCGCAGAATAACGACCGCTGAAAGAGTCGAATTGCATTGCAATACGTCCTGTTTGTTATATTCTCGATGCGGCGCGACTTGGCGGTCTTTAGGTTTTATCTTTTTATTTCGGCTGTTTAGATATAAAATAAATACAAATATAGGTATTAGATATAGTTAGAACTGCTTGGTAAATACGCATACAAAATAAGGCAATTTACTATTTAAGAAAATATTGTAGATTGAAAAATGCAATAAACTTAAATATTATTTATTCTTACATTATGGAAAAGAACAAAATGACTTTTTATTGTGAAGTCATTTTTAATATTAATTATACAAATATCTATTATAAGTTTTAATACCTATCTTAAACGAAATAAATAAGAGCCTAATTTATTTGATAAATCTCCAGCAGAAATTCTGCATAGTCAGACTGTATAACGCTAAAAATTAAAACACTAAACTTGACCAATTCCAGTCAGGGTGGCAGAACCGTGGTCCGTGAGTCAATTCATGAGTTAGGGGCCTTGTCAAACGACGTTAGGAGTGTATTTCGCTCCTTCGTTACGCAGCTCAATTGAGCCGACTCAGTGAGCTGACTCAGTAAAGTGAGCCAGAGTCAGTGAAGAGCATCATTAAAAAGAGTTACATGTCCTATCTCTAGTTCCAATAGAGAATCTGGGAAAGCTGGGTGTGATTGGTTAAATTTATTCTTATCGCGCCATCCAAATTTACCAATTCGAAAGGCAGAAGGGGTTTCTCTGGCACGCGCTCAAGGAGTGCGCCGCAAATAAGTTAGTGAATATTTTAAGTTAGTAGGAAACGTCCTTGAGCTTTTTGACAAACCCGGTCAAATTTTCAACATGGATGAGAACGAAAGGGTCTAAAAATGTAGCACAGTTGTTACCTGTTTATATACGCTTATATTCCCCGTGTATAGGCGCTTATATTCCCCGTACATGTATTATGAAAGGCAAAAACAAAAAGGCTGAATATGAAGATGGATTGTCTCGAGGATCTAAGGTGTATATGAACGAGAAATTGGCGACCTCTTTTTCCAATGGCTAAGGGAACCATTTCTCCCGAGAAAACCCCTTGGGAAAGTGGTTCTTCTCCTTGACCGACACGGCTCACACCGCAATAATATTGAAATGCTGGAATTTGCAAACAACAACCAAATTATCCTTGTTTATCTACCGAGTTACATGACCCAATTTTTACAACCATTGGATCGTGGCTTTGTAAAATCACTAAAATTCAATTATTACGATGCGTGTAATCTCTACGTTCGAACAAACCCGACAAGCAAACAACAAACCCGACAAGACATTAACACGGCTGCAGTTTGGTGGACTCCTCGCATCTGCCTGGGCTAAATCTGCAACTGTAAGTAATGCTGTAGGAGCTTTTAAGGTAACTGGTGTAATACCCTTTAATTCAGACGTTATCCCGGAGGATGCTTTCTTGTCAAAGACAATAGCAGAAAAAGAAGGAAATAAACGTGAAAGTAATATACAGGATGGTACACTTAGAGATGGAATAGAAAGAAGCTTCCTGTCTTCTAAATTAAGTGTTTTCAGTGATACACAAGCAACCACATTTCAAGGAAGTGAAGAACACCAGAACATACCCGGATGTTCTAAATCTAGCTATTAATGAATCGAAAACCACTTTAAGCGACGCCATAGAAAATGATCCTCGACCTGAATGTTCCAAAACTAATATTTCTCCTTCAAAATCACCTGATAAAATTGCTGATTTTACTCCTTGAAAGATAATAAATATCATTTCTCCCATGCTCTACCACAACCCCGGTTCAACAAGTAAGAAAACGAAGTAAGCAACTGGCGTCGATACTTAATTCTGCACAAAATATAAGTTGCAAGAAAATGAAACAGGAAGGAAAATATAAAAAACCTAGCAAAAAAAATGCTTTAACCAAAAATGAAAAAGAAAAAGTTTAAAGAAAAAATTCTTCTTCAGAATCAGAAGATGATACTAATATCTCTTTGCATGATTCTTCAGATGCAACAACGAAGAGGAAGGACGATTGGCTTAAATGTATCCGGTGCTTGTCTTGGTTTCACGAAACATGTTCTCGTTGTACCGAACTATGTGTTTTTTGTGCAAAATCTGTTTTGGGCAACAACGAAAATTAAAAAAAATGAATCTATCTTATGCGCTAACTAACCCGCATTGTGCGCGCCATCTCAATCGCAACTTCCGGGTTAGATGCAGATCTTTTGCATGTTTTCTTGTAATATATTTTTTCCAATAGCATGTAAGTTTTGATCAAAGTTTGTTTCTGTATATCTGTACTCTAACAATTATATAATAAATGTTTAATTTTTAGAAGCCCGTAGGATTTTTATTTTATTTTTTATTAATTTTTTCAAAAGTGTGCCCCATCTCCTCCGGAGTTACTCTATATCAAAATACCTTCCTAGTAAGGATATATTATCCTTGACAACTGCAGTTAACAACTAAATTTAGTTATCATACTTTTGTATTCCATTTCATTTAGTAAATCATGTGCAATTTTATAAACAGTATGTGAAAGTGTACAGTTTTCATTGACGACCTCAGAAGTTTGTCCAGAGTGTGCAAAAACCAAATAAAAGCTCTTTTAATAGCCTTGTTATAATAATAGATATGTAATATACAATATTTTCATTTTCCAGGGGGCAAATGCCCCCCTTGTCCCACCACTGCGGGGGCCTTGCAGTTTCTTACAGCCTGAATATGGAAGATTATTCCCATTTAAGTACAGACCCGAACTTCCTAAATTTGCATCAGAAAAATCATTTAGTTTATTCCGAGATTTATTTATGACTTAAACAAATTTTTGTAACACTAACACATGCATTTTTTAAATAATCAATATTTGTGAAAATATTTAAATTCTTGTTTATGAAGACTTTGAAATTGGAAATATTTTGAGCACTTTTCCATCGTGTTATCGTATTAGTGAAACGTAGTTAGCGCTCAAGTGTTGATGAATTTCGTTATAACTTGTGTTATACCGGCTTCAGACACATTGCGTTTGCTGTAAAATTGTATAGGGAACTATTATGGCTCTTAAAATTTTATGTCAGTTTTTGGCTAAATTTATTTATAAAAAAACATTTATTTTCAATGTATGGTGCCTAAAATGGCGTCAATATTCTTTAGCGTAGTAAGAAAAATTCAACTGAAAGCTATAAATGAAAGGTTCGCACTTTTGTATTGCTAGCAAGTATCATGGACAACAAAAAAAGGTCATTTGCCAATTCAATCTAAACCTATTCATATTTTTTTCCCAAACTTACTGAGGCTAATTGACCAACCCGAACAACTTTAGGGGAGGGTATAGTGTGTGTCAAAATAAAAACTATGAAATAAATCTTATCGGTTTTCTTATATCCACATATTTTTTTAAGATGACATGTATCAAATAGACGATTCAAGAATTACGTCATCGACAGGTCTTCTGGGGGGGGCACCTTAACCCATTGAATGTAAGTTTTGACCATTAACATAAAATATGTATTGTGTCATATCATATCATTCAATATTTTGATCATATTTGCAGTTAATATCACCACTACGGGTCAAATAGTAAACACTTCCAGACGTTCCAGCGAGGAAATGGCGATACAATTTCTAAAAAATGAAATACAAACCCATTAGAACCTAACATTGTAGTTAGGTACGTTAACAAAATGACATTAATTTGTTTTTTTAACCCAAAAACATGTATTTTACTTGTCTTATTTTGCAAAGGAAGGAAGCTAGTATACCTTATTTTTATACCAATTTGGTGGTTTTGATACTAGCTGCATTAACTATCCAAATACCGGAACCCTACCGCGCAGAACCCCCGCCAGGAACGGTTCTGCATTATTTCTTTCTCTCTTTGGGCTCGATTTGGTTAAATTTAATGTGTTTATTCTTTGTGATAACTTTTTAGGCTATGTATTATCGCTAATGTTTTTGAAAAATATACGTGCCTAAAATATCCGAACTACTTAAATTTTCGACTTAGTGGAGCTGTTACTAAAACTAAATATACATGGGTTAGGTTTTTACAGTGAAATGCAAATTTGCTTAAAATAAATCGTTACAATTTTGAAATTTTGTTACTTTTTAGCTTGCATAGTTATAAATGCTAGTAAATTTAGACACTTTGAGATACGACGGACAACATTCAGAAACTAGAGCCAACAATATTTAAGCAAAACAAGTATGTCGTAATCCTTCTCCAAATTAAAATTTTGACAAAACGCAACTATTTGTTACAAAAATTGTTTTCAGTAATATTAAGTATTATTTCCAAAAACATAAAAGTAAAAAGAAGAAAATGCCCAATTTATTTTACAAACTCTTCAAAATTGATAATCATGTTTTACTGTGAATATTTTAATTTATTCAATTTAATCTATGAAGTGAAATTTCTTAGTGCTGTTCTGAGTTTTAGACTTAATTGAATTAATAAAATCAGGTTTGGGAACAGGCCACACACAAAAATAAGATGTAGGAAATGGTTAACGTACACGAGGAGCTCTTTCTTTCAAATTTTATCAACGTGGCTTAATGATTTTCAATTGTGTTAAAGTGTTGTTCTTCAGGTGATTAACTTTTAACAAATTCACATTGGTAAACATGTCTAAAATTTTTTTGCTTCACGTTTGTGTTCCATAACTCTACAATACACTCGCAAACTGAATTCCTACTGCATCTAGAGTTATGAACGACACGACGATTACTTTGACGAACCTAGAGAACATTGGCTGTGGAATGAGTAGTAAGGTATTTTTTTCAAAAAGAAATGAAATTTTATTATGGTAGAAAAGATAATTTTAAAAGTGATCTCTCTTGAATATCATTATATTAAAAGATTACTTTAATTTTAATTAGTTGTTACTAATATTAATTATTATACTAATAATAATTAATATGTGTATTTATGTGTTTTTTGTATTTTCTTAAGTAACATGTGATCATAGTTTTGTCTTTTTGTTGATAGTATGTTCTTATAACTGTTAAGTTTTTTTTGGAATTTTCTTACAACTCTTTTTCCAACTTTTTACTCACCCATAAATTGGAAGCAATAAAATTTTGTCTTTTACTTGTGAAAATACCATATTTGCTAATTTGTTTTGTCAGATAATACAGAGTAGTTATTTTGTTTTAAATTCACAAGCTGCGTGAAGTTTAAGTTGAAAAAAAACACATATTATGCGTTATTTCAAATGTTGACAAACTGGTGAAGTACCGTTGTTTAATGTTAAAAGCCATTGATAATTAATTATATAAAGTCAGTGGTTTTTTTTCTAGTTTAAAAATCCGTTTCACTTTAATTAGAATGCAGAACTGTTTAGTCTGGTGATTAATTATGTAAATTAGTTAAATAAACTTGGAGATAGTTCATTAAGAATGGTTTATGGAATTTGTTTTATATCGATAATATTTGTATATCTGTAAATCAGAATTTAGTGTATACATTTTTATTATTTTAATAAATAAATAAATAAATAAATAAATAAGGCCTTTATATTAAGTATATCATATACATATTAGCAGTCAAAGCCTGGCGCAGTCTAGCTTCTTTAGCTACTCTACTGAACCAGACTCCAACCAAAAGTAATTAAATAATAATTCGCAATAGATGTATATAAAAAAAATTGATTTCTATTAGTGTAGGTGAAGTAAGATAGAAAAGAGACAACAATAATTAAAAAAAAAAAAAAAGAGTGTAAGGATTCAGGAGAAGCTATATAGACATAGAAAGTTTTATAGTGAAATGTAAAATATCACTGTTTAACCAATATTAATTTAATAATAAATTTTGTTCACTTAAAAGACATTTTTTATATTTATATTTAAATGTATTAAAGTTAAGCGCTAAAAAAGTCTGAGGAAGAGCATTGTAACATTGTACAGCATTAAAACTAAAAGATGTACTTAATGTACTTAGAGTTTCCATTATTTCCTTATTCCAGTTCATGATATAATAAGGGCAAGCCTCAAAATCTAAGTACTTGGTTTACGTAAAGATAAGGAAATTGCAGATTAGAGAATGAAGAAAAGGCTTTTATTGGTACAGTAAATTTCACGAAACACGTTCGTGACATCGTGACCCACCGGTGGATCACTGAGAGTTTTGCTAGTAGACGGTCGTCCCCACCAGTGGATCACGCACTATTGTATATACTATTGTTTTCTAAAATCCCTAAATAAAACGTAGAAGTAAGCAAAAAATAACATAAAACTTAAAAGTAAGTAAAAGAAAATTAAAAAACAAGTTTTTCGTGATTTTTTTTAAAACATGAAATACACATTGTTGGCAGTCCATCACAGTCTTCGCAAAATGTCATTACTTTTGACCCTTGCTTCCTTTCTCCTACCTAATTCTCTTGTAGCATTTAACACACCACTTTCTATTTTGTCTGCCGGTACCTTTATATTTTCCTATTATGTGACTTCTTTTTCCCCCATTTTCTGTTCCTTGATTATTGTGTATTCCCATTAGCAGCATTGTTCTCCCCCGCATCCATATCTAACCCAGTATCTTCATTTTCTGCGTTCAGCAATCCTTCTATTACTTTTTCTCGAAAGGCAAGCGTATCGAGTGTCTTATTGTTCCCAATATTGTAGTTATTATAAATTACCCATACATTTATTATGCACGTTCCAAATTATCTCAAAAATTACTTTTTTATACCATTTGAGGCTTTTCCTCAAAGACATTTGATCAGGTTTCATAATGTTTCAACTTTTTTATTTTTTGTCTCAGTCGGTATTAACTGATCTGTGGTTAGGTACAGAGCTGATCATTAGCACAGGACGCTTATCTAACCACTTTATTACTCGAATCCCGTCGTTGTTCTGCTCACCATAAACTTTTCTTTTTTAAATTTTTTTCTCATACACTCTTAGGATTTCCCTTGCTGTTGCTGTTGACAGTCCAAAAGGTGTTTGCAAAATTTTAGGCTTGTGTAAAAATTGTCTATATACAGAATTCGGCCACTGTTTTTGACGTCTCGTAGTAATTCCATACATATGTCCGGTGGCATGAGTGGTGGCTATGCCTACAGAGTCGTTATTTCCGGCATAGACCCTAAGGTCGTACGTATACCCTTCAAGTGTGCAAATTTGATATAGTTTTACCCCAATTTATGTAACTTCGCTAGAAAGTATTACCTAAATACTAGTCTTCCTCTCCAAGATACCACACTGTCATGACAATTTCTTCAGCTCGATTGAGAGTTAAATAGCCTGTTATTTTTAGCTGCATGGTCATTGTTGTCCGAGAAATGCAAACATTTTAGCAAAATATCGAATCTGTTATGATCCATATTTTTTTTTATACGATCATTACTATACATATCGTTGTTATGATCCATATTTTTTTTTATACGATCATTACTATACATATCGTTGTTAGACAAAAAACCGCATTGTTGATGCCTATTATTAAAATTCCTAGAAAGTTTTGAATCTCCGATCTATTGGTAACTGTCCATTTTCTCAATAAAGATCGTCGCGAGAGTGGCTTGATCTATTGGTATCTGTCCCACCGGTGGTCACGATTAAAATAAGTGGAAATAAAAAACAAACACTTTATATTAAGAAAGTAGATATTTATTTACACAAAAGATGTAGAAATGCAGCCTACACAAATATAAATAAATACGTCTCAGCGCGAGTCCGACCAAATTGTCGCGTGTCCCATAGGTGGGCCACAATGTCTCGAACGTGTTAATTGTTTTACCTCAATGGCTAAGAGAAAATTATCTGGATCGTTCCCATTATATGGAAAAGACCTTGATAACAAACAAATAAAAAAACTTGATTGACTGGATCGTTACTTGATGAAAATCCATTATCAACAATGAAAATAAAACACTTTAAACTATTTTAGATTTTCACTTTTATTCACAACTTGTGAATGTTTCGCTAACACTGTAGCTTCGTCAGAGAAATGGTATTTAAACTAGCACTTTGCTGAATGAGCTTAATTTTTATAAAACATATTTCTAGGTAGACTTTTATAGCCTACGAGAGTTCTTAATAACATCTGGACGGAAATTTCTAACAAAATAGGTTTAAAAGAGGTGAATTATTGATATCTAATGGTCTTTTAAGAGGTACTGGGTGTTTTTACGTTTATTAATTTCCATAGACTCTAAAACTGACAATTTTTTACTTTTCTATTTAACAAATGTTCGGCGTATGTTGAATCTGTTTTATTTTTAATATATGTTCGTTATGCTCTGCTAATCCTTGTTTAAAAGTTCTCCCAGTCTGGCCTATATACCCTTTTGAACATGATACACAGTTTAATTTATAAACCCCGGATTTATTAGTTTTTTCATTGTTATTTTTTTATAAATTTACTTAGATTATTATTTGTGTTAAATGCAATTTTAATGTTCTTTTTACGCAACATAGAAGCCACCTTTTCTGTAGGTTTATCGATATAAGTAAGTATCTTAAATTTATTTCCTTCTTTGGGGTACAGGTTAAATTTTTGAAAGTGATTTTTAATATAATTATTGAAAGGGATATTTCAATTTGGCCAACAGATTTTCAACTTAGCCAATATAAAATGTATTCATTGACATACATGTTTAAAATTTTATATTAACAGTTCTATAAAATATTTAATAAACTAAAATTGTATTAAAATAAATTTTTAATTGCAATTAACAATGTAAATTTCAGCGAGTTTACGAAAAGCTTGCTGCAATGGGATGTGTTCCTCATATTAAACTTTCTCATGAAAGTTTACTCTTGAAAGTTAACTGCAAACTAAGCGCAAACTATTAGTACATTTCAGCAAGTTTGTGCCAAATTAATGCTACGAGCGAGTATACTGCCATCTTTTTTATTAAACTTACAGACAACTTTACCTTTAACCGAACCGAACTTTAGACTATTCAATTGCCACAAATTCGTTGCATACTTTCGGAAGTTATGAAGAAAATCAAAGTAAAGTAATAGGTGAATTACTGTATAGCAATGTGCAAATGATTGATGTATTGTGGTTTTATTGGTTGGATTGCATAATTTTATTAATAATAAATTAACAAACATAAAAGCTTGTTTCGAAATACGGATTACTACTTTTTTATTTCCATATTAGCAAGAAACTTATTTAGAAGTTGTGTACAAGCTTTCCTCAATATGATAAATCTTATTGGAAGTGCTGAACTGAATTATACAAAAGTGTAGGTTAATTTTACTCTAATAGAATTTATTTATATTGCACAAATTTTTTAATTTTGTCTAGCCGGGCTATATTGGTTTGACCTAAAAAATCGAAAAAACTTATTGAATAATTTCAGATAGACACAGTTATTAAATTGGTATTTTTTTCTATATGATCCAAACAAAATTAAGCGTTTTGGACAATCAAAGGCATACTAGATGTAATAATAAAATGATTCTATATATCCAAAAATATATTTATTTTTCCATTTAAAATTCCAAATGTTAAGCTTCTATAATAAATGCATTACTTCAGTGAAGAATATAACATATGACTTTACAAAATAACCTAATTATTTAATAAAGATAATTCAGCAAATGTGCTCCAATGCGCAAAATATAACCTAATATATAATTTCAATTAAAATACACTATTGATATTAGCGTAAAATTATGTTAAAAATTCAACAATAGAATTATTGGTATTGAGTTCCCTCACCAATAATAAAATGTGATAAAATGACCAAACATCTTCAGGAAAGATAGGTTTTAACTGTTGAAGATCATCAAATTTAATTTTAATCCTTTCTTTGTGAAGGTGTTCATAGGTGGCATTCTTGACTTTAATAGTTTTGTTTTTTTTTTTAGGTAATTCGTTGTACTCGCCATCAAAGTTTAATTTATATAGAACACTGCCTCCTTCAAGGCAGTACTCGAGTGCCCATAGATCGACCACGTTAGGATCGCCTAGCTTTTTGCCAGTTCTTATGGATGAGTACTCTATATATTCTTTTTATTGAAATTATTAAAAAATTGGAGGTTTACAAGCTTGGCTTCATACTTTTCAGATGGACGACTCTCCTCACAGATTCTTACATAATGACTGGGCAAGAATATTTTTTGTTCTATATTTTTTTTTTCGATGGCTGGATGAAGACTGTCAAACTCCATTTGAGTGTGTCCTTTTACGAGAAATTTTTGCTCAATAGGAACTTTAATTTCTGCTGATAAGCACAAAAGGGCTTATGCCATGATATTGTTTCAGTTCTGGAAGGTACCACCATGTGAATAAATAATTATAGGTTTGCCATCATTTAAGTACCTTTTGATATAGTCAACAACCAAGGAGACAAATGTAGTGGCTTGGTCTGCATGGTTTTCGTCAAACCAATATCAAGTGCAGTGATTAGTAGCCACATTTTAGATCATAGTTGTGGACGCTCAGTTCAGTTTTGAAGTACAGACAACTAGCCATTAACGAAGGGCACACCTCCACAGCTTGATCGACATCGCTTCATCAATTTCGACTCACAATTCCATTATATTAAAGCCCAAATTATTTTCTTCATTGTCCAATACGATTTTGATAAACTACTTGCGCTTCTCTTTAGCAATTTTCGTTGGTCTTTCTATATTATGGCACATTTCAAGCATTCTTTTGCTCCATGAACCCATTTCTGTAAACTAGAATGGAAAAACAATACCATGTAAAGTCAAGAAACACCCAAAATCAATAACACGTAAGTTGAATTAAAAATAACACATTCCTATTAATTTAAATGATGGAAATATTGAAGGCATTTTTTATATATTATTCTTTTTAACAGATGACGCCTGTTGTCTAATCCAGATAATAACGTAAAAACCTCAAAACTGCTAATTTCGGACTTACGAGGTATTGATTTGAGACCATCCTTTTGCTTCTTGAATTAAGCGGCGCATGGCGGTCGAAAAGAGTTTCATGTTTGGGAGTTGCGGACTGTCTAGTTGAGAAATATTGGTATTGTGAATAATGTATAATTGTTTCTGATTCTGGTGAAGTTAAGTGTAATAAGCGTAAGTGACAATATAAATACCGTAAACTATATTCAATTCACTAGATTCAAAAGAGACAAAAACATAAGTGGATATGGGGGAGTTAAATTGCAAATTTATTGTAGAGTGTTTGTTATTTTATAAATCCGGTTCTACAATAGAACTTAACTGGGCAAGGATGTAACAACTGCAAAAATGAGGGACCACGAGACATCTCGCTACCACATTAAATCTTTTACAATATTTGCTGGGCTGGGCTGCTGGGTGAGGTAAATATTTAGCAGAATTCTGCGTATTGAGAAAGTATTATAAACATTTTAGAAATAATTATTATTTAAATTTTGTAGTGCTTTTGATTAAGCTTTGAGAGTCTATCATGAAAACGAATCGTCTGAAAAGTTAAGCAAATTTAAAACATTACTGGTAATTGATTTTACTGGAGACTTAGAGAATACATTAAAATAACATTTACACAATACAACAGTGTTTTTGAAGAAAAAAAATAATGATATGGGGGTCAGGTGGTAACTCTATTAAAAGGCCCTTTTAACAATAATTCATCCTCAAAATATGGGAACATATCTTATTTCTAAATGGCGTTAATTTTATTAAGTATTCAATATTTGGTGAGTAAAAATTCTTAAAAAGTTACAAAACTTAAACATTATTCCTCACGTGATCCTTAATTGAAAAGTTTTTTATGACGGTGGGGGCTAAGTACTGTAGTTTTGCATTTATTGTATTTGTTACGATAGCTTTTAGAAGTATTCGTCGTATCAATTATTTTCAGTTAATTTTCTTCTCAATCTCAGAGATATCGGGTTTATAAAACACAAAACACCTCTTGTCGTGTCATTGTTTATTTGCCATCGGATGTCGCCATAGATTGAGCAAAACGTTTAAATGTTTGTCGAATGTGCAAGTAGTCTGATCAACGTTGAGGAGTCGGTACGACACCTGCTTGAAGTTCACTTTCCACAGACAATGTTGACGCACAGGCAGTGATGATAGAGCTGCCCCATGCTAACTGGACCAGAGCGACTATAGTAATCACTGATGATGTCACGTGGGCCATCAGAGAGTTCAGCCCTTATAAGGCTGCAGGGTCAGACAACATCTTTCCAGCTCTATTGCAAAAGGGTCTCAGGATACTACCCCTACCCGAAACCAGATAAGTCAAAAAAATAAAATCAAGCAGCGCTTAAGGCACTAGACTCACTCATGTTGGAATCAGCATTGGTTCAGGAATGTGGTGTCAGGCTAGAGCAACTGGCACAGAGTAAGAGGATGAGGTTGGTTTGGGTGCCAGGACATGGTGGGATTGAAGGTAACTAGAAGGCAGATGAGCTTACTAGACTCGGAGCCGCCAGCATATATGTGGGACCAGAATCGGTTTTAGGCATTACTAGGCAGCAGATAAGGACTGCACTTGACGAATGGGCGCACCAAGAACTGCGACGTTAGTGAAACCAATTTAAAGGTGGTAGGCAAGCTAAAGACTTCATTGTGAAGCCAGATAAAGGGTAGAAGTAGTAACGGGGTATTGTCGATTAAGGAGGCACCCCTCTATTTTAGGTATTGAAGTATTGACACAGAATGTCAGGGGGAGGAGGAAACTCCACTCCACTTCCTGTGTAGGTGTGAAACACGAGCAAGACTATGCCAGGTTATTTTTAGCACTATGGTATTGCATAGGGATGCAGTCAAGGAACTATCCTGGAAAGATATCCAGAACTATATAGGAAGGACAGGTCTGGGGTAGATTGAAAGGGTAGGCCTACCAGTCAGGTCTCTAGACCTCCACCTCGATACTACAACTTGTTTTAATTAAGATATACCATTCTATTCAATCTTTCAAACTAGTTTTGTAAATTGTAATTTAGGATAGAATATGCTATCGTCAGCATAACTGTGGATAGGGTTGCTGTCAGAAGAAGCAAGTCATTGATGCGCTGGGAGGGTAGAGTAGGCGTCAGTACTAAACACTGTGTAACGCCTGTGCTTATGAAAGCCATACGAATGACCACCAATCGGTTCCGAAATACTTCGACTGGAATGCATTCAAGCATAAAGTTTTAGAGCAACTCTATAGGCAGAAAGTTTGTACGGGGGGGGGGGGATTCACAAGAGACCCCTTCGACTTCCTTCCTAAAATTCCTAATTGTTCAAAATAAAGAAATAAATAAAAAATTGATAACAAGAAAAGAAAAGAGGCGCCTGTATATATTATTATCATTGTTTATTAAACACTGATTATTATGGATCTTCTAAAGTAAACGCCATCAATAAGTGAAGTGTCGGCAGGCCTATTTGATGTTGAGTGCAACAGGGTTGGCATCGAAAAATATAAGTATCAAAAAAATAATATATACGTAGGTACCTATAACATTTTATAAATAAACGACAATTTTAAAAACTCGACAGTAGATTATCTTTGATTCCTCTAGGAAGGATGAAGCCACTTTTTGTTGGCCCTCATTTGACTTTTTAATAAGAAAAATAATTAAATATCTAAAAAAACAAATGACTAACATGTGTGTACTAACGTTCAATAAAATAAGTAAGATCTATATGTTCATGGCTGATTCATATAGGCGTTTATGAAAAAAAATCCTATTATATGTACTAATTATTATTTTCCTGACCTATTATAACAATGTAACTTAATAAAGAAACTCTGGCGGCTTACAATAGGACGATACAATGCATTTAAATCTACACAAAGTATGCGAAAGTGGTTAGATTGCAAAATTCTTCTATAATGTATCTATATATAATTTAAAAGAGTAAACAAAGTGGAAAATTTACTCTTGATTTTACATAGTTAGCAGTACATAAAAATTTTCCCTGAGAAATATTTAATTTTAAATTTCTTTACGAAACTGAAAAACTAAAAAATGGTATATTTTTAAGCCTGTCAAAAAACTAATAATTTATGTTATTAATTTTGACTAATACAATGTATTTACTGGCAAATTATTTACTTAACGTTTTATATATAATTACTTAATTAGTAATAGGAATTTACCAAATCCCGTTATTATACATTGAATAAATTCACCACTAATTTTTATCCTGCGTCTTAATAAAAATGAATAGAATTGCATATTGTTTGTATATATCAGTTATTAAGGTGAAAAAGTTCTTAAAATATTCGTAAATAGATTATCCGCTATTAGGCGCTACTCGGTTGTTACTGTAGTCAACCTAGTTTGTGTTTTAATCAATTGTGCTGTCTAAATTATGAACTGTTTACATAACTAAAGATATTAAATGTTCATTCTGGTGGCTGTTAGGTGTAATATAGTGAACAAACTTAGCTTGGACACAAATGAAAGAAACCGTCTAAGTAAATGTTTTCGAAAGTTTTATATACATTTGTGGATGAAATGGAGGGAAAGTCGTACTAGTGATAGATTCTTAAAAAAAGTATTCGTGCCTCAAACGAAATTTTGTATGACCAAGTTCTATTTTAAAGTTTCGAAATGTTGAGGTGAAAATAAAAGAAAAGAAAAACTATGACACACACACAGTGTGAAAACATTGAAAAATATCATCAGCATTTGTTTTCAGAAGCAAAAGCCTTATCGGTATGTGTTTCATTAGATATCTTAAAATTGGACTATATTACTCTAAGAAAGTGTGCTGAAAAAGAAGATTGTTTCGTCACGTAACCACACAGGAGTCACCAACAGGAGAAAACCGACATTTGTGATTACCCAAGAAAAATCGGACTCTATTACCACGAAGCAGCATAAAGCCACCTGTGGCGAAAGTGGGGCGGTTTCTCCATTGGTTCATTTGTGCAGTGAACACCCAATAAAATTTCATAAAAACAGTGGTTGAAAATCTCATGAATAGCATGAAAATATATATAACGTCATATTTTATTATTTTAATTATTATCGGAAATGTTAAGCTTTAATTGTTTCAGGCGCCGCGGAACATTTTTATTTTAACAAGCTCTAGCCGGTGCGATATTGGCAATGAAAGTATACGAGGACGCAGGTGGTTAGAAAGAGAGGTAGTCAAATTCGTGAAGCAGACAACGCGGCCCGAGATTAACTTAGTTCAGGATTGTACCATAAAAAATAAAGTGGTTTAAATGCATTTTTAAAATTGAAGAATATTAGAAATCTTCGTGGTTATGCAGGTGTCATAAGTTACATGCTTTATTTTGCTTTCCTCGTCTAGTCTTTTCAAACAATGAAACGACGACAGAATGGACAAAAACGGGTGTTAGGGATGTATTTCATTTATCCAAAAAAATTAAAAAAAACATAGATCTTCTCAAATTCATTTAAAAAATGAATTGCAGCTATCGGATATTGGTAATGTTGATGCTCGTCAATAAAATTATTAGACCCTGCCGGAGTTACGAAAAATCGTTATATTTTGTCTGGGCTTATCGATTATGTAAAATTTTTGCCGGGAATTCGAACTGGCCTTGCGAAAACATGACGAGCCATTATAAAGGAATATATACAGGGGGCTTATTGATTTTGTATCAGAAATTGATCTGGATCTGGATATGAACCAATATTTGCAAGGAAACAATAATATTAAAGGTACGTCTAAATCAGTTGCCAAGAAAAGATAAAAAAAACAGGTATCAGAAAAGCGGTTTGTAGCAATTCAGTGTGATAAAACCACTGATATTTCTACGCAACAGCAACTTCTTATTATTTTAAGATGTGAATGAAATGGACAAATTCACGAATGTTTTTTGGAAATTTTTAAAACCTGTGTCACATAGTTACAAGGACATCGCTAGAGAAATTAAGAAAGAGTTGGAATTACCAAATATTCACGCAAATCAACTAGTAGGTCAAAGTTATGACGGAGCGGCCGTTATGTCAGGAAGGGAAGGGAGTCTATAAAATATTATTAGAAGAAAATATTCATATGTATTCTATGTACATTGCTATGCACACCAATTTGATTTAAATTTACAGAAAAGCGTTTGTGTTAATTCAAAAATGGCATTTTTTTGCCAATTTATATGCATTATCAACTTTTTTTTCAAAATCACCAAAACGGACAGGCGTTCTAGACGATCTAGTGAAAAAAGGATTTCCGTAGCACCAGCAACGAGATGGAATTTTAACACACGTACTGTGAAAGGGGGTTCATGAAAACAAAAAGCACTTAAAACTTGTTTAAAAAGTATGTTAGACACTCCCCGAAATGACTACTACAACTAATCAAACGGAGACGTTATTGGGTTATTTAAATAATGAGCTTTTTATTTTTTTGCTTACATTTTTTCTCAAATAATGGCATACTGTGATATTTCAATCTCAGTCTTTGGATAGTGTTAAAATGAATGGATTTTTAAACAGTTGTGACAACGCTATTACAATTATTCGTAACTTCAATCAACTTCACCACCACAGAAGCGTAATCAATCGGTATCCTTTTCTGCATAAACAAAAGAAGTGTTTGATATTCTAGCATCAAAATTTTTTTCTTTAAGAAATTTAAAAATATGAAGAAAATTCCTACAAATGATTTTGATAAAGTTACACGAACCTATAACTTTTTTGAAAATGAAAAGCTTAAAACTGGGTTATGTGTATGGCAGAAATGATGGAAATGCGGGAAGCGCATTAGCAATTTTGCAGGTATTTGATAGAAACCTGACTGAATGCTTTAGTGAAACTATCCTGTTATTAAAAGTTAATCTGTATGATTCCAGTGACCAGTGTCGAAACTGAACGTTCTTTTTCTACATTAAAAATAATTAAATATTTGATTAGAAATACAATGCAGCAGGACCGAGTAAAGTCGCTTGCCAGGTTAACCATTGAGAAGGAATTGATTTTTTCAATTCAAGTCACCGTAAATGACAAGTTTGACATAATTTAGGAAAATCATCATACACATTTTATTGCAGACCAGTTAACTTTCAATTTATAAAAGATTCTAGGGAAGAAATGCATGGCAGTCGTTACAAGATAAAATCGGGCTATGAGCTGAGACAAATATCTGAAGATATTTCTGCAAAACATGCACGCACCTGTGGCGGATTAAGAGAACTTCCGAGGTGGACTTTCGGTAATCATCGACCATCATACACATTTTATTGCAGACCAGTTCATTTTCAATGTATTGAAGATTCAAGGGAAATAATGTGAGGCAGTCGTTACAAGATGAAATAGGCCTATTAGCTAAGACATATATCTGAAGTTATTTCCACAAAACATGCACCTGTGGCAGATTAAGAGTAATTGAGGCTCGAGGCGGTCTTTCGATTTAGGGCCTCGTTTTTTATGGGATCGCCATTTTTTATGAAGAAGTTTAACAAGCAAATGCAAAATTACCAAAGATGGGATCAAAACTTTTTATAAGTAATTTATCTCTGAAAATATTTCAATAAAATTTTAAAAAAATGTGTATCTGTTTTCATTCTTAATACGTAAATAGCTTGGTACCCCAAAAGTTAAGTAAAGATGTAATTAAAGCACTAATTTTCCGTCAGATTCGTTGGTCGAGCGATTTTCCAATTTCCAGACATATTTCTTTGAAATTTTTATATTATATTCAAACAGAATTTCTCTATATTCTCAAACTTCTGTGATGGGCATATTCTGAAGACATATTAAATATTTAAATATATATTATTTTCAAAACAACACTTCACAAGGAATTCTAGTTTTTATACCAAGTTGCCATCCATATTTGGCTACAAATGGTAAATTTAGATGGATTTATCTAATTGTTGGTTTCAAAACTATTAAAGTGGGTGACATATTTTTATTAATATATTGTTTTTGAAGATCCACCACCCTAGATCTGATAGTTTATTTATTTTCAACCTTCTAAAACTAATCATTTATTGTTTCGTCCATACTGAAGGAAGCTTACAGCTCGATCGTAGATGAAGAAGATTTTAAAACATTTTCGATTTCCCTTTAATCCAGTAATATGTGCCACTGGGCCTTACTACAGCATGAAAACGCCGCTTTCAATTGCCCTAAAGCATCACAGAAAGGTCTTACACGCATCTGACGATTGTTTCTGAAACAAATGCAGCTAAAATTCCAGTTTTAGTGGTTTATAAAGGTATCCTTCTAAGAGCCTATCTAATATAGTTTGTATCTGAAGAAAAAAAAGTACTACATCATTTGCAACTCTTTTTGTTGCTTTTAGAAAATAAAAAATAATTTTTGTATCGGCCTCATATTATTATGTGCTCTCTAACTATTATCGAAAGTAGACGAAAGGAAGAAAGTTTTTTTTTAAGAGCATACAGACATACATTTGAACAAATTCAATAACTGTTTACTATTTTGATTTTTCCGTTAAAAAAACACATAATTGTTTTACCCCACAAAATTTTAGGAATTGATTTGCAAAATTTCAAGCATTTTTTCAGAATTCTACAATTTGTTCCTGGCATTAGAACAATATTTTCGAATCCCTGAACCTTAGACAACAGTATTTAATCATTACAGACCCGGTAAAATATACTTTGTATGATTGGTACCAGTTTCTCCTACATCAAAAAAGATCTAAGAAATCAACTCGAATTTTGACGTTTCTATTGCGGGCCCAGGCGGACTGCCCTTGCCCCTCCTTTTAGTCCGCCACTGACATACACTGTTTTTGAGTTTTGAGAATGATAGATGACAAAATTTGTTCAACAATAGGTATGTTGAGTGCATTCTTCATAGTCCCTATCACAGACCACCGACTTATTTCCGTGTACTGTGGTTCCTATAATATTAACAAAAAAATATATAGATATACTAAAGCAGATGAAGGAACATCTGACTATGGAAATAGATTTTTTGAGAACGCCGAAAATTCTGCAAGAAGAAAGTATAGAGAAACAAGGTAGAGAAAATGCAATAGACGATTAATTGAAATTTTACAGAATTGTACTTTCGCAAAAAAAAACAAAGGGGAAACAAAATTGCGCAGTGTAGTTTTTGATCTTTTCCCTCCTTGAAATAAAATACTTTTCAGGAAACCTGAAACACAAAAACAGATTATACGTATTGTTTACTTTTTACAATTATATAACAGAATTATAAAAGAAACTATGCTAAGTGACCACTTACGCATACACATGATCTCTTAATTGATTGTACCCAGAACTACCTCATTAGAAATCTTTCATTTTATTAGGAATAGTGAAGTGTGACCCAATTTAGTTCCACTCATAGACATTTAGTAGCACATACTGCATTTTCAAACATTTTTATTGTGCTATTTTGTTCCACCATATAAATTGATTAAGAAGATTTTTTTTAAGTTGATTTAAAAAAAAATTATTTGACCTTCATTTTGTTCCGCTATATTGAATTCGTACCAGAATTTTACCAGTTTATCTCTATATCACACTTAATAATAATAATAATAACTTTATTGCCAACAATATGATCACAATCACAAAGCAACGTTAGTTATATGAGTACATGATATGCTATATTGAAATATAGACGATGAAAATATATATGTGACAATTAAAATAAATGACCACACTTTAATAATTAGGTCAACAAATAAATATGACAAATATATATGACAAATTAACAAAACACAAATTAAAAATTTTAAACATCTTCAAAATTAAAAGAGTAAAAGCATTTAGCTTGTAAATATTGAATAGTTTGGTTCCTAAATTTTGAAGTGCTTTCAATTTGCTTTGTTTCTGTAGGCAGCATTTGAAATGCCACTTATTTCTTACACAAAATTTAAAATCAATCTAATAAAATTTTTTTGCGTGCTGATTTTTTAAATATTTTATTAAGCCACCATTTTGTTTTTCCGTCATAGATTCGTACCAAAATGTTTCTTTGTAACACTTGATTTTTATGCAAAATTTGAAGTAAACTGGATAATTTCCTAACAACAATTTTTTTCAATTTCCGTTTTGTTCCGCCATACTGGATTTTTACTAAAATTTTACCAGATCATCCACACATGACATTTAATTTTTGACCAAAATTGGAAGTCAATCAGGTAAGTAGTAGTTTTAGTTATGCCGCAAAGTGACGTCGGTCTGATAGATTCACGGAATTGCGAGAATGGTTTTTTCACGGTTATAAAAATTTTATTTGGCCGCCATTTTGTTCCGCCATCTTGAGTTTATATCACAATTTTACTAATTCATCTTTAATATTCTTTATATCACATATAATTCTTGCATACCATTTGAAATTAATCTAATAAGTAGTTTTTTCAGGCTGATTTTTTAAATATTTTATTAGGCCGTCATTTTATTTCGCCATCTTGGGTTGGTACCAAAATTTTGCACTTTGACTACGCTGCCATTTTGTTCCGCCATACAGGCAGACCAACAGATCCACGGAATTATGAAAATATATGAAAATATTGTCGATCCAATGTGCGCCGTTACTGTAACTGCCCCGGTATTTAAACCTTAAAATAATAGACATGGTACATCATTCAAAACCTAACCTAACCGGACACAGCCTAATATTAGGTTAATGCTCATATTCACACAGCATCCTTAATATAACTTAACCTAAAATTATCTTGATGCTGATAATATATATATATATATATATATATATATATATATATATATATATATATATATATATATATACAACATAAATATGTTAAAGCATTTCGCTAAAAATGTGCAGTCGTTACAAAGAATGACTAAAATCGTGGTCAAACGCTGTAAAAATTCAACAGTTTCGTTGTTCGCCGGCAATACGTGAAGTGACTAGGCGTTTCAAGGTTTGACGGAATACACTGTTTGACGCCGACATATACATGACAAGTAACTTATTCTACCATATACATTTTGACCTACAAAAAGGCGTGCTTAGATGAATATTTATGGAAGCTATCATGATATTAACATTAAATATTCTTATTTTGTAATGTTTGATTAGAGACTAAAATACAATCAATGTTCTTTAAACACATGTAGTTTGAAGTAACTTCCCAAAGTTGATGTAATTCAGTCGAATATTCCACTCATGTACAAATGGTCTCGTAAGACTGGTGGTGTTTTCGAAAAATTATAGCGGAAATACCACGTCGTCTAGGAAACATGGTGTTTCCACTTACCTGGTTCGGTGTGGTTATATACCTAACCAAAAAATGAAATCTTGACAATATGAAACCTGCTTTTGAGAGACGCTAGAGTCCCTGGAAACTGATGAAGGCACGGTAAAATTTCAATATTTGGACAAATAATTTTATTAGTATATTATTATTCAACTTGTGTTCAATTTGTTACAAAATTCAAATTTCTGAACTTGAAATAGGTATGTATTTAATATTCAGTTAATAAAGCTTAGTTTCCCTGTATTTGAATCGTAGAATATGCCTCCTAAATACCATTCGTGCTTAAAAATTAACCAGATAAATTTCCACTTATGCGTTCTTTCTCTACAAATTTTAAAATTATAAGATAACACGCATTCGTGAAAAATTATCGGAAATTTTTAAGCACTCGTGGTATTATCCCCGAATATCCAGCGGGGTTCCGTAGATCAGGGTTCTCGTCTCAAATGGCCTGCAAGAGTTTGTTACATTGGAACTGTACAAAATGAACCAAGCTAGATACCACCTTTCAATAAAATTGATTGAATTCCGTCATGGTTTCAAAAATATTTTAAATATATAGGTATAATGGATTTGATCAATGTTAAGCACCTATTCTGCCATAAGTTTTTGGAAGTCATTGTAGCTTAGTTCATTTTGTTAATTAATTAATTAAAATTTATAAAATTTTCAGTTAATAATTACAAATCAACATGAGACAAAAGAAGTTGTCATCCCATTCGATGTTATTTAATGTATGTAATATTTAATAAGGAAATTTCCACAAAGCATAATATTCAATTTGGAGAACCACTGGATTCAGTTTTAGGACCTATACTTTTTTTACATAAATTACATTCCTACAGGTACAGGA
Source organism: Kuschelorhynchus macadamiae (assembly GCA_030620095.1). NCBI lineage: Eukaryota > Metazoa > Arthropoda > Insecta > Coleoptera > Curculionidae > Kuschelorhynchus > Kuschelorhynchus macadamiae. The sequence goes on from JAUTXW010004938.1 coordinate 234,433, forward strand.
TGACCCAGATGTCGGTTATTTTTGAAATAAAGAGAAAGTGTTCCTAACAAAAGTTCTTTGATTTCATCTGCTTTTTCGTATGCTTATATTTTAATGTATACAAGGTGTCTCAAAAAAGCAAAGCATGTACCAACTTTGTTTTCTTAAATACAATATACCACATTTTTTTAATGTTTTTCAATTTTATATTAAATTTTGCATATTTTTTGTATAATATACCACCAATTAACTGTTTTTGAAATATGACAAGTTTTAGAATTACGAAATACTACAATTTTTTGAATTTAATTGCTTACCTATTTAGATACCTGTTGCTACCTGGAGATAAAGGTTTATTTTTCGAATATCATGACATTGATGTTTGAAGTCTGATTTACTGCTTGACTCATTTTTATTTTGGGCTATATACCTAAAAAATGAGCTATTTGTTTGTTGAAAGGTTCATAATGGTCGAGCTTTATTTCGCGAATAATAATAACGCCACAAGAATACGAGAACAGTATAGAGAAAATGTTCAGAATGGTCAGAGAATACCAACTGCACCAACTATAATTTATACAAAGAAGTTATTGCAAGAAACAGCCTGTCTAAGAAATAAGAAAATAACGAAACAAAGAAATGAAGAAAGGGATCTTAATATATTACTTTATTTTCAAGAAAATCTATCAGAGACTGTTTCGGAGATATATTGTATGAACCATGAAACAAAAGAGTTAGTTATGGTGCAGTTCAGAGGACTTTACAACAAAACGGATATCACGATTTTAAAATTAAGCCTATGAAGCGATATTTACCACTGCCGTATTATAATCGGTCCGATGAAAATCCACAAGCCGTTGAGCTATTTGCTTTTCAAGGACGATCCTCACTACAAGTTTTGTGTGGCTTTTTGGGGCATAAGGTGCTAAGTCAGATTTTTATCCATGACAACTTAAATAGGTTAAGATATCTGTAACTTTTGGAAAATTAAATTGAGCACTTTCTCGATAAACTGTCACTTTAACTAAAATATAACCACCCCATAATATTGTGACAGTCGGAGACTTTCTTTAAATAATTATCAAATGTTCTTTGGGGCTATTTGAAAAATATAGTTTTTAGAGCAAGAAATAATAATATTGAAAAAATTCAGAGAAAAATTGTTGAAGAAATAAGAAATTTAAACGAACATGAGTAGGAAGCAATTATAAATGAACTGGATCGCCAAAAATGAATTTACCATAAATGTAACGAGGTTAATGAAGGATATGCAGAGCATTTCATTTAGGCTAGAAATTATAGATTTTATTCATTTCCTTGTTTATGGCTGATTATAATCTTGAATTAGTACATGTTATTTCCAAATTTAGAAGCTGTATAAAATGTTTTATCTCATTTCTTAAATATTTTGTAGTATATTAGCACCAAATAAAAATGAGTCAAGCAGCAAATCAGACTTGAAACAGCAATGTCATAACTTTGAAAAATACACCTCTATCTTCAGGCCCAGATAAAACCAGACCAGATGCGAAACACTGTCAAATTTAACGTTTCGTTTCAATGACCTTGACGCATCAGATTAAGCGGTCTGCACCATCATGTCTTTATAGCTATTGCAGCGTTTGTTAGAAAATTGTCCGCACCAATGCAGTTATATTTAAATCGTATTAAGTTTGTAAAATTGTAGGAAAAATAAAACACTCACGGCCGGTTGCAGAAAGCTCAATTAAACTTTAGAATGTTTAACAGAATGTCAAATTTGACAGCCAGTTCCTAGATTTTTATAAGCAGCTTGTCAAATCCGAAAGCTCGGTTAAATATTCTAAACAGCAATTAAGTTTGTGCAACCGGCTTTTTTTATAATAAATATGTCGTTTATTGGTAACTGCAGAAACAAATAATTTATTATTGATGCAATATTATTCTAGGCAAAAAACTGAAAATTACAACTAAAAATGCAAAAATACATACGGATATACTTATTAGAAAGCTGTCTAAATTACGAGCAAGTGTTTGTCATTACTAATACAAATCTTAAAAATCATGTGTCATTTCTGAAAACCTTAAATTTAAATTAAACCATTGTATATTATTAATTATCCATATAACCAAAGACCCATAAAAGGACATAATACACGATCATTTACAAAAAAAATCTATTTTTAGCAATTATCCCTCCGGTTTAACCCCTTCCCCTCAGCTGATTTTGCCCAAAAACAATCTAAATCGTTCCCGTATAGACCACTCCCTGTGTACCCAATTTCAACTCGATGGCCCAATTCTTTGGGCGACATTTATAGCGTAAACTAACATCCACACAGACATAATTTTTTTTCGCCGAAATAATGTTTTTTACACGTTTTGATACTATACTTCCGTATCTCCTGGAGATATGGAAGTAATATTTTATTTTATACATATTTTTCTCTAACCTGATAATATAACGATTTTGGAGGAGGCTCTTCAGATCCTACGTCAGTAATAGATCGTTTTGGTCCACAGAAAATTGATAGGATAGCATCATTGTATAGCCTTTTGACGCTTGTTGAAGTCGAAGAAATAATTTTTTTTTTCAAAATGATCCTACACAGAACATAACAAGTAAAGACACTTATAACCAAGCATTTTCGCTCTAGCAAAGTAAAACGTCTCTATACTTGGTTATAATGATATTGTAACACGATTAATTAATTTTTTCACATTCTCATATAATTACAAATAAAAATAAATTACAAATATCCAAACCGTACTTGTTGCCAAGCGGCCTGCATCTCGGCTCCCCTCTACTTTGTTCGCCTACGCATGCAGCACAGGTGATATGGGAGTTTTATCTGGGCTCCAGGTAGCAGCAGCTATCTAAATAGGTAAAATAGTAGGTAAAATTATATCCGAAAAATCGTAGTATTCATAATTCTAAAACTTTCGATATTTCGAAAACTGTTAATTTTTCATACACAATATATTATACAAAAAATATGCAACATTAAAAAAGTCGTATATATTACATTTAAGAAAACAAAGTTAGTACTTGCCTTGCTTTTTTGAGACACCCTGTATACGTTAAAATATAAGCATATAAAAACGCAGACCGAATCAAATAACTTTTGTTTGGAACATACTTTTCTAATTTCAAAAATAACCTAGATATTTCCATTTAAAGAGTTATCTGGATCAACATTCAGATGACACATCGAAAAATTATACTATTCGCAGACGACGCAACATCCATCAATAACTCTGACTTTTAAGAGAAATTGGAGCTTAGTGCCTGGGTTGCTTTCAGTGACATACTAAAGTGATTTATCTCGAATTAACTTAGCACAAATAAATCAAAAACTCAATCATTCAAATTTTCTCTAAGACTAAATTATAATACTAAATGGCTCAAATTGCTTGGTATATAACAAGACATGAAATTTGCATGTGAGGAACAAACTACTCAATTAACCTTAAAAGTTGCGTAACTCATGGTATGCTTAAGAGAGCCTGCAATACACTCACATCTTAACTAAGCTATTCTGTGTTGGGGACGGGACCTGGATCTCTTATTCCTGTTCGTTGTTCTTTTACTCATCAGCGCACCGAGCCAGGAACTGCCCTGCTGGAAATGTTAATATTCACATCTTTCTATTCCTTTGGAAATGTCATTCTCTGAATTCCGACTTAATTTAAAATTTATTGTCATTTATTATAAAATCATATTTATCATTATAGATCTATCTGGTCACCAGACACGAATATCCGGGTGATTTGTTTTATTGATTAAAGGAATTTTGTTTTTGGCTTTTCATAAATATTTAATAAGCTTGAGTCACTCACGCTATTGGCCGGTGAAAGAATCAAGGTTATCCAAACAAATTTTATTTTGATCTTTTCGAATTTCGGAATTAATAACAAGCATCCTTTTTTATATTTAGATTCCCCTCTAAAGATAGGAATGTTGGCTGTGGTCATTTTTTACATTCCAAAAATTAGTGCTTTGAACTACGTAGACTGAGAAATTAATTCTAAATTTTTACTTTAATTAATATTTCGTTTATATCAGGCATGAGAACTGACATCTGAATTTTTAAACAGCATAATATTTTTATGAGCGGGTTCAATTTTGCACTTTAGCGGTCGTTATCTTTAAGTCACGTGTTTTTGCGCAACAACAGACAGATAGTTAAAAGTAAGTAACATTCATATTTAAAATAGAAAATTGCATGTGTTTTTGTGAAAAAAGGTGAAAATTTTAGTGGATTTTATTTCTTATATTCTACTTCTCCGGAACTAGGCTTTTGATTTTTGATGTTAGTAACCAACACACCTATTATTAGGCGGGGTATTTTCAGGTATTTTACAGTCATCAGAAAGTTATGATATGGAGGTATTTCGAGGTCCCTACAGTTAGTGTCAGATAAATCCGTACAACATTAATGCTTCAATCTTAATTGCACTTCATCTTTGGCATTTGACAGCTATAGTAATTCAATATGTACGTGAATCTCTTTGTCACTTATCAATTTTTGATGTCACATTGCAAAATAATAGAATAAAATAGGCTACATTTAAAGATTTTAGTAAAAACGGTAAAGATATTTTGAAACGAAAAGAAGGAGGTTATCAATTCGATCCTGTGTATTTTTTTTCGATATATGTACCGGGTGATCGCGTATAATGTTACCCCCCTTTAACTTTTTTGTTTCTCACTGTAGAAAAAAAAGTATTATATAAAAGTTTTAGAACTCACTGCATACTATTTGCACAACATATTTTTGTATATACAGGGTGTGTCATAAACAAATACCAAAGCAAAGTTACCTTTTTTTAAATGGAACACCCTGTATATTGTTGCATTTTTGGATTCTACAGGAAATTCTAAACACTTTTCATGTATAATGTCCTATATCTAACATGAACCGTTTTCGACTTATTGCTGTTTGAAAATTAAATAATATGAGAAATAAGGTCGCGCAGGTCAAACATCTGTAATGAAACAAACTAAATAACACAAAGCAAAACTACGAACTAGAAAGCAGAAATATAAGTAGCTATATTAAATATAGAGTTGTTCGACTGGTCCTCCATTAACTTCAATACACCTTATTAAGGTTCTTCTTAATTTTTCCAAGGAGTTTCTGATCGACTCAGCATAATTAGTGTTTATTAGATTAATTTCATTTCTTATGAGTTGTTTAAGGTGTTCACGATTCTCTATGTTGTTTGCATTAATTCTATCTTTCAGTGTACCCCACAGGAAAGCATCTAAGGGTGTGAGGTCCGGACTATTAGGCGGCCATTTAATCGGACCATTCCGTCCGATCCAGTTTCCAAATATTTGAGTGAGATAGTTCGTTACTTCAACTATGTTGTGCGGCGGGGCGCCGTCTTGCTGAAACGTAAGTTGGTTTAAACGTGCTAGTGGTAAATCATCCAGAAACTCTGCTAACTCATTTTGAAGAAATTGCAAATATATATTCCCATTTAACACACCTTCAAAAAAATGTGGCCCAATGATTTTATTGTCAAGTATGCCGCACCATACATTTACAGACTGACGACCCTGATACTGGAATTCTCGGTAACTGTGGGGATTTTCTGTTGCCCAATGCCTCGTATTCTTCCTGTTTATCATTCCATTGGTGGCAAAAGTTGACTCGTCTGTCCAAAGAATTGTTTGTAGAAAGTTATTATTGTGGTTTATTATTCCCAGCATTTCACGGCAAAATTCTACTCTTTTCTCTCTTTGTGTGACGGTTAATTTTGGAGTAGGTCTAATTTTGAAAGGTTTGAATCCAGCTAATTTAAGTGTTTTTTGAATTTTTCCATTTGATGTATTTTTTGGATTATCTTGCATTTGCCTTAAGTCGGTTGAAATGGTTCTAATTGACTTATTCGGATTTTCTTGAATAGCCAGTAAAATGTTCAATTCGGTATCCTCGTCTTGTGGAATGCATCTTTTCTTTCTGTCTAAGTTTGAATCTCGTTGAAATTTAATAAATATTCTTCTAATGGTCTGTTTACAAGGAACATTCATCCGTGCATTATTTCTTCGTAGTTCTTGCTGCGCCATTTTCACATTATAATTATTTTTAATATAAGCCATTAAAATAAACTGCTTTTCTTGTTTCGAATAAGGCATTTTTGAATATGAATTCTTACTGCTTATCAAAATTGACAACTTGTGTCACGAAGTTAACCAAGTTAACAATATTGTTATCCATGGAAAACATAAAATACATCTTGACCTGCGCGACCTTATTTCTCATATTATTTAATTTTCAAACAGCAATAAGTCGAAAACGGTTCATGTTAGATATAGGACATTATACATGAAATGGGTTTAGAATTTCCTGTAGAATTCAAAAATGCAACAATATACAGGGTGTTCCATTTAAAAAAAGGTAACTTTGCTTTGGTATTTGTTTATGACACACCCTGTATATACAAAAATATGTTGTGCAAATAGTATGCAGTGAGTTCTAACACTTTTATATAATACTTTTTTTTCTACAGTGAGAAACAAAAAAGTTAAAGGGGGGTAACATTATACGCGATCACCCGGTACAGAGTATCCTATTTCCTTTGTTTTACGGAGTTTCTCGATTATGACACATCATTCTACTTTTTCCACAAACTAAAGATGCCACAAACAGATCTTACCTAACTAGTTAGTTAACTTAGCTAGTTTCAGTGCTACAGGGTGATTTTGAAAATTTGTCGTTTTCAGCCACCCTCATACGTAAGCGTAGAAGGGCCACAATTTTTTTTATTTTTCAATTCTGAGTTTAAAATCGGAATTTAACAAAATTCTGAGTTTAAAATCGGAATTTAACAAAATTCTGAGTTTAAAGTCAGAATTTAACAAAATTCTGAGTTCAAAGTCGGAATTTAACAAAATTCTGAGTTTAAAGTAAGAATTTAACAAAATTCTGAGTTTAAAGTCGGAATTTAATAAAATTCTTAGTTTAAAGTCGGAATTTAACTAAATTCTGTGTTTAAAGTCAGAATTTAATAAAATTCTGAGTTTAAAGTCAGAATTTAACAAAATTCTGAGTTTAAAGTTTTAACAAAATTCTGAGTTTAAAGTCAGAAATTAACTAAATTCTGAGTTTAAAGTCAGAATTTAACTAAATTCTGACTTTAACTCATTTTACATTTTTGTATATAATGTTGCCGACTTTGCTTGAATAAGAGCTAAAACACGAACCTCAGATTTCTCGTTCTCTTTGTTATAGGCTTATGGCTGAGGCTTGCAAACAGACCCATATTGTCTTAGATTTGATTGACTTTTTTTAAATATTCTTTTATAGGGTTGTCTTCTTTTAGTATACCTGAAACAAAATTAACACAAAAATAAATTCTGCAGCCTGATTGGCGTTTTCGTTTAGAGAGTATGAAGCTATTATTCATATCACATTTTTCAAAATATTCATATTTTTGGTTCTGAGCCATAGTAACAATCAATGCAACAGTAATAACAAGAAAAGCAGCAACAAAAACAACAATAACAATAATAGATATGAATGGTGAACATTCTTTTAAGAAAATCTTACAAATGCAGTGGATCTAACGGCTATTTGTGTTAAATTTCACTAACTTTAACGCATGCTGTCAGTGTCTAAAATGTCATTTTATGACACTGGTGTTAAAAGTAACATTTACTTTTAACACTGATGAGGAAATATAAAAACACAAGAACTTTTAAATCAAAATAATATATTTATTCAGTAAAACTACAATTAGAATAAGACTGTAACAGAATTTATATTAGTAAAATGTGTACCAGGGCAGAGAGCAATGGTAGCTGGTTTTGGACAAAATTTGATCTGCAATGTTCCTATAACCCTCCGCTACTGTACTGGACTTCCATCTACCTTGTATCTTAACTTAAGATTAGATTAGAGTCGGCCAACAAACTAGCAGAGGAACGTCGGAAACAATGTCCAGTGTAAAGTTGGGAATCAGGCAGATTTAGAAATTCAGCGATTTTGAACAAATGTGTTGATTCCAACTGGAGTCCTTTCACATTTATTTTTAATATATGTATCTTATAAACGTTTTTGAATGATTAATATTCGCTAGACGAAGGGTTATGTACTTTTCTACTTATAATGGTTTTTACACAGTGTACCACTAATAACAAAGGTTGCACATTCGTTTTTGTATCTGGTGTATGCACAGCTTTTCTCGACGATTAGCTCGAAATACACCTAACATATATTTCATCCGGGGCTTCTGCGAGAAATTTTACTATTTCTTACCTTGTCAATACTTTTGACTTTTTCGGTCGATATCCTTCACCCTTTCGCTTTAAAAAGGCAGCAAGCTTGTAATATCTGTTTATGTATGTTCATCTTCGCCTTTAACATAGAGTAATTTGACCAAAGCGATAACGATTTCCATATTTTAGACTTTTCTTTAAAGTATGCAAGATGTATTTTTTCACTGGGCTCCTGGCCACTAACATTTTTGTGACCACACCATTTCAAGAAATCATCGCCTGAAAACTCGTACTGTTCGCTTCTTCGATTTCCTCCAGGAGAAATTAATTTTCTTGAGCACTTTCCATCGAGCAAGAATTCGTTATTACTTATTTTTCCTAGGGGCGTGCGCGAGGTGACTACTTTGCGCACGGAAACTCTTTCCGCAAACTTTTTATTCTCAGAATTATCTATATATATATATATATATATATATATATATATATATATATATATATATATATATTTATATATATATAATATATAAATAGGACTTTTAAATATTTTAATGTTTTCAGCATTAAATAATATTCAAAAAATAAAGATTTATCGTGTTTTTTAGTTTTGTAGAGAATTTAGACAAATTTACTCCGTATTAGATTACCATATTTTGATAACTAATTAAACGACCTGCATCATTACTTGTCAGTGTCAAATAAGACAACAATAAATTCTCTTTGCCACCTTGAAATTTTGTCAACTTCAATCATTTGAAAAAAAGCTTCAAAAAAAGTAATTCTGCTTAAAATGGATAGTTCGGATGAAGAAATACCAGAAGAGGTATTAAAAGCCGCGAAATCAACAAATTTGGAGCTTCTGCCAGTAAAATCAAAACAGAAGTACGAAAAGCAGTACGACTTGTTCGGGAAATGGTCCAAAGGAAAAGGTGTGAAAACGGTTAAAGAAGAGGTACTTTTAGCTTATTTTCTTGAATTAAGCAAAGAATTTAGACCAAATACTTTGTGGGCTAAATACTCAATGCTTAAGAGCGTTTTAAAAGTTAAAGAAAATATAGATATTACCAAATTCTAATTTGTAGAATGACTTAGAATGCTTTTATCAAAAAACAAATGTTGGCTTCAAACCAAAGAAAGCAAATATTTTTACAAAAGAAAACATATCGGATTGCATGAATAAGGCGGCAGATGATACATATTTTTTCTTGAAACTTGCGACTATTTTTGGGTTTGCAGGCGCCTGCAGAAGAGAGGAATTAGCAAAACTTACAACAGTTGACATTAAAGACAAGGGAAATTTAATTGTGGTCAAAATTCAGAGTTTAAAAAATTACACTTCACGCTCTTTTGTTATATCCGACGAAATTAACAATGGAAAGTAACTATTATTTTATATAAAATATACAGCCTTACGACTACCATCAACAACACCTCAACGTTTTTTTATAAATTTTAAAAGAGGGAAGTGCACATATCGGGATTAACAGTTTGGGGAAGGTGCCCTCAGAAATTGCGGCATTTCTAAAATTGCCCAACCCTGAACTCTACACGGGGCATAGTTTTCTTCGCTCATCTGCAACTTTGCTGGCTTATTCAAGAAAAGGACTTACCGTAAAGCGTTTAGGAAGCTGGAAATCATCAACAGTAGCGGAGGGATATATTAACGACTCAACAACTACATAGAAAAAAGAGTTATGCAGCAATATTTTAAGTGGCAGTGCAAAAAATCTTCCAGTTGAAATACCAAGTTTGCCAATTTGCGAGAAAACCATTGAATTTCCATTTCATTCATTAACGCCGGATAACGAACTATCTTTATCAGCTTTCCCAGAAACCAGTTGCACCCAGCTTTTAATTTGCAGCATGCCACAAACTATACTTTCAATATTAATATTGTTAATAATAATAAGTAATATTATTTCTGTTTTAAGTTAACATAAAAAGTTTTTCTGATTTATTTAAGGTTTTTTACAATTTTATGACGTATAAGAAATGTTGTCTCGCTCTTAGAACCTACCTATATAAATAGGTAAAAAGTTTGTAAAATTTGTAGCACTCGTAGAAAAAATATTGTTCCTAACACTTGCCCAAAGTGTCTTTGCCTCACTTCAAAAAGCTTATCCGAAGAACGCGAATTAGCTTTTGCGTGCAGGAAAGTATCACTTCGCGCACTTATTAGGAAATAACTATAACGTTACTTGTCGTCAAAGACAAATCAACAAATTTGTTTTTTTAACTTAGCCACGTATTTCATGCATAAATAAGATTTAAAAATGATAATCTTCTGGATATTTTATCAATTTATTAACGTAAAAAATGCGCTCATTTGGGCTTTTAATGGTGGTTGTAGAACAAATAGTGTATGATACACTTTTGTGAGAAGGGAGTTTGGAACACGACACTGAAGGCGGAGTGTCCCATCCCTTCGAATTCTTATGCCATAAATAACTATTATTTCAATTTTACTCTGTGATGTCGGCGATAAACTAATAAAGATAGTAAGACATTATACTCATGGTATTAGACATCAAAACACCCAGTACATAAATATATTTTTGTTATTAGGTATTTAAGGATAAAACTATTGCCGACTTTACAGAGTAAAATTTTCGGGATGAAATAAAATATTATTTTTCACTTTTAGTGCATTTTTTTGAAATCGGTTTTAGTTTTTTATAAAAAATTTTATGGTATACATGACAACTCTGGATAACTCCTTCCTAATGTAAAATCCACTTGAAAATCAAGAAAACAAGCTCTCTTTCGTACTCATACGATAAATAACATTTATTATCTAAAATTAATGTACTGATAGAAGGAGAATGTCTTGATAGTGTAAATGTTAAATATATACTTTTGTTCCAGGTACATTTGTCCAGATACCTACTGTACCAGAAGTATGTATATTCCCGAACAGTGCCAGAAAGAAACCTGCGCTGTTCTGCTAACCTCCGAATATACCGCAATGAAATTTGTGATACAGCATATTCGCGAGAATCACCTGTACGTGAAGGTCTTATTTGTTGGACATAATATATTGAAGACCGTAGAGCATCTCATGGACATATATAAATCGAGGACTGATAAAAGCTTGGTATGTAAAAGATTGCTACAAATACTACTTAATCTCTGTTCGGTAATACGGAATTTTATTTTATAAAAATAAAAGAGTTTAAAGTAATCCAAATAAAATTAGATGGCAATCAAACAGGATCGTCTTCAATCGTGATCGATCGCGTACAACCAAGTGCTGTCGACTAAAAATGCATGTTTTAAAAAGCTCTCTTGTACGTGATCGATTTGTGTGACTGTAGTTTTAGGCTATTGGTGTCCAACCATATCATTACAAAGATAAAACAAAGTAAAACTTGAGTGCCTTACACACGATCAGACAAGGTCTCAAGGCGGGGTGAAGGGATGAAAACCGGATGAAAAACTAACTGTATATGAATATTGACGCCTCGAGGCCGACCTAAGAACAGACTGAGTATCTCTGACCAGTCAATGTTTTAACGTACTGGGATTCCCTGCAATTCACAAATAACAAAGGAGGGAAGCAATTTAGCCCAACTATTCAATTTCGATAACAAAATGACACAAGTTCACACATGTGGAGAAATACTATTTAGGTTATAAGTTTCTATCAGATGGCTGCCAAGCCGCCTTGAGGCTTTGCCTGATCGTGAGGTACGTTACAAAGTCATTACAAAGACTTGTTCCTATTATAAATATATAAGATGTTTGTGTGTGCAAGTCACTTAAAAAAGTCCTTGCAAAGCAAAAACCCGAATTTTTTGCCCGCTCGCTTGTACAGGGTGCAGCAGAAACTTGCAGTAAAAAATTGTATAACCAAAGTGGCTACGAGAAAATTCTGGAAAAGTTTCTAGGATGACCGCTAAGGGGGCGTAATTGCTATCCTTAATTAAAAAAAGCAGCGGGTTAAAAATATAAATATCTATAAATTGATAACGATTTTAATAAACTTGGTATCTCTGAAAAAAGCATTCCTTGGGGATCCAATTGATTTGGGATCTTTCCACGAGAGGGCGTTTTTTGCTAATATAACAGAAATTACAAATTTTCTAAAATGTTTTTTTTACATGAATAAATAGCAAAATAAAACTCAGGTCAATGAAAATTTAACCAACTTAATTTAAAAAAATAACAGGTCTTCCTCAGAATTTCAACCTGGAAATACTCGAAGTAGACCGCAATCATATCAACGGCTTCATCGTTTGTGAAAGGCATTTTGAATACTTACATACACAGTTAATGAGAATGAAACTGCGTTTGATAAAGATTTGACATTTCTTTCCAATATTATTTACGATTTTGTCATTTGTTTCCTACTACTTATCTTGTTGAGGGAAACTGCTTTTTTTTTTAAACACATACATTGTGTATGTGTAGATTAATATTTCATTTTTGGCTTAAAACAACTATCAAAATGTATTTTAAACATTGTTTCAAGTTTTTGTTCATTATTTCAGAAAATAAATGTGTTAAAAAATTCTATTAAGTCGCTATAATCGCTAGTAAAGTAACAAATTTTGTCAAAATGTTCATTTTATTCCGCTATTTTTTAATTACTCCCTAATGTTCTAGCTTATGGAGGCTTTGATTTTCTATTTTAGTGTGCAAAAAATTATATGAGTGCCTTACACACGATCAGACAAGGTCTCAAGGCGGGGTGAAGGGATGAAAACCGGATGAAAAACTAACTGTATATGAATATTGACGCCTCGAGGCCGACCTAAGAACAGACTGAGTATCTCTGACCAGTCAATGTTTTAACGTACTGGGATTCCCTGCAATTCACAAATAACAAAGGAGGGAAGCAATTTAGCCCAACTATTCAATTTCGATAACAAAATGACACAAGTTCACACATGTGGAGAAATACTATTTAGGTTATAAGTTTCTATCAGATGGCTGCCAAGCCGCCTTGAGGCTTTGCCTGATCGTGAGGTACGTTACAAAGTCATTACAAAGACTTGTTCCTATTATAAATATATAAGATGTTTGTGTGTGCAAGTCACTTAAAAAAGTCCTTGCAAAGCAAAAACCCGAATTTTTTGCCCGCTCGCTTGTACAGGGTGCAGCAGAAACTTGCAGTAAAAAATTGTATAACCAAAGTGGCTACGAGAAAATTCTGGAAAAGTTTCTAGGATGACCGCTAAGGGGGCGTAATTGCTATCCTTAATTAAAAAAAGCAGCGGGTTAAAAATATAAATATCTATAAATTGATAACGATTTTAATAAACTTGGTATCTCTGAAAAAAGCATTCCTTGGGGATCCAATTGATTTGGGATCTTTCCACGAGAGGGCGTTTTTTGCTAATATAACAGAAATTACAAATTTTCTAAAATGTTTTTTTTACATGAATAAATAGCAAAATAAAACTCAGGTCAATGAAAATTTAACCAACTTAATTTAAAAAAATAACAGGTCTTCCTCAGAATTTCAACCTGGAAATACTCGAAGTAGACCGCAATCATATCAACGGCTTCATCGTTTGTGAAAGGCATTTTGAATACTTACATACACAGTTAATGAGAATGAAACTGCGTTTGATAAAGATTTGACATTTCTTTCCAATATTATTTACGATTTTGTCATTTGTTTCCTACTACTTATCTTGTTGAGGGAAACTGCTTTTTTTTTTAAACACATACATTGTGTATGTGTAGATTAATATTTCATTTTTGGCTTAAAACAACTATCAAAATGTATTTTAAACATTGTTTCAAGTTTTTGTTCATTATTTCAGAAAATAAATGTGTTAAAAAATTCTATTAAGTCGCTATAATCGCTAGTAAAGTAACAAATTTTGTCAAAATGTTCATTTTATTCCGCTATTTTTTAATTACTCCCTAATGTTCTAGCTTATGGAGGCTTTGATTTTCTATTTTAGTGTGCAAAAAATTATATGGACTTATTTAAGTTTTTTCCGAAAATCCGCTCTTTGTTCTTAGGTTAGGAAGAAGTTATAGAGATGCCACTTGCATATGCTTTTTTGAGCTTTATCTTGCTATTTGTTCGTGCAAAAATATCGATAGATTTAATTTTTTTTTAGAAAACTTGCAATTTCTGTTATAAAAAACGCCCTCTAACCAAATCACAAACTCAAAAATTTAGGTAACGTTGGATCCCTTAGGTTTGCTTTTTTCAGCGCTACCAAAGTTATTGTAATTTGCTGAGCCGTTTTCAAGTCATAGACATTGGTTTGGAAAAACATGTGAATATCCCCCACCACTTAGAGACAGGACAAAAAGTTTTTTCATGTAAAAAAACCTTATCGGTACTTTTAATTTTTTTTAGAAAACACCCTCTAGTGGCAAGATTCCAAATCAAAAATACATTTAGTTAGATAATGTTGGATCCCCAAGGAATGCTTTTTTCAGCGATATCAAGTTTAATAAAATCCGTTAAAACATTTAAACGCCCCCTACCACTTTATTTTCAAAAATATAAGAAAAAGTTACTATCAAAAAGACTTGGTTTTATCTCAGTTTTAAAATTCATACACTTTTGTGTTATCTTAATTGGGCGAAATTTCGAGTAACACTGCTTTCATCTTATAAACATAAATATTATTTCCAGAATTTTCTCGTGACCACTTTGGTTATACGATTTTTTACCGCAAGTTTCTACAATGAGTGGTTTCCGCTTACCTCGCTTATTTGCCCACCCTTTACGTATGTACAGTGTCCAATAATAGAGGACGTCGGCTGTAGCTGGGAAACCGTGAATGACAGAACTTACGGAAACAAATATTTATAGGTAAATCGGCCAAGAGAAATCGCTGTAAATTATTTTCAAGTTCGAAAGTTGGCCGATAGGGGCCTAACAGCAACACAATTTTCCCTGACATTTCCATCATTGAAATATGTAGAAAATAAAAGCGTTGCATTCTTCAACAAATTCCACATTTTTTTGCTTCAGACCATTCTTGGTGGGGGATTGTCAAACATTTTTACATTCAAATTTAAATATCTCTGTTTTGGATGCACCCATTTTATTCAACTTGGTGCCGAAAAAAAGTGCTTTTTTTATTTTGCTCTACTCGTGGAGGCATAACCTGCACCTAGAAACTTTGTTAGTGGTGACTAGATGCCGTTGTTTCGGAATTATCACAATTTGTTTGGTGTTTCGGATTCGAAAAACCACTATTCAATGCCCTCCATAGCTACCAAATAAAATGTCATATAGAAGTCATAGCGTACCATTTAATTTTTATGAGAATATCAGCAGTATTTGGAAAATTATCAAACAACGCCATCTAGTGACCACTAACAAATTCATTACGGCACAGTTTATAGCTCCACGAGTAGAGCAAAAAAAATTACTGTTTTTCGACTCAAACTTGAATAAAATCGGTTCATCCAAAACAGAGATATACGAAGTTAAAATGTTTGACCTTTCCCCACCACTTTATTTTTGATAACAAGCAAAAATGGTCTTAAGCAAATAAGTGCGTAATTGGTTGAAGAATGCAACGCTTATATTTTCAACACCTCAATTATGGAAATTTTAGAGAAAACTGGCATTTACACTTTCGTGTTGCTGTTACGCCCCCTAGCGGCCAATTTTTAAACTTTTTACCTATAAATATTTTTTTCCTTAAGTTGTGTCATTAGCGGTTCCCAAGCTACTGCCGACGTCCTCTCTTATTGGACCACCTTGTACAGGTGTCTACACTGTTTATCAAAAATGGTATGTTGCATTAAAACAGATTTTTAATAAAACGTAAAATGTACACTCCAGAGATTATATATATATATATATATATATATATATATATATATATATATATATATATATATATATAATATATAGAAAATATACAACCAGTACTGCGTTTTTAAAATATTATTGTACATATAGAAACATTTATAGAAAATTAATTAAAAGAGCTTTATGTACTACAGCGAAATGTATCGTATAAATCAAGAGCAAACTGGAAAATAATATAATTAATGAACTTAAAGGGCTCCCTGCCATATGACTCCAATATGTTAGGCCGAGTGTAGACCAAGACGAACATGTTAGTTGACAAAGTCTGGTAACAAGATTCACGAAAATATGTTAAAATGATAATGTACTACAAACGTGTTTTCTCTTAAATGTTAGCAAACAGTGACTCTCTAAACCAAAGGTGTTCATCTATTATCTACACAATATTTTACTGTAAATTTCTACCTTTATTTTGTGAAAAACTAGATACCTATATTATTATTTATTCAAATTTTTACATCCCAAAAAACTAAAAATAAGTTTACATAGGGATGCTCTACTTATAACAATATATAATATATTTCTAAAATTAAACGGTTAAAGCATAACTTTACCTTTCCTTATACTTATTACTTTTCGTAGTTATTTTAAATATTTTGCATTATATCTTAATATGGTGTAGTACCTTAAAACAAAAATTCATTCCTTGGTAATAAATGGAACTCTTACCGATTTTAGTTCGTCAGATCATATGGATGGCAAATCAATGTCATCATTACATCTAGTGGATTAATTTTGTTTACTATTTCTATAACTTATAATAATATTTTAGATGTTTATTTTTTAATATAATATTGTAAATAAAATAGAAAAATGAATTTCCTTTATACAGATAATATTATATTCCTTATACAAACTTTTGTCCAAGAAATACATATTTTTTATTTCTTTATATTGTATGATTTCTAAAGGTTTTAATAAATTTTAAAAAGTTGATCCTCGAATTATATTTAAATATTGTATATGTAAATGAATAACAGAAAAATAAATATGTCGTAGAATATAATTTGGAGCTAAGTAACTAATTTTTCTCAAAATATTAACGAGTGCTACAATTTTCTTTTTATGACATATTCGTTCTAAGTAAGAAGTTCATCTATTACCAAACCTAAAAACCTAATTTTGTTTGAACGTTTAATAGCCCATACTTAATATTTTCACCATATAAATTTGTATTTTTCCCAATCTACACAAAACATGATTTTTCTAAATTTAATGTATGAATAATTAATACTATTTTTTTATTTTTCACATAAATCGCCTGTATATAAAATAGTTCTATCATTCGCATATAACCTAATGTTACCTATTATTTTTAAATTAAATAATGAATTTATATAAATAAAAAAAGTGCAGGACTTAAAATTGACCTTGAGGAACACCACAGTTGATTACTAAACATAATTTTTATGTATACTTTTTGTTCCGCTAATTTATAATTAATAAACCATTTTAACACAACACCATATGAAAGACATTTTTATTCAAGAGAACCGAAAAATTCACTGAATCAAATGCTTTGCAAATATCAAGCTAAACTAGTGCTCATTTTTTACCTTTCTCAAAAGCCATCTGAATTTATGATTCTAAGCCAACAGCTGCAGAATCTGAATCGCTTGGCCTTCCAAACCGTATTGCCATTTACAATAAAAAAGTCAATATTTTCCAAATGCAATAAAAGTCCATTTTTTTTTCAAAAATATGCATAAAACCATTATTGGCTTATAATTAAAAAGTTGCTAATTATCTCCAGACCTAAGTATTTGAAATATTGGTTTTACATTAGCAATCTTAGTTTCTAGAGGTACTTCACTGGTTTTCAGTGACTGATTAATTACTTTACAAATTACAGATATCAAAGATAATTTAAAATTCTTAATAGTTGACACATCAGTATCATCCTAGCCTTTGAACTATCCATATTGTCAATAATTTCTTCCAGTTAACCTGTCTTTGAACTGTTTCTCTTGTTTTCGTTGGTTCATTAACAACACTCAAGATAATTTTGAGTTAGCAAACCATTTAACAGATTTTATCCGCACTTTGCCACTTTCCATGGAATCAGACACTTTCTTCTTTCATGTCGATATGCTGCTAGAATAGATTTTATTTTCTTTTCTTCTCCATCTGCATCTAAACTGATATTCTTTGCAATTATATTCAGCATCCTTTTTCTCATTTTCATTTTTAATTTTAGATTCAATAAATAGTTAGTCCTTCAAAATGGGAAATTAAATGAAATATTATCTCCATTGTTAAAAGCTTGACTATACAAGATCATGATTAACTGAAAACAACAAAAATGTCTTCAAGGAACGTTGTTTGCTTTGTCGATTACCCACATTGTGAAGTTTAAAAAAATGTTAGCTGAAAATGTTAGCGGATTTGAAATTAGAAGTTAGAATCTTCCCTCTTTTCTAACACGTTGCCTCTTATGGCAAAGTTTTTGTCAATTCAGGGTATCAAACCTGGTATATTTAAAATCAGCAATAACCAACTTATTTAATGAGACAATATTTTAAGGGGTGTTTATTGATTAATCTTGGCTATTCAGATGAAATCATAAAACCTTTGCATTCAATATTTTTTAATTTTTAAAATTAAGCTTGTACACCCCTTTGTAAATATCATTTGACACGATATACATATTTTGTGCTTCATATTTATTATTCTACGTGCAGAAAATGTTAAGGTTCTCTATTTTGTAGTGGAGTAAGGGTAGCTCATTAGAGGTTTAGAACCTCGTTTCCATTGGGTTCCTTGGACTTTATAAAATAGACGATGAAGTCGCTTAAGCTTGGCTGACGGGGTAGGCCCTCACCCTCTAGAAGCAGTACCTAGATTGATGAGAGCAGGACACACACTCCTAGAGTGACTGTTATACTGGCTTATCTTTTTACTCCCAAGCTTGAAAAAAAAAGTGCCACTTAGCTTTATATTGTAAAGACGACTTCTTACTTGCCAATATACAGTCAGCAGTTGTATTGGAAGTTCCATAACAATTATTATCATAAAAACCTTCCCTAGAATCATTCTTGTAGAAGTAAAATTCCAAGTTGAATTGATTTTAGGACACACGTAAATATCTGAAAGAGTGTGTTTAATAGTTTATTTACCATTAATATCCTTGTGGTTTGAAAATCACATTATAAAATTAATAGGGCAGAAAAAGTCAGTTTCTTTTAGATTGTTTTTTTTTATTTCAACAAATATGTTTATCTATTTTTAGATCATCTTGAGTTGGACACCAAGTGATGTTATCCTATACGAAGGCAATTTCGTCACAGTATCATTTGAAAACTGCGAAAGACTAAATTTTACGCAGTCAAATAGTGTTGGATATAAATATGAGATGCATAGATTAGTCAAAGTTGCTTGGAGTAAAATTGAGGAGTCAGCTAAACCTCTCTACGAATCATTAAGAAGTTTCAAATTTGAAACGCTTGAATATGAAAATTTATTATCACTGTTCAATTTAAATCGGGACAAACCCTATAAGGAAATAGCTTGCCAATGGATGAAAAATAATAAAAAGACGTGGCTGAAATGGAGGCAAACCTCGGAGAATATTATTTACATTGGTAAGATATACATAAAGAATGCAATAACTAAATAATATCTGGAAGTTCAAGAAAATGTATCAATGAATATCTTTACTTAAGTCTACGGTATTTAAATATATTTTACTTTTTGAACTTATCATAGCCAGTTTTCTTAATCTATGAAATGTTTTCTTTCTGTATGTTTAATTTAGATTAGAGTGTTAGTGCTTTAATACAAAGATGGATAGGTGCACCCTTCACGTACTAACTGGGTATAATACCTGGTTTGTTATCATTCCTTAGTAAAAAACACTTATTTGTTAATATTTTTTACAGAATATTCTCTTTACCTAAATATTGCTATCACTCACGCAACTTACCATAATATCATTAATGAAATATTCCACATAACTGACTCGAAATATAACCCAAAAAAGGTTTTTTATTTGTGTGGAAGCGCGGATTTTCCATTCTTTTTTTTTTCGGGAATTGAGACTAGGATCAAAGATTCAAAAATTTAATGTAGAGTACAGTTAGTTGTTGTTTTAGTTGGTTATGAGACCACGGAGGCGGATCTATGAAAAATCAATCCAAGCCCCAGTTGGGAAATTAAAGGGAAGGCTTGGTTCTTTTTTTATTTCTGTCGTCAATTTCGGGGGTTTAAACTATTTAATTGGCTATATTTAATTTATAAAATATCTAAGAATCAAAGATGTTTATTGACATGTCATAAATACTATTTTCCAAAATAATATGTAATTGTTATTTGCATTCAATTGATCTTCACAATTGAGTCCATGATTTGAAGAAAGGGGGGGGGGGGCGATGGAGAACTAGCAACACTCTATTATTAAAAATCCAAATACAAAATAAGGGGTGGGTTGACTTTGAAAATGCGTCGTCGTTTAGTAAAGAAAGCGTTGTATTTTTTGAAAAAGAAAACAATACTGATTTTCCGAAAAACAACATATTTTTACGCGGAACATTTTTTTCTTCGTCGGTTAATAAGACGTTATGGTCGTTAAGAGGTTATGGTAATAAAAATACTGATTTAAAATAGAACATCTTTAATCGGAAAAAGCATTTGAATTAAATGTAGTATTTATCAAGAAGGTAGTTAAAATGTATAGCGATTATTGATAAACATATGCTTTTAGTGGGATTTATTAATAATTTGTGTAATTTTTAGATTCACCGATGAATTGCACTAGTGACCAATGAAAGCAAAAGTACAAGTCACATATATTTAAAAAATAATTTTTATATTTCAGGTGGCATTTTTCCAATGACGGGATCTTCGTATACTGGGCAAGGAATCGTACGAGCAGCTCTCATGGCGGTTTCTGCCATAAACAAGAACAGTACTCTTCTCGCGGACTATAACTTAAAGATCCTTATAACCAATGGCATGTGTAGAGCCGACAATGTCATGAAGAACTTTATTGATTTTATCATTAACAAAGACTATTTTGCAAATTTGGTGGGCGTATTGGGGCCGGCCTGCTCGGATACTGTCGAACCGTTGGCTGGCGTTTCCAAGCATTATCATATCATGATAATATCTTACAGCGCGGAAGGTTCCAGTTTCTCTGACAGACAAAAGTATCCTTACTTTTTCAGAACAATAGGTAAGTTAGGAAATTTTCTTAGACTTGTCAATGCACAATGATTTTTTTGTGTACATAGATATCCCAAAATAGTTAAAATTTGCAGTAATTAACGATATAATTAAATTTAAAAGTGTATGATAATGACAAGTAAACACTATTTTTTAAACTTAATTAATCTGAAGCTTGACTGAATGAATGTCCTATAACTGTTGTTTTGAAGGTTTTAATTCCGCAAAATATTCACAAATGTGCATTTCTTAGTCATTTATAAACCTCGTAAACGCATTTTTAGACTTATAAACTAATTGAATTTAAACTACAATTAAAACTAACTATTTCAGAGTGTTTCTTTAACAAGAATTATTTTGAATATTTTTTTTTAGGATTTCGTTTAAATTTATTAAAACGGTCAATCTTAAATTGTTTTTTATAAAAAAAACATAATTTAAATGAAAATCTATTCCTTCTGTTTCATAAGTTTGATTATCACCATTTTTATTTATTTATTTACAATAAAGGGGTTTCAACAGTTTAGTGGTGCAAAGCTTAAGAACAAACAACAAACAAAAGTCTACTTTATTGCCGCAGGAAAAATGTCACAATTTTTTGGACAAACTTAAAAGAAAAGAAAAAAAACCAAATATTAATCGAAAAAAAAGTCATATTTTTCGATAGGTCAATGCAAATACATAAACTGTAAATATACCAAGTATTGAGAGCTATAAAACCATCACGGAAAAAGAAACATTCGTTAGGACATAACATTGCCGTAAAGCAGTTAATGAATCTAGAGGACCTTAATAATAAGGAAATAAACAGTACATATGCGAGGTGAATAATTTACGACAACTTTAATCTAATACGTAACAAAATAATTAATTTTAACGGACTCTCAGACAGTTTATTCCCCTATAAAATGATTTTCAAATTCTATGCTAGCAGCTGGAACATGACACCTAAAAAGATTTAAATAAACAAACAATTAAAAAAACATTTGAATGAGACTTATTCATTATGCAAATTATATTAATTAATTAGGGATAGTCTCTAACTGTTCTGGAAGATGATTGTAAAGTTTTATGACGTTGTAAATAATTGATTTTTTTATTAATTCTGTGGAAGGAATGGGAAGGTATATATCATGCCTAGAGTTTCTGGTAGGATATACGTGTTGTGGCCTTTCCGGGAAAGTGTTTATATGTTTTCTCAACGAACAGACGGTTTCTAAAATAAATAACGCAGGAAGTGTTAATATTTCATGTTTTTTGAAATAGTATTGGCAGTGAGGTCTATTATTTAGACTAAACAAATAGCCAATTGCTGTATTTTGAAGTCTAAAAATGCTAAGAAATTGCTCGGTGGTACAGCAGCCCCAAAGGGGAAGGCCATAACGGAGATGGGATTCGAATAGAGAGAAATAAGTAAGTCTGGTAGAAGACACGTCCAGTTCTTTTGAAACTGATCGAATGGCAAAGCAGGAAGTAGAAAGTTTTTTAGTTAAGTTGTGTCAATATGCTTAGACCATCTTAAGTTTTTATTTATATCCAAACCCAGGAATTTAACCGGCTCAAGGTGTTTAATACTGCTGTTAAGTAGCTGAAGTGGTTGTAAAGTCCCCTTATAAGATAAGGCCACCGTTTTATCCACATTGAAACAAAGCAGATTGGAATCGGACCAAGCCTTAATCATAACAAGGTCGTTGGAAATATTAGAATGTAAAGACGTTGTATCAAAATCACTCCATGTTATGTTTGTTTCGTCAGCAAAGAGAGACATTTTTTCCATGAATTTTTAGGTTGGTAATATCATTGAGATGGGGTGGTTGTTATTGAGGAATAAGTAGACGTCGCTAAGTAATGAGAACATGGCGTCAATGCTGCACTAGTTGGGTAAAAATCCGAACTGATCCGGGGATATTATCTGATGTTTAGGGAGAAATGGCATAAAACAATTCTTCAGTAACCTTTCAATGATTTTTGATAGCACATTTTCGTCCCTTTTATGAAAAGGAATAATTATAGCTGTCTTAAGGTTATATGATTCATTTATTAGTGTTGTAAGGGCCTCTATGACTGGGAGCGGCAATCGCAAGAATATTTTAATTGATAGGCCATCAGTGCTACACGAAGATTTGCTTGTGATGTTATTCATTTCTTTCAATAGTTGATGGAGGGAGAAACGAAAGAGGGTCCAAACTTGGCGAGATACCAGAGGTAACATTTTTGCTTACATTAATAAAATAATTATTTAGGTCATTTGGCCTTGGCATGATCTGAGTCACAGGGTTTGATTTGTTTCTGTGGTTATTGATAATTGACCAGGTTTCCTTTGAAATGTTTTTAGACTTTGTAAGACGTTTTTGATAGTATATTTTTTTGCTGACGTGATTAGTTTAATATAGATCCTCCTAAAATTAGAGATATAGTCGAGAATAAGAATGGAGTCGGTGAATTTTTTTATATATAAGAGAGAACGCATATTTTTAGCAGAAATGCGTTGTCCTTTCGTGGTCCACGGTTTATGACGCTTAAGTTTGATAGTCTTAAGCGGGAAGGCCTTATTAAAAGCACTTACAAATTTATTTAAGAAAGCTTTAAAATATGAGTTAACATTTTCAAATTCAAAATTCCAGTCGGTATTTAAGCAAATTTTGATATTGAAAAAAAATTGGCGGCCTAGAAAATTCTGCCCCTATGGCGAGGTCTCTGTAAGGGTTTAAGAGGAATACTAAATTTGGAAAATATTGGTTCGTGATCGGAAAGACCTGTGCTACAAACCTGAGATTGAACCTATGATGAAGAAAACTCAGACGCCACATAATCAATTATAGAAGAAGAGTATTTTGAAATTCTAGTTTGAGACGATACATGTATTGCAAGACCGCAAGCCTCGAATATAGAAATTAAATATTTCAAATATTTCTGGGTGGCACAAACAGTAGCATAGTGAATATTTAAGTCCTCACATAGAACTTTTCTGCCTTTTACTGGTAGACTATCTAGCAAATTTAGAAGGTAACTAAAGGAAGATTGTACATCAGAATTTGGTGATCTAGAAATACAGGTTACATAGAGATCAAAGTTTTGATTATATGCTACAAAAAATTCAAAAAGTTATCCGCTAACAAACGATCATATTTAGTTACCGAGACGAAATCTCCATTTAGAGAAAGAATCAGTGCTCCTCCATGACATGACACATAAACATAAACATAAAAAAGAAATAGGTACAACTCGTCGGTTTTATTTCTTAGAAAAACGATATTAATTAGAACCTTACTAAGACCCGTAACAACAGTTTTGAGGAATCTAGTTCCTCATGACACGTCAAAATTTGTTTTCGGGGAATTGCCGGAAAAGTAGGTTTTCTGGCATTCTCTGGTCCTTTGAAAATTGATCGTTCTCTCCGAAGATACATAGGACCTGTAGGCAGCGAGATCGGCTTCCACTTCTGCTGTACTGAATCCCTAAGCATCGTAGTAAGTCGTAGTAAATCTTATGCAGTGTTTTATCATCTATAAGAATTCCTTCAGAAGCCAAAAACAGCCTGATGCTGGTATTTGTAAATCCCTCAAAGTGAATGGACGCATGTTGATCATGTAGAAAGGCTTGAATAACTTGAAGGACTTTAAAATGGTAGACTCTCTTAATGTTGATATGACGAAACGGTTATAAGAACTTTTTTCGACCAAAGCAAGCTTCACTGTTGGGGGAGTCATTGGATCAAAAGCGGGTTCTTGGACAAGATGAGCCTTCTTGGAACAACGAATAATCAACGAAGAAAGTAAACGTACTTACTATTATTGAGTGATTTGCGCAAAAGGGCACTGATAAATCACTTGCATGACAAGTGATATACACAAACTGTAACTAAGGGATTAATAATAGGTATTACCAAAGTGAAAACAAATTGCACACAAAACAGCCCTGCAGGCTTAGAAAATATGACCTAAACCTAGCATTGAAAAAATACAATGTTTGTTAGATGAATTAAGCATTCTAACAAGTGGAGAATTTTTACCCGCGTTAGTACTGCGGAAGGGTTTGGAAAAAAGTTAATGACGTCTAAAAGTTCTCTTAAGGATGTTAAGTTGTGCTTCAGAATAAATCTGTGAAGCAAACGATAATAAACCTTTCATAATCTTGAACAATGTTACCAAATCTGATAAACGTCTCTTTTTTTGCAATTTAGTAGTTTATATTGATTCATAATGGTAGTATAATCTCTATCCCTACTTAAAACATTAGTTTTAAAGGCAATGTACTTTAGAAACTTGTGTTGCACTAACACCAACCTATTTACATACACTTGGTATTGCGGGTTCCAAACTACTGATGCCAAGCAAAGTTTGCTATATACATATGCGTAATAAAGACTTTTGGATTATTGAAATGTTTAGTGTTTCTTTTTATAAATCCTAACAGACGATTTGACTCATTAATTACCTTCTAGATATGTGAAGTAAAAGATTAATATATTAATTTGACAATTCCATGTAATGCATTTTTATATGACGCGTTTCGCTACACTGTGCTTTGTCTGGTGTATACTACGTACTAATTTTTAAAAATTATTCTACATTTGGTATTATCAATGTCCGTCTAGCCTACGGTCCCTTATTTAAATGTTATAATCTAATTATATTAACGTACAAAAGCTGTTTTTTTAACCACCATAAACTATACTAAGAATATTAGGAATTTCAGAAAATGTTGAGTAAAGGAGAATTGTTAAGGTCTATTTGGTAACAAATTTGTATCTTTTGGGCGGTTTATTTCTAAACTTTCCAATACATTTAATTATAATAATGTGTATACATTTTTATGTTTTTATATTAATTTTTAATTAGTTCCCTACTATAAACAATGTTGTTTCTCGGGAATAAATGATTGATTAATAAAAAAATTAAATTATCGTTAAACACTTGATCCTCCGTAATAATATGGCTTGCTAATGTTGAGTCATATTTGTTTTCAATAAAATTACATTTATGTTCGTTTATCCGCTTTTTAAAGGTTCTATGTATGTTTTTGGGCATGAACCACATGTTAACTGATAGACACCTGACTTTTAATTTCTATTACTTTTGGGTTTTGTGTTTTTCAGAAATTTTCCTAGGGAATTATTAGTTTTGAAAGCGATTTTTACATTCTACCTGTTAAGATGAAATGGATGACAGTATCAGTATGTGATAGTTTATGGTAAATTTGAAATGAATGTTTTATCTTGATTGTTAAATCTAAGAAGTTATCTTCAACTTCTGACGTGAATTTGATTCAAAAAGTCTAAATATGTGTTGTTTGTCTGTTTGTGCCTGTAAAACATGTAATAATATCATCCACATTCCGATCCCAAATCTCAGAAACCTTTTTCAAAGCTATGATACAAACTTCATAGTTGAATTTTATGATATTTTTATTTCCAGTGTATGAAACTGTGTGACATTTGTTCAAATTTAAAAATAAACTTCTCTTTTCGCACTAAGCAGCAAATCGATTCAAATCTCGTTGCAATTGCAAGCAATAAGAACTCGGTGAATAACAATAGATCCATGTAGTATAAAACCATGTTGGTCAGGAATAATTATGTTTCCTACAGTTCTCAGAATTTTATTATATACAATTTTTTCAAAAAGTTTGGCAATTACGCAGAAATTTGCTAATTTTTGTGCCTATCACCGCTTTTGTGTATGTGAGAAGTGTTCCATAGAGAAGGGAAAACTCCGTTGTTTACTGATGTATTAAAGATATTTAATCATGGGTTTAAGATACCCAATTTACATTTTTTTTACTAAAAGTGCTGGAATCCTTCTTCGGATCCAGAGAGTCATTTGCGCACAAAATATCATTTTGCTGTATATTGAACCTGTGTTCTGAGATTAAGATATTTGGATTAATTGTACCCGAGTTAACGTAGTAAATCCCGAAACATTCAGCAAATAAACGGCTTATATCTTCACCACTTCTTGATGTTTGGTTCTCATAGCACTCACAGCTAGGTATGGAATATAAAGTACTTATTTATGTTTTATAAAAGTCCAATAGCCTTTTGCGTTATTATTATTTAATATGTCATTTTCTACGTCACGTACATAAATGGAGAAATCTCTTTGGGTTCATTGCTCGGTTTAGAAAAGTTAACTAGTTATTAGGATTTTGGTAACTCAAAAAGGCCCAGCCAGTCAACCTGCAACAGTTTAGTGTTCATAGCATAGAACTTGACTTTATTAAAGTTAATGGTTCAGGCAATAAATAATTTTTTATACTTTTTGTCATATTAATATTAGTATATCTATCAGCATTTAATAAATTACGAAGAACTTTATTTTGCGGTGCTTGTTGACGATCTTCATGTGCTAAATATAAAATTGTCGATCAATGATAAATGAGGATAAATAATTGTATTGTAAATATTTTTTTCAGAATAAAAAATTAAGTGTGTACTAATTATTTTTAAATATCCAATTTTCCGGCAATTTTTAAAATGATATTTACATTATGGTAAAATAAATTTTAGCTTATTATCAATTAGTGTTGCTAAATATTGAAAGTAATTGATTTCTAATTTTGAACCACCAATTTCAATAATTATTTTTTTGTAAGTTATTTTTTTAACCATGCATTTTTGTTTTTGAGGCATTTAATTTTAATTTGTTTACTCTAAACCAATTTGATAGAATCTCAAGTTCAAAATGTATTAATTTGAGTATTAAAGATATTAGAATGTTGCTTATAAATAACAGTATCATTCGCAAATATTTGATTCCATTCTTGTGTAACACCGATGTCATTATTAATTTTAGAAGAGATTTTATACTATTAATTTAATTTTTTTTGTGGTTTATGGCACAAATAATTTTTAAACCACCTACTGCTTCCTTTATCCCGTACCTGTTTTATTTGTTTAATACCTTTGATCAATTACTAATTCCAAAGGCTCTTTTAAAGTTCAATAATACTAATAATAACATGTTCATTATTTTTGTATGCTCCTCTTCCACGTTACTACGCCATACTTTATGACTGTTTCTATAGAATTTCCTTTTCAAACACCAGACTGGAATGGTGTTAAAATATCTTTTTCAAGTATGATATGTCTATGTATTAAAAAAATTTTGAAAAAAAAATTTGTTTAATGTTTAAATATTTATTTTAATAATTAAATGTAGAGATATGCTCAAATGAAAACTGAATAGTTACTAAAGTTTATTTTGAAATAAAGAAAAATTTAATTTTAATTAAAAATATTTTAATTTTAAATAAGTTTTATTTTATTTTTAAATAATATTTTATAACAAAAATGACTATCAGTTGTTTAAATATGAAATTAAAGGTATAACATAAAAATAAAATTTTTCCAAAATTTTATTTTTCATTTAATTAAAAATTATTCATATCATTTTGCACAAAAACTTCAGACGATTGAATTTGCAAATTAAATATTTAATTGTTCTATTATACAGCGTGTGTACAATTTTAGTTAACATATGGGAAACTTTTTTTTTGTTGATTTTAGCAAAAAAATGTATTCTGCATAAAAAACTTTGCTTGCAAAAAAATATGATTCGCTCTCAAAAAAAAAACAGTTTTTATATACGAGCTTGTCATAAATTACAAAAACGTTAGTTTTACTTAAGAGTAAACTACTTCTACTATTAATTTTCAACAAATATGTTATCTGAAAAATTTATTTAGAATCAATATTAAGGCAATATACGAAATTTTATAAACAAAAAAGAAAATAATAAAAATGGAAAATATTTTTATTATTCTTTCTTTTTTTATTTTTGTCCACTGCTTTAGCAATTTCGACTAACAGATTGCAAGCTTTCGAATTCTAATCTAATTTTTAGCACATCAAAATTATCTTTATAAACCATTTCCTTTTCTCTTCCCCACAGATAGTAGTCCAGGAGCGTGTTATCAGGTGAGCGCGCTGATTAATATGCGAAAAGGGAATCTAGAGGCGAAGCACTTGTTTTGGAAATTTCATTTCAACCATTCAGTTACGTTCATTGAGAAATGACAAGGTGCTACATCTAATTGAAATATTAATTCTTATGTTACTGCCAGTGGTAATTCGTAAAGCATGTCTCTGAATTCCTCTTGCAAAATATTTAAAAAACGAATTTAAATTATTATCAAGAAAAAGTGGTTCGAAGATGTGATTCTTTAAAATCCCATACCACACGTTGACACTCTCTTATTATTGATTTTTACATTCTACAACTCTGTGAGGATTATTCATATTCCAGTAATGAGAATTCTGTGATGAAAAAATGCCATTTGTTGTAAATTTAGCTTCTTCCGAAAAGATAATTTTATATCCAAAATGTCAGTCATGCCATGATCCAGTGAGAAAAATCAAATCTATTACAGTAGTCACGTGGGAATAAAATATGAATACATTTCGGTTTAAAGGGTACTTGTGTTTCTTTAATACCCTTCTAATAAACATTACTTTCAAGTTTAACTCTGGATCTTTGGACTAAACTTGCCCTGGATATTCTTGAACGTGAAGTAAAACTTTCAACTCATCTTCGCATTCATCATTATCATTATTACCTGTTCCATGATGTTTAAATTCTTTGAACAAGCTTTAAAATCTTTTAAAACTTTACCGACAGTAACATAATTAATTGCCTTAAGGTGTTATTCTAAACAACTTTTTCAGATAACATTTTTCTTGAAAATGAAAACTATTTTTTTCGGCACGAATCATATTTTTTTGCAAACAAAACTTTTTATGAAGAATACATTTTTTTGCTAAAATCGAAAATAAAAAAGTTTTGCATATGTTAATTAAAATTGTACACACACTGTATACAAAGCCTTACAATTTAGTATGCTTATTAATGACCACAAGAAGATTCTTTTCATAAGTTTTTATTAGTATTCATTAAAATAAAATTATGAAGACAATTCGAAAAATCTTTATCTGATGTTGTTCTTGTTGGAAATTCGAAAATGGAGAAACCATTTTTTTTTTTCGATGAGACCAATAGAAACCACTATACATATTGTTTTTGTTGAAAAAATTTTATTACAAAAAAAATCCTTAATTATTATAGGTTCCAAACTAGGTCAACAAAAACAGTCCTTGACAAAAACTCAAACCATGTAGTTTTGAAAGACATACCTACAAATTATAATTTTTGGTTTTCCATATCAGACATTAAGGGCTATTCCCATTTAAGTTTAAAGTTAAAATCGCAACACCAAAACATGCGTGTTTTAACAGGATTTAAATCTAACTAAAAATTAATGTCATCGGCTATCGTTATTAGATCCGATACGTAGCCTCTGTCTTTGCTTTTGCCTTGTCACATATATTGTCAGAGCAATTATTATTGTTGCTTATGATTATCTGTTTATTTGCTGATTAGCAGATGAATTCTTCAATTTTTTAAACTTAACTTTTTGTAATTTTGTCACTATAATTTCTGTAATTGATCAGCTTGAATAATGAAATGCCTTAAGTAACGAAAAATTCCAATTAGTAAATGCAAGCTGCAACTTTTTGAAAACATTGTTTTGTTAAAAGTATGTTCGTTGTTCGATATCTATAAACACAGTTTCAGTTCAGTTATTTAAAAATAAATAATGCCGGTGACCGAACTGACTCTCTCGGACAATTTATCATTAACTATAACTATATAATCAATTCATTATTTAGGAGCCGTTTTTAACAGATTTTATAAAATTTGGTTATTTATTTTATTTTTATTTGCGTAGGTGAAAATCGACACTACAAACACGTCTACCTAGAGCTTTTTAAAGAATTCAAATGGAAAAGGGTAGCCGCCCTGACCGAGGACGGACAGAAGTATACAGAATATATTTCCTTGATGCAGGACGAGTTAGAACAGAACGGTATTACCTTTATTGCCAATAAGAAATTTCCCAGAGAACGAGAAACTGAACCAATGACAAGGGTAAGGATAATATAATACAATTATAAGGTTTAATTCCCAGAAATACTTACATAAAATGCCAATTTTTACATTGCAATTAATTAATTTAGTGTTTTCATACATATTAAAGTTTTTGAGTATGATAAATAGTTAACTGGTTAATCAAACGTTATGAAATGTTTTTTTTTTAAATAAAGGCCGTTTCATGCCTTGTTTAAAATTTTTTGAACAAAGAAGAAAAAAATTAAAGTTGCTTTTTTACTAGATGTATTTTGCTCAGTAATCGCATTAGTTCTTGCGCGAACAGAGAAAATATAATATGCTTTTTATAGCACAGATGCATACTAATTTCTGTCATAGGTGCAGTCGAAGAGAATATAGATTATCAGCTACTCCAGTTTGTTATTAAGCGTTTTTAACTAAATCTCCAACAACGTTGAAAAGGAAATCATCCATGATATCAATTAAAGAATCATGGTTCTTGGGATTAGACCAAGTCAAAATGAAATCACATTATGAAGAACTGGTTGAATGAACAGATAAACTAGTATGACATGATTTGTGAGGATGGGACAAGGTAAATGGAATTCATGAGGAATAAACCAAAGATTGGTGCATGAGTTTAGCCTTGGCATTGATGGTCTGGACAATGGCTTAGGTCCTTCGTACTCTGTTAGCGCTTTTCTAATTAACGTTGGTAGTTTTTCATTAAGTGCCATAGACTAGAAAACCATGCTGAAGCCCTCTGATATTAACCTTGCTAATAAGCACTTTTATGCTGTATTATATAAAATTAAAGTTCTAACATTCCTGTGTGGTTTACCAGAGAACTTGAGGCACTGATTTTTCAGAAGAAACTAGCCCGTAAAAATATTTACGAAGCAAACTCTATAGTGATTATACTCAGTTTTCTGATTGAGGAATGGATGTAAGAAGCTGAGAGAGTTTTGTTGTATATCAGTATTCAATCTAGAATATCTAATCTCTTCGACTAGCATGTTACATCATCTATTGCATGGGAGTATAGAGAGATTATTTCTGAGGAGCAGCATGATTTTCTCATGGGTCCTTCAACAGTTACTAATTTGTTAACTTACCATGATTACCTATTAGGTACCTTTGCAAAAAGACTTCAACTCGACAGTGTTTACACTGGTTTTTCAAAGGCACTCGACTGGGTCAATCATTCACTATTATTGGCAAAATTGAGAGCTTTGACCAAGTGCTCGGGTGGTTAAGTAGTTTTTTGACTAATTATTTAACGTGTTAGAATTAACAACTATATTTTAAATAAAATACCGGTCTTTTCGGGTGTTCCCCCAGGGCTTTCACTGTGGACTCCTTTTTGTAGTTGACATAAAATACTTTATTATTAATGCATTATCTTAACGTTTGATGACGACTTGAAGTTGCTTAAGCTTCATTCTCAAGCAGATTGTGGCCTATTACAAACTGATATAAACAATTTATTCTTGTGTTCTAAAATTAATGGTCTCAAAATAAAAATTGGGAAGTTACATTACATTTTGTAGGGTGCGAAATTCTGTGGTTTGTACACAATCGACAGTAGGGTCCCAAAGCGAGTTGATGGGGTAACAGATCTTGGTGACATTTGGATAATAACTTACTCCTAAATAGATACATAAGAGGTATAATCCGACGAGCGAGTATAAGCTTGGATGTGTCCAAAGTAAATTTTCGCGCATTTGCGCTTTTAAGTTAAAGATTCTTCCAGTGTTGTGACATACAAATTATAATTTAGTTTTGTCAAGACTTAACTTATTTTCGTTGAAATAAAGAAGGATGCAGGCTGATCTCTGTTTTTTATTTAAACTCATGGAGGGGATGTTGATTGCAGTTACCTTCTTAGATGACTGAATTCTAACACAGGTATATTTTCTGTGGACTACCATAAATCAAATTACGGCTTGCATAGTCTATAAGAATGCAACATAACTGTAATACATTTGATTTACAATCGGATGTTCGTTTGTCTAGATTTAAAAGTGGGCTCAGGAGGAGATTTTTATTCTGATTCTATAGCTCTATGTGAATAATTAATCTATGATGTATTGTTCTACTGTGATGTTGTTAAATGGATAAGTATCAATTAATATTGATATATTTTTTTAAATAATATTGTAAATTGGTGGTAACCGTTAATAAATAAATACATAAATGTTGTTCGGCAACATTTTGTGGTTCTTTGTTCGGTGGTTTAGCGTTCTTCACTTCTTCGTTGCGTACGTAAAAATTATTATCGTATGTAAAAATTCCTTGATATGCATTTCCAAAATGTATGCGAATATTGTCAAAAAAATTTGAGAATATTTGGTATTTTAAAATTAGTTATTTCAGTTAGTCTCTAGAAAGGAATTTTCTGCTATAAAAGAATCTGCAATATTATGGCGATATATGATTGTACATGTGTGTTTGTTTTTGCACATGTATGGCGGAATTAAAAATACAATGAACCATCAACCCTAATAATTTGCCGTTAACAGAATGCGGTGTAAGCGAATACATAACACGTTTAATCAACACTCAGGTCAGAGGTAACACGAACTCTCGCAAAATAGCGTCATATGGATAGACCGACCAACATAATTTCTTAATTATTACAAACGTACTAACCTCATGTAAATGCTTGCTAAAAAACAAAATAATGCAAGCGTCAATAACCTACGCTTCTTTAAATTCAATTTGATTGTATTCAGATATAAAAGTTTGAAATTGTCGATGCAGGCTATAACAACATCGCACAATACCTTATAGGTTGTAAATTGAATTTCTTTGTGAGTGACACATTTTTCTATCTATTTCTATCATAAATACAATTTAGTGTAAAAACGATTCTAATGATTCATCTAGGCCGAAGCTTATACACTATGATCAGATGTTCTTCTTGCACTTTTATTGTTTTAGGATCGTTTTTTTTGTATTATATATATTTGTATATAATTATTCAATTTCAAGTGAACGTAATGTTTTAGTATTTTCGGAGACTGATAATTTTTAGAATAGACAAGTGTAGCAGACATTTTCATAAATATTTGGCTCGTGTTGACAGAAGCATGATTTAGGTCTACTGGTTTAGAAATATAATACAACAATTATGCTATAGGACTGTTTGGTAATAGCCTAAGACCAATTTATAAACGAATTTAACTAGCCCATCGGATGCTGTGCGTCTCAGACTGGCAACTCTAGGCGTTGAGCAACGCTGAAATCTCTCGATGGATTCGGAGTATAATATTTGGTGTTATATATAGCGTCCATGTATTTCTAGTTAAAGGACTTACAACGGCTTCGGTAAACAAATGAATACAGAAGATTTAACTCGATTACTAGATCTAAAATAAAAACCCCAAAAATTAATAGGTCAGGCAAGAATGCCAAAAAAATTGAATTTCATAATTGTAGTGGAGAACAGAAGAAATTGAAAGAAAATAGCTGGATTTATAAAAACACACTATCTCCTATCTTGACAAGTAATTAAATAAGTACTTAGACCCAGAAGAAAAAAGAACTGTGGAAAAGCTGCATCGAGAAACTATTCGCTGTCGATACCAGACTAAGTATCACAGATCACGAAGAACATCAACAATTAAAGGGACTTTCAATAATCATGAATGGAATCAGGCAAGCGTTCCACATTGCAAGAAATAATAAAACTACGAGACCGCACAAGCTACTATCGGAAATTATACATTGATCGAAGACCCTAACTTAAATTTACTTGTAGAACTATTCAACACTATCTGTGACACTAGAATATTTCCGTCAGACTGGCTGAAGTCAACTTTTATTCCAATACCTAAAATCCCCAAGCCTCCCAATTAGAATGAAGGTCATAGAAGACCAGTAAATATCAAAGGGGTTTCTATATTTCTGTAAATGATTACTTCTTGGATATTCTGTTCGAATGAAATATCTAAAAAATGTGTGTTGTGCAGAATGTATAAATGTTGAACAGAATCTTCATGATTGAATATGGACTTCGTAATATGGGGATATAAGAAGCATATTCCAGATAAGGTCGTACAAGGGAACAATAAAGGAGCTTGATTTAGGCTACATTCTGAAAATCCCCTGATCATCTCTTAATAAATTCTGCATAGACTTTGAATTTACCAATGGATGAAATGTGTGGAATACAACTTAGTTGAGGATCAAGTATTACACCCAGCTCTTTAATTTGGGAAGTAGAACACATTCGAGTATTGTTGACAAAATAGGTTTGATTAAATTGGGTGGATATCTACTCATTATGTGTGTTAATTATAGTTGGGGGCCGTCGCGGACTGGCAACTCTACTCGAGTGTCTAGTGACACATTTCTGAGGTCTTTGATTTTTTATTTGTTGGATCTTCAGTTCGAAGTGGTCTTTGCTTTGTGTTACACAAAATTTTTGTCAAGCTAGTCAAGTATGGGTCATGACCGAAAATTATACTTTATTCAAAACTTTAGTTGCAATAGATATAATGTATTATACAAAGGGCGAGTTTCATATCAGGGAAATAAAAGTAAGTTGGCACTTTGATGTCGCAGATACGCTCCGGTTTTGAACGGAATGCGCATTATAATACTTAAAATAAATTATTATTATTATTATTTTCTTTGTTTAACAGTATATCTGTAGTTGTATTTTATACTGACGGGATTGTACCAAGTCAGTACAAACAAAAGAAAAAAACAACTGTTGTGTATTAAGAAATGATCTAACGATGCTACATTTTTTCAAAATGGCCGATTTCTGGATGTTCCTGTGAATGACTGTATTAAGTCCTAATTGAACCAAATGCGGTTGTGTAAACGTTGTTGGGGGTGAGGCCTGTTACTGATATGACAAGAGGAACAATAATGACTATTTCCTGTTTCCACAACCTTTTTATTTCCATTGGCAAAGTCGGTGTATTTGGCGATCTTCTCTCTGTATTTCGCTCGGATGTTCTCGTCGAAGTATCCCTTGTTGATATGTATGATATGTTGATATTTATTTATGTCAAATTCCATGTTGATGTCCAGGGTAAACGTTTCTGTGATTTTAAGCAGTTCATTTAGCTTTTTTTGTGCTTGCGTATAATTTTATGTCATCCATGTACAAGAGATGGTTTATTTTGTGTAGATTATTTTTTTGGTGTTTAATTTGGAATCCGAAGTTTGTGTTATTCAGTGTGTTTGAGAGTGGATTGAGACAGAGGCAGAACCACAAAGCGCTGAGTAAATCTCCTTGTAATATACCTCATCTGATGTAGATATCTTCTGTTTTGATGTATTCTTTTTGTGTTCTCAGGTTGATTTTAGTTTTCCTCGTACTCATGATTTGCGTAAGAAATTGTCTGATGTTTTTATTGACTTTGTATAATTCTAGCACTCTGGTTAGCCATTGGTTTGTTCCATGATGCCGCTGTCTATAATTAGCTGCTCCTTGCATCCTCGGATCCTGCACCCCATTTTGCTTTTCGGTTAGAATGTTTTTGTGTGCTAGATGTTGTTCTATTCTCCTGGTCATTGTGGCTGTGATGATCTTATATAGGGTTGGAAGGCACGTAATGGGTCGGTAATTTGACGGGTCCTTATTGTCTGATTTTTGGGTTTAAGGTATGTTATTCCTTGGGAGAGAAAACCGGAGAGTGTGCTAGGTTTTAAAATAATTTCATTAATTTGGCTAGTGAGAGCTTCATGTGTGGAGGTAAACTGTTTGTGCCAGAAGTTATAAATGTTATCTATTCCAGGACATCTCTAGTTATGCGTGTATGTTTCTGCAACTTCTTGTGTTGCTATTGCAAAGTCCTCTTGTTCCTCCAAGCACTTGTGTCTGTCTTCTTCCGCTTTAATCCATGAAGCGTTATTATTGTGTAGTTCACTGTCCTCAATATTTGGTTGATGAATTTTTAGTTCAGCAGCTTCCATAGTTTTGATGTTTTACAGTGCGAGTGGGGTGAGCTTACTGGTCTTAGTGATGACTCTTTTTTGATCTATTACTCTCTGTTCTGTGATAAGTGATTTGTATTCTGAATATTGTGCTATGAAAAGTGTATGCAGTTTGTGTCCGTATCATTTCATCTGTCCATTTTAACCTCTTGCTTGGTTTACCTGCTTTGGTAGTTGCAGGTAGTCGTTGCGATATATCCGCTGTTGTAATGGGTGGGTTCAAGTTGTTGTGTTTGGCTAGCATCTGTGTCAGATGTATATGTGTATCCATTTGGGCAGCGCATGATCGGTTCGCTCGATTCTGTAATGCGGCTCATGCGTTGCCCTGCCTTTCCCGCCTGGTGGGTGCCAGCTTAGCGGGCAAAACACTTTTGGTGGGTCTATTTTCCTTTGCTTGGTCGTGATCGTTTCGGTCGAGCTGTCCTTTCTCGCAGCGTCCTCGACCTTTACGCTGCTCGCGCGATGCTTTGTTGTTTGGATTGATGTTTTGTGGTGTTAGAAGCTCAAAGTGTTCCGACATTGGATCGCCTGTTAGTAGAAGGTAGATCATTTTATTGTGTGTTTGTTTGCCTATTATTGTTGGTCTCTCTTTAATGCACAACTGTTTTGTTCTTGTTGTTCTTGGTTTTGAGAAAATATGGAAGATGTGCTTCTGGGTTTCCGAAGGAGCAAATATTTCTAGGCTCGTTCCGTATGTAGTGGTTTTGCTCATGCACTTATAATAGTTGTTGAAGTCCTTCATGTCGTCGTCGTGAAATAACGAAAATATCTGAAGTTCCGACCAGTTTTGTCGTAGGTATTTCAATGCGTCTTCTCGAAGTTTGGCATGATTGTTTTAATGGTCGTATATGTGCAAGCTGACTGATCGAAACAGACAACTTCCGTCCCCAACAATGTCGGCTCTGATGAAATTCTCGGGAATAGGTTCGGCTGTAGCAGTTTTTTCGGCAAAGACCCGCCTGTTCAGCCTTTCGCCGCCGCAGTCCCGCAACCTGTCACCTTCAGCAGTGGCTCCAAAGGTTGCCTGGCGAGCCCCAGGCAGCAGGCATTATTATTATTATTATTATCTGCATCACTGTATAAAATCCTGAATATATAGAGCATTGTTCGATTTGTTGTAGTATTTAGAAGATCTGAAGAATAAGAGAGCCCGTATCATTATTGCCGATGTAGTAGATGAAATAGCCCGACAGGTCATGTGTGAAGCGTTTAAGCTTGAGATGACAGCTGTTCAAGGATATGTATGGTTTTTACCCATGTGGTTGAATCGTACATGGTATGACACTGAGTTCTTCAATCCGTCTAAAAACGAAACTGTGAACTGTACAACTGCTGAGATGATAAAGGTAACATTTTACACGATATATTTGCGTATCAATGTTTTAATATTTTTTATTATAATTATTTAGGCAATAACGGGATATTTTTCAATGACACATGCATACTATGCACCTTACAACGCGACGATGCAGGAAAACAAGACTGTGGGTACCTGGATTGACGAATACAAGACCATTTCTGGAGGAGTCGTTTCAGATTATGCTGGTTTTGCCTACGATGCAGTTTGGGTGTATGCTTTAGCCCTCGACAAGCTTTCAAAGACAGATCCAGAGGCTCTTTCAGATATTCATTCAGAAAACACTACCAAGTAAGTAATTGTTTTCAAGATAATGTAAAACCCATAATAAGCTTTAAATCTTTTTGGAAAGATAATGTTTTTCGATACCGTTTGGAACACTATCTAGGACTGAACAAGAAACATATTTCCAGGATTTAAATAATTGGGTTTGGGATAAAACCCTCGAACATTGAACTAGATAGAATTAGTATCTGGCACCGACTATAGAAAGTTTAAAGGCAAAACAGTCAAGAAGTGATTACGATTTTCTGGCGGTTTTGTACATAAAATTTCTATCCCTGTTTTTTCATTTCCTGATATTTTCTTGTTATAATTGCTGTTTTATACAGAAGCTTCTCTATCGCCTGTTGTAAGTGCTAATATTTTGTGATTTCTGTCAACTCGGCAATGTCGAATTATTATGATGCTTGGGTGGAAGTAGATCCGCAATTTGATTCGTTAATCAAGTGGTTGCCATAGTGATATAGACACCGACTAATTGCGACGTTGCTGGTTCATTCCAAAAATGATGGTAACTTATATTTACGTCCCTTTAGAATGGAGAAATTAAAATGAAACTCTATAATAAAGTGAAAGTTTCTTCATAAAATAGCATACAATTTATATAAAATTACGACTTTGCTTCTCTTAACTAAACAATATCTTTTAAATTTGTTTAATTTTTCGTAAAGGATATAAACCGACAATGTTGCAACCCAGAAAGTACACACCCTCTCCACCCCTTACTTTAGTTGGATACAAACAAATTTGTTGGTTGTTAATTCTATCTAGGTCAACGTTCGAAGGATAAAACCAAGGCTAATTGGGGAACGATAGAAGGCTGCGGGTAGTCCAAGGACAATATGTTCCATTATGCCAAGTTGGTCTATCTGCTGTCTAGGAGTCCCAGACCATGGCCGGTATGATACTGACCTGTCACTGAAGCGCACATTTATCCTGATTGGGTATAGGGGATGGTCCACTCTGTCGCAATTGTAGGACTGTGGGAGGAAATCACATAAAACCTTCGGATCAGTCACCTTACTTAGGGAGGAATTGAGAGTCCTTGATTAGTATAAGTTGCAAGCCTTCATAAGAAGCAACTGTAGGCGAGAGTGGGTGGACTGTAGCTGGTGATAAGGGTGTTTTAGTGAAAGAAGTCCATAATTCCAAAAGAGATCTGTATACAATAGTATTAAATAAAATCACAAAGCCTAAGTCACAATTAAATGAGATGATTGAGACCTAGGCTTTGTGATTTTATTTTAATACTAAGGGTCTTTTAGGCCTATATGCTGGGGCTCCCATCACCTTTGCTACTATTGCTACTGCTGCCACTACTACCACTACTACTACTACTACTACTACTACTACTACTACTACTACTACTACTTATTTATCTACCTTAGGTGTGGTATTTCACTCTAGTTATTTTTTTTGCGAAGACAGTTTTTTTTTATTTTGAATATTGAATTTTCCATTACCTAGTATTTACCTATTCACTAATTTTACCATGTTTTTATCAGTTCTAACTTAATTTAGCTTTTTCATGAACCTCGTTTTTTAGTAAATTGGTAAAGCTTGTTGAGCAAACGGACTTCTTCGGAGTATCGGGAAGGATTAAGTTCCGAGGGGGTCCGTCAAGATTTTCCATCATTACTATTTTGCAATGGTACGACAATGCTACCCATCTTATCGGAGAATTCTACCCGAATCTCACTGACGATAAACCGGAAATTCTGGGAGGAGAGCTCACTGTCAACTCCCAAAATATTAAATGGTTTACACCGGATGGTAAGTAATTTAAAGACATTTTTTTAGAAAATTTTAATTAGAATACTCTAAAAATCCAAGTGGCTTGACATACAGGAAAGTAAATTGCACATTTCTGTCTTATTTTTTTTTATGCTCAATCTCTTGGTAGGTACTAATTTTCCGTCTTATCAAAGAATGCAAAATTTAGTGTACATTTTCGAAACCCTGAAAAATGTTATTTTTTGATTAAACAGAAAATTGATACCATACAAAAGACCATAACAATTAAAGTAAAAATGACCAGATCGTTCTGGTTTTAAGTCGAGCCATTTAGATCTTATAGTCGCTCAAACTCTTAAATTTCCATTTGTAAAACGTCAATATCTCGAAAAGAATTAATTTTAAGTATATAATATGCTATACAAAAATGGTTAGAATTACTCGTAAAATTTAAATATTCAGGGTGAAAGGGAAATAGTTATTTTAAAATTAAACAATGAAAAGTGGAAAAAATCTCGTCCCATACGTGTTTCACATTTCATCCATCAATAGGCATCGGTCCCGCTTCGTACGAGCACCCTCCACATTTTTCAAGTTTGTCCATCTGTGTAAAAGGGAAATTACTACAAATATTTTAACAAGTAATTTAGAAAAAGAAAAATTTTATATAAAATGGGGTCAACACTCAAAGACTTTGGAGTCCTGGCCATTTTAAAATTTACGATTTTTTGTTAAGGTAGCAACATAGCAATTACACTCTCTGAGCAGGACTGCATGCTTTATAATTTTGAACGTTAGATAGATTAGATCATTGTCACTTGAATCTAGTAGTTTTTTAAATTAATAAACCCATACTCTAGAATAAATGAAAATTATTAGATAAGAAAAACTTACATTTTAGTAATTTTGCACCACACGAAAATTACATTTTCACAAACTGCTTGGAAACTAATTGGAGTATTTTTTATCTCTTCCGGTTACGCATTGACCATTTAATTGTTCTGTCATTTGGTAGTCTTCTGTCTGAAAATCTTTGCCAATAAATCGTTGCATTTAAATGTGCCTTTTGTTACACTTCACAGTAAGTAAGCATATTCAAATGTTGTGTACATTTTCTAACAGTAGAACAAAATTAGTGTGCCTGAAATTAACATGAACATAAATAGATATTTACATTAACATTAAATTTCTTTTTTAATAACGGTACGTTCTTATCTGTTTACGCTAGCAGTTTATAGAAAAACTATGTTCTACAACCCACCTGCTATCAGAAAAGATCATTCATTACTTAAATAGTTCTTAAATTTGCGACTTTTTAAATAAAACCTTAATTATTGAAATTGTTAATGATGTTTCTTATATTGGTAGGGTTTAGAGTTTTATATACCATTTTCTGACCTATTTACAATTTAATAGGCCTATGATAATTCGTATTTGGTTAGACATTTTCGACAGACAAGTAGGTTTTTTAGTGGGCATCGCTGTTTCATTTTCCTTTTCTATTGTAACAGGTTAGTAAAGGATAGAATGTGTGGTTATTCGACCGTCGGATAGGTTGTTTTCAAAAAGCATACCTATTAATAAATACATTTCAAATCAAAATTTACATCCATATTTTTTCTTTCATAACTTTTAACTCGTTTGTACTTTCGATGAAAATCTATATAAAGTTATATACAAATTGATCTGAAAATTAGTCTGGGAACACCTGGAAAAGTCAGGAAATTACAATGAAGTTTTACAGTACGAACCTTGTTCTAATAGTGTTGGATAATAAAATTATTAAAATATTTAGTAATTTCCTTAAATCACAACAAAAGAAGTTTAATATATACCATTTTTTTCTCAGAAGAAGTTTTAACCACCTTTTCCTTACACCATGTTTATTAATATACATTAAAAAAAAACACCCTAACCGTATTTTTATAACGTCCTATATAAATAAAAATATTATTGCAAAATGCAGGTTTACTAACCAAGATTTCTTATACCTGTAACAGGTAACGAGATTTCCAAAAATTGTTCCAATAAATACACATCTTGTATAATAATTTCGTTATTTTCACAAAATCACTGATTTGCAAACGTAATTTCCTAAGCTACACAAACGCTAAACAGAAATTTTAGTGCCGCTTTATATTATCGTAATTCATATCTTGATGTCTTCCGAAAATGATTTGAAAATTTGCATTATCAGACACCCCTGGTGTCCCAGCCACCTGATAGCTCTGATAGCTTATCGAAAAGGCGAATTTATGACTTTTCGAAGATTTCAGTGCCGTTTTCAGAATAAGTATACGGGGTCAGGTCAAAAAGTTATCGGACGCGGTTATTTTGAAAAACAAGCCCAAAATTCGAGGTTTTCTGAAATTTTCTTTTGTGGCCAATTAGTAGGTAGTAGGCTATGGCTAAATTATATTAAAAAAAAATGTAAGTAGTTATGATACTAGAAATGTAATACTTTCAAACTTAATTCAAAAGATCTTTTTATTATAGTATTTTTAGTTAATTATGATAAAATTATTGAATTTTACTCAAAACAAAACAATAATTATCTATCTTACAAAAACTTAAGTTAGGAAGAAACAAAATTTTGAAAAAGCAAATAGTTTTCAAAGGTGTCTTTCAAAATGAGGGCCATTTTCCCGTATGCAAAATTGTCAGATTTTCTTCATATAGCGTTCAAAAGAATCATAGGCCTTTGCAAATTTCGGAAAGTTAAATCGGTTGTCGCACAAAGCTCCGCCACAGACTGATATCGTGTTTTATGTATTTTATTTTGCATGAAATGAAACCCCATAAAAAATCCGGAGATCGAGGGGGCTATCTTACAGGTCCGTCGGTACCAATCCATCTTTGAGAGAAGTTATCGACTAAAAATGTCCTTAAAAGCGCAGAGTTGTGGCTTGAAGCACCGTCTTGTTGAAGATAAACGGCATTATAAAGTGCCAATGTAACATTTTTTATCAGTTATGGAATAACTCTCTCATGGATTTCTAGATAACGACGAGCTGTGAGGCCTCCTTCAAAAATTCTATAGTCTATGCGTCTTTCAAAAATGAAACACAAGACCCCAACCCCAAAGCGTCCTTGTTGTGCCCTCTCAAAAATTAAATGGCGATTTTCTACTGACAAGTTTCTTGTATTATGGCGACTGAAAAGTTCCGCCCCTGAAAAATTAGATTCATCGGAACAGATAACGAGTCTGTCAAAAGATTTATCGGTATGGATTTGTTGTAAATGTCATTGGTAAAACAATATTCGGCACTCGACATCGCCGGGGTGTAAATGTTGAACTATGTAGAATTTATATGGGTGCTACTTATATTTTATACTTATATACATGTATATATTTTTGGAAAGCCCACATTATTCCTAATAAATGTAAAGAATAATATACAGGGTGTCCCATTTATAAAAATAAAGTAGTTGACCTGACTCCTTATACTTATTCTGAAAGAAAGAAGAGAACAGTTTTTGCCTTTTTGATAAGATATCAGATAGCTGGGATACGAGAGGTGCTTGAAAATGCAACAACCCTCTATTTTTAAAAATAAGGGAGATACCTCGAAAAAGTGCGAAAATGGGGTAACCTGTACATTTCTAGCTTCAAAATTATTGGGGTTTCTCTTTTCCATTGGAGCATAGTGCCTATTTCAATACTAAAATTACGTTCTTTTAAAATCAGGAGGGTAGCAAATTAATGTTGACCCCATCTGGAGTATGTTGGCCATAAACCAACAAAACAACTTAATATTTGTAAATATATGTCAGAACTTATGATACAGTTGTTGTTTAGTTGTCCACTAAAAGACGATTTACTATAATTTACTATTTTATATTTTAGGTAAAATTCCAGAAGATGGTACATTGCCACCCCCAGCGTGTGCCATCGATAGTATAGCCAAAGCGTTCAACGTTGAATGTCAGACAGCAGTAATTATACTAAACGTAATTGTTGCAGTCGTTCTCGGTATTACGGTAATGGGGGTATGCTTATATCTGAAGTATAAGTATGATAAGAAAGTTCAGATGCAGAAAGAATATATGGAAAAGTTAGGCCTGAGATACGAGAGAAAGTATCCCACGGATTTGGAAGAATTCGAGGTGCCTAGAGAGCACATAAAACTTACTCATAGGCTAGGTAAATATACTAGTGCAACTTAAAATAACCTAAATATGCCTTCTTTAATGTAACACTCTTCCAAAATTGGGTCACTGTTTAGATTCCAACCAAAAACTAATTTCGGAAAAGTTAATAGTATACAGAATGATCATACTTTTAATTAAGTTTTATAACTTTTAACTTTAAAATCACTGTACTATCAGTGTCATTTCCTGATTTTATAAAGATTTTACCGCAGCCTATATTTTTCCTTCAAAATTTTCAATAAAATATTGGTTAGAGTCATTTGAAGTCCTTGGAAAAGCTAAAATATTCGTAATTGTAA
The DNA here is from genome assembly GCA_030620095.1 of Kuschelorhynchus macadamiae. Taxonomy (NCBI): domain Eukaryota; kingdom Metazoa; phylum Arthropoda; class Insecta; order Coleoptera; family Curculionidae; genus Kuschelorhynchus; species Kuschelorhynchus macadamiae. The sequence goes on from JAUTXW010004938.1 coordinate 279,239, forward strand.
GTGTGACGTATTTGTAAGTGTAAAAAAACCACAGACCATTATGATCATGTGGAGAACATTTCTTAATAAATTGAGTTAGACGAGACATTATAGAAAGACGTTGACAACACTGGTTTAATATGGGACAAATATATGGTTTTCTATTAACTTTGCTGCATTTTCTTTGCTTCACTTTGAATTCAGTGTATTCCATCGGTTATTGAAACAAAAAGGTGCTGTATAACGTGTATAATATATATACAGAACCTTTTTGTTTCATTACTTTTGCATGTGTACACAGCCCTTTAAGTTTTCCATTGGTTATTGGTTGAGTAGATATATTATTTTCAAAATATCTAAAGATGATTTAATTAAGGTGAAATATATTGGGAAATTTAATAAACGAGAGTTATTGACAGATTCACATCTACTGGTAGACAGACGAAACGATTAATCAAATTATTTCACTTAGATATCTATATATTTACATATTTATATATATATATATAATCATAGTATATTTTGTTTTTAAGATAACTTCACAGAAACATGTTTAATGGAGAAAGGTTGGAACTGTTTGCTGTCCTGCCTTCCTATCCACAATGGATACTTATTATTTAGATAGTTGGATAGATATAAGTATAATCTGGTAATAAGATTGGGTCAAATAACAAAACTACGAAAATAAAAGTAGCACCTTCAAAATTTAATAAAATATCATATCTTCATCAGTGCTTCTTTCCATCGTTCTAAGGTTTTGCTTGAGAGTTTTTCTTTCCTTCGATAGTTTAATGATGTTTCATATTGCCATACGGCTCGGTGTTTGTCTATTTAGAAACTCTCTATGATATTCGTTACGAGCTCTCGATGCATTTTTTCCATGAAAATGAAATAGTTCTATCATATCGAGTTTTTTTTTGTTCGGAATAACACATCTTACAACAGTGGCGGCTATTCAGGTGAAGTACTACTTCATATATATATATATATATATATATATATATATATATATATATATATATATATATGTATATATATTCCTATAGGAGAGTCAAACTATAAAAAAAATTTTTTTTTCGAAAAATAGTTGCATATTTTTGGAACAACTGATATTTACAAAAATTTGCAGCGTCTGACTACTCCCTACGCGTGAGATTTGCAACAAATCTGCGAAAACCACATCTTAAAAATCCGCTAAAAGCTTTGGTGATCAGTTTCGTCTGTCTAGTAGTTTAGTCCCCATGTTTCTGTTTAAATTTAAATTTCATTTTCTGTATGTTGATGATTGACCATACATTTCTATACAATTCTCATTCCAGGTGAGGGAGCCTTTGGGACAGTATATGGCGGTGACGCAGACATTCCAATCTATGGCCCGTCTCCAGTGGCCGTTAAAACTCTTAAATCTGGTTCAACCACCGAAGACAAGATTGATTTTCTTACTGAAGCTGACAATATGAAACGATTTGACCACAATAATATCGTGAAACTTCTCGGAGTTATTACTAAATCTACACCTTTATCCACCCTTATGGAATATTGTCTTTATGGAGACTTAAAAAACTTTTTGCTAGCTCGCAGACATCTGGCAAATAAAAATGTCGAAGGATCCGAAGACGTATCTCCAAAGCGACTAACCAGCATGGCTCTGGATATTGCGAGGGGCCTTAGCTATTTGGCTGCTATGAAATACGTACACAGGGATCTCGCTTGCAGGAACTGTTTAGTGAACGGTCAGAGAATTGTAAAAATCGGCGATTTCGGCATGACCAGACCTATGAACGATTACGAGTGCTACCGGTTTACTCGTAAGGGAATGCTGCCAGTGCGATGGATGGCGCCCGAAAGTTTAATATCCGGGGTGTTTAGTACGGCGTCTGATGCTTGGAGTTATGGTGTTGTTTTGTACGAAATAGTTACCTTCGGGTGTACCCCCTGGTACGGCAAAGCAAACACCGAAGTGGTTGAACTAGTCAAAAGTGGAGCATGTTTAGAAGTTCCTAAAGGTGTTAAACCTGAACTGTAAGTAATTTTAAATTCGTTTTAAAATCTAAAATAGTCATTTTTAGGATTGATTTTATTTATAATAAATAATTAGCATGTAGGTAATTATACAATATACAGAGCGGCCCACCCCTATTTGTGACTCTCCTGGTATATTTTGGAAAATTTTTACTTCTAGGGGACATCTTTTTTACTGTAGTTATATAATACAGGGTAAAGAAGATATGGCGTGACACTTTGGATTTTTAAATAAAATGCCCAAATTTTATTTCCCTTTTTGATTCTACATGAAGTTGTAATCAAAGTAAATATAATAAGGTTTATACCTATTTTCAATCATTTTGAAGGTATTTGGGTTTCTAATTCTAATAATTTAATTTATTACGGATTATGGATTAGTCGGTAAAAAATAATAATAATCATGGATACCAGTAAGAATATTTTGCAGTCACTGTCAAATTATGTCACAGAAAGTCGGATTTTAAATCGTTCAGTTAGTTGCGATAATTATTATTAACCACAAAAATGTTAACGACAAGTATGTGGGTAAGTTACTAAGAAAATTTCAAGAAACTGGATCTGTATCTAATATTTGCCGTCTTTAGGACACGTAGCACTTGACAATACCCGAAGCACTCGTCAACTGGCCGTTTCTTCGGGAGTTACGCGCACAACTATATAGTATGCCGCACGGATCTGAAGCCGCCACGAAAGGGGGGCGGTTTGTCAAAGCAGACCGTTTCTATGGATATGCAGAGTTTTCATTTTAGTTCAGTTCACTAATGACTAATGCACCGTTTCCATAGATACTTGCATTCTTTTCATAGCCTCAGATTCGTGCGCCATACTTTACAAATAATTTTGAAAGATCATACATTTCACCCATACAGAAATAAAACTTGTTCACGAACTTAATGAAGACGATTATGATAAGAGATTGGAGTTTTGCGAAGAAACCAACATTTAATCAACAATCCAAATCTGTTATTTAATATTTGTTTTTCGGATGAGTGTACGTTCTATTTACATGGTGATGTAAATAGCTTTAATACGGTTGAATATAGATATAAACCTTATAAGTAAACATGATTAAAACTTTATGTAAAATCAGGAAATGAAATAAAATTTGTGAATTTCCATTTAAAAATCTAAAGTGTGACGCAATATCTTCTTTTTGGATCACCCTGTATATACAGCTACAGTAAAAAAAGATGTTCCCCTAGAAGTCAAAATTGACGTGTCCGAGCGTTTTTCCCAAAATATACCAGGAAAGTCACAAATAGAGGTGCGACCTTTTCGATGGGCCACCCCGTATATGTAGAGAAGATTCTACAGTTTCTTTGAATATGGAAAATCATCGGGAAACTATTCGTTTTTAAGATATAAGGTGTTGTAAGTGTAAATATTTTTTCCTCCTCCTCCATTTCTAGAGATAGTTAGCACATTACGAAACCGCAATTAATGTCTATAAAGTGACCATAATATACTGTAGAAAATTATACAGGGCATATACTTTTTCTGGTCACGACCGATTTGACAGTTCTAAGAAAATTGCTGTAGCGACAGTGACTTAGTTTGGTACTTAACCGTTTTGAAATAATTTAGAAAAATGTTGTTTAAAACATGGACAGTTGTAAAGGGTTTTAGTTTATAATATTTAACTACAAAGTTGATGCTAAAACCAATAAAACTGCTTGTGTTTAATCAGAAAAAGTCCAAGCAAGCAACATACAATTTGTAAAATAAAGCAGAAAATCCGATAGAAATATCAAACTAGGCGAGTGTCGTTATTGTCGATCAAAGGGGTCGCAACCCGAAAAACATTAACTACAGTTTATTGTAGACGACATTTGAATAAAATATGTCTAGAAATGTACGAGGCACATCAATAAAACTAAAAATATTTCAAATTTTAATACCTGTATCTTGAAAACGAAGCGAAACCAAACCCACGTTTATAGAAACTTTTTTTAAATATTTTCACAAATATTGAAGCGCAATTTCCGGAAACCCTGTACTTTAATACGTCACTAAGAAAATTTACTAGCTGATTAAATAGGTAGTTTAGATCAAAATAAATGGTAAGCGCGGCATACGAAACCGTTACTGTTTTTATTACTAATATTAATCTTAAAAAAAAAGAAAATTTGAGCGAAAAAATGCACGTGTCTAAATTTAAGTAGCTTTTGATAATACCGCTAAAAGAAAAATTCATGAATTTAGTTGTTTTTTTACTAAAGATATTTATTTATTTGGCTTTACTTTGACACTTATTACACATATACCTACATTTTCGAAAATGTGCAATGATTTTCGAGCAACGTCAACATGCTACGTTATTAGAACGGAGACCCAGATTATTACGTTTCGGTACAAGTTTCAAAACCTTATTAAACCCAAAGTGTGTAGTAACATTCACCTTTTAGGGACGTACTAGTCTTTCGAATCCTCGTGGAAGGCAGACCTCTTTGTTTTTAACATACAGGTGGCATTTTTTTTAATGGAACACCCTGTATGTTGTTTTATTTTCAGATTCCTCCCTTTTTGGCTATTCACCCAATATAGGGTTTGTGGGGTCTTTGACGCCCTGTATTTTTCTAAGCGTTAGCATAAATCATTTTAACGTGGTAAAAACTTCCAAATATGGTCTTGTTTCAACTGCGGTATTTTTTTAGTGTTCTTTAATAACGGTATACAGGGTAAATAAAAATCCTGGATTCAAATTTTCTCGATTAATTTAAGTGGAACGCCTTGTATATTATTATACTTTCAGATTTCTTTCTTTTTGGCCATTTACCCAATATACGGTTTGTGGGGTCTATACAGACTAATACAGAGTCGTTCAACATTAATGGTCACTTTTCGAAAATATTATAGGTTTATTTGACCTTAAGAGACCACCAATTTTGACTAGTTGTGCGAGTAAAATGAGGTTTTTCAGTTGCGTTATAATGAAAATTATGTCTATTAATTGACATTCTTATTTTTGTGGAATGCTGTTTCGTCAGTAAATAACACAAAAAAGTCAGCAAATCTTGGCTCTCTTTGAAATTGTTGTGTTTACAGACAAAAATCTAATGGGCCTTATTTTTACAAATGAAATTAAACTGTCGAAAAATACAAATTTCAAGTAATGCTGGTGCTTGAGTTTTATATTACAAACTAAGTACAGTTTCTGTTTTAAGACGCACAGATGAATTTTAATAGACAAGTTTGTTTTGTTAGCAACAAGAATATATCACGAAAAGTATCCTGATAGAAGATAACCACATAGAAGCACTTTTGACAGGCTTATGCAACGGTTTGGTGAGACGGGAAATATAGAATATACGAAAACTGATCGAGCCAAACGGGTTAGCGGTAAACTCGAAAGTTATAGAAGACCACATATTGGCTCAAGAAGAATTGCAAGGGAAACAGATGTAAGTAAAACCACAGTTCTACGAATTCGGAAAAAAAAACAAGTTGCACTTATACCACATTCAACTCCTTCAAGAATTGTATGAGGATGATTATCACGGGTGACTAGATTTTTATCATTGGGTACCACAACAAATTGATAGAGCGCCAAGATTTACTTTGTATTATTTAGTGACAAAGCAACACTCCGCAGAAATGGAAATGTCAATAGACATAATTTTCATTACTACGATACTGAAAATCCTCCCTATATTCGTACAAGTCAAAATAGGGGGTCTCTTAACGTCTAGGGCGGAATTGTTGGAAATTTTGTCATTGGTCCGCATTTTTTTAAGAAAGGCTAAAGGTTGACGCTCACCAGACCGCGGCGCGGCGCAGCACGCAGCCGAATGGAAATTTTTTTCGTCTGCTTTGTATGGAATTAAATGGACCAACGCATACTAGACAGCGCCGCGGCAAATCGCCCCGCGAGATTTCTTGCCGGAAGTCGAAATATTTCCCTAGTAACTTTTTTCCACCTACCTCGCTTCGTCGCGTCGTAGTGTGCGTTCTCGCGGCTAATGACCAGTACAGTTTGACTTTTGAATATAGAAATACAACGTGGGACTGGTGGATAATAACAAATTACAGTTAAGGTAAAGCATGTATATAAAGACTATGTTCTTTTATAATTTATTATTTAAAGAAATATTCGTAATATGAGTATTTAACAAAATAACAATGTTTAAGGTCAATATGGATGAGGAGATGCTTTGTCTATTAGTACAAGAATATCCAAATCTTTATGATTTGTCTCATAACAAATACCACGGAAATATAATGAAGGAAAACTCGTGGGAAGAGATTTCTGAAAAATATTCTTTTTTTCTCTCCAAACTGATGTTTTTTTTATTAATGTTATGAGTCCAAATTTTCCTTTTTTTCTTCACATTCTGCTCTTTCTCTTCATTTGCTAGAAGAGCACCCAAGAAAACTTTTTCGTCCGAACTTAAACTGCTCATTTTATAACACAAAAAAATATAATACACTAACTGACAGTGCTTCCGTTAATAAATAGCGCTGTAGTTGGCGTTACCTCTTCCCAGCTGGAAAAAATTCTTTTCTTTTGGTGAGCGTCAACCTTTACTGCGCGCCGATATCTTACGATTTTGAGAGAAGATTTTAGAACACTACTATACCAAATCCGTATTAACGTCCGTGATCAAATATGGTTTATGCACCATACGGCTGACATTCGGGTATTTCTTAATAAATAGTTTCAAGAACCCTGGATAGGAAGAGGAGACCGATTGCGTGGCTGCCTAGATCCCCTGACTTGACAAAAATGGACACTTTTCCTTGAAGCTTTGCTGGAAAAATCAAACACCTCCGACTTCAAAAGACAATATGAAGGAAAGAATACGAAGTGTATTTAATAATATTAATTTTAATACATTAAGAGATGTTTACGTATCTTTTGAAAATCATTTAAATATTTGTGTGGAACAAAACGGTGGTCATTTCGAACATCTAATTAAGTAGTTTGCGCTATTTTATACAATACTAATTATATTGTTTTTTTGACGGTTATTATTTTTTTATTTTGACATACTAATTACTTTAGAGTGGACAACTTCACAACTAGTTTAAACTAGTTAGTTGCATAATATTTCAAAAGCGCTTCTCCTGTTTGTCTTGTATCAGGATACTTTTCGTGATATATTCTTATCGCTAACAAACAATTCCTTTCACTTGCTCCTAACACATAAAATATATCTATTATTTCGTAATAACCGTAAAAAAATCTTTTTTTATTAGCGATAATTTTTATTTTAAGTTTTAAACTTTTTCGACTCATCCATGCTGGTATTAATACATTTAAAAAAAAATAGATTGTGAAAGAAGAACACTTTGCAATATTTTGCCTTAATAAATTGACATGTCCACCTCTTAATATTTTCGAAAAGTGACCATAAATCTTAAACGACTCTGATGGACCCCACAAACCCTATATTAGGTGAAAGGCCAAAAAGGGAGGAATCTGAAAATAAAACTATATACAGGGTGTTCCATTTAAAAAACATGTAAGTTTGGTTTGTGGCAAACTTATCCTATCCTAATCCTTACAATCGAAAATAATTTTAGGTTGTGGCACTCAGCAGTCCCTACAACTTTCGTGTATTTGTTTTTCTTATTCCCACAATAACCGAGCCTTTGGACTTGAACGCATTGTTGGGCCACCCTGTAAGTGGTTCCACCTGTAAACTTAATTATGTAGAAAAATTTGAAAGATATTTAGGTGCGGTTTTCGACAAATGAGAGACCATTTTTTAGTTTATAAGTGCTTTGAATTGGATTTCGATTTAGCGATCTTAATTCATTAATACAGGGTGTTAAACAATAGAAGTTGATTTTTTTTCAAACTCCATGTGTGCATTTTTGTAAAAACGATTTTTTGTGATTTTTATTGGTTGTGAGGGAATCAGTAGGTCAAAAGTAAAAACTAATTTGAATCGCTTTTGAATAATTGTTGTAATATTAGAAACATTTAAATTTTACTAAAAAATCAACTTCCTTCGTATTTCAGAAAATATTGCAGATTTTTTTTAAGAAATGTGCTCAAATTTGGAAAAAATATCTTGAAAAGCAGTAAAACAATATTTTTGTTAAATCCTGCATAATTTCGTTTTAAGCAGTTAAACAATACATTAATGCTCTTGTAATAACTAATTTTGAGAGCCATTTTAATTAGTGTTATACGGTGGTGATTCCAAAAAAGTTTATTTGTAGTAAATTGTAATTTTCCTGATACTACGACAATTACAACAGTAATTTTACTCCTACACATCTTTTTTCAGCCAACAGAATCCCTGAATTTTTGTATTAAACCTTTTTTTTAGGGAGGGGATGATGAAATCTTGTTGGGCACGAGATCCAAAAGATCGGCCACCTGCGTCATACATGGTCGAGTATCTCGCCAACAGGCCGAGACTCCTTTTCCCATGTATGGACGCCCCTCTTCAGTCCATTACACTGGAGGACGGTGAGGGATCAGAAAGAGATTATCGTCTGAGTAAAGTTGACTTGCGCAAAAGCTCAACGAATAGTAATTTTAATTCGCCTAAAACTCACTTCGATACCAGCGATGAACTATCGACGATGGCGTTGCCACATGTCGGTACAGACGCTGACGAATCTGTAAGTATACAATTAGACAATTATTGTCCGAAAGCGCCCTTACTGGGCACTAGCAAATCAACAAGTAGTCTAATTAGTTTTGGGAAGTTCAACATGCAAAGCAATAGGACGGATTCCGGATGTCAGGACGAAGATGAAGGCTTCGTCAATATTCCGGCCAACGGTTATATCAATAGTAAGTTATAATTCATAAATATATAATATAATATTTTTGTTCTTGACCTAGAGGTTAGAGTGTGATATACAGGTTGTCCCACGTAAAATAACGCACACTACCTTATCTTAGAAGCTATATGGTGGCAGACCAAAAGTTGTATACAAATGTTTTTTGGTTTAATTTAAATTATATTACTTTACATTTATCTTCAGGGTTTCATCTATATTTAAAGTGATGTAACTGAGACATACAGTTTTTGAAAAATCTACTTTTTTAATGTAATCCTTTTTGTGGATTATTTTATATATAACAAAAAGTGATTTTAATGATATACAATAACATAGGTTTGCGAATCAACGTTTCTGTGTTATTGGCTATTATCATCGTTGTTTTGTTGTTTTTTAATAGCTATTAGGAGTTAGCAATACCAGACATATTATCTTAATTAATATATGGAAACATTTATTTATTTTTTATGACTTAATTAAATTATTGAAAATAATAAAAATTAGCCAAAGAATAACAATTTAAACACATGTGACAAAAAGCTATTTTTTTCGCGATAGGTAATAGCCGTAATAAAGAACATCTTTGCAATTAAATGCAACTTCAGCGATGTAAGTATAGAGCATTATTTTACAAAAGTTATTATTTAAAATTTAAACAGTAAAGTAAATATTTAATTTTTAATTCAATTCTTAAGAATCCGCTTACATAATTGCAGTTGGCCTGAACTGAAGGATAACAAATGTTATAACAGTTAACTATCGTATAAAAACAACCGTTTTGACACTTTAACATTGTGACACTTAGTTTTAAATTTGTTATTAATTAGCTTCTGTGTACATACATTTCATAAATACATAAGCACTATAAAATTTCCCTTCTTTAAAAAGTTTTAAATATATATATGTATATATATAAATATATATATATATATTTATATATCATATATATATATATATATATATATATATATATATATATATATATATATATATATATATATATATATATATATATATACACAGGATGTCTATTTTAGGGTATACCTCTATTGCTATCTCATAAACGGCAAGAGATACGATGTTGTTTAAATTAGAGAAAAAGTGTCCTTTATGGAGGTGGTTAATAATCCGTTTAAAGATTTTCATTTTTTTTCTTTGTTCCTGAAATACCGGGGATTTTGCAAAAATTGCCCAAAATTATTTTATTAAATATCTCAAAAAGTTTGTTTTTTAGAAAAAAGTTTTATACAACACTTACTTACTTTAATGTTCTCTAAAAAATGGCGCCCTTAGATTTTCAATCCGACCTTTCGTCTACCGGCCACCACCATCAATTTTTTTTTTAAATACGGACCTGCATTTTTTATTTCATAATATAGTTAATAGATCAAAATACACCAAAAACGTTTTTATCAACGTTTCGTACTGTTATATTCATCTTCATGTTTCCTTTTTCTAGTACGGCTCTGGATTTTTCACTGAAAGAATGGGCTTCTTCATAAATATCTTTATTTAATAATGATCCCAAAAAATACAAATAATTTTTTTTACTGTTCATGACAAACGAAATTACAATTAAATACCTACTAATATTAAAATTGTTTAAGTTTTAAAATTACTTATAGTATAAAATAACGAGTAACCGTTAGAAATGTTGGAAATGTCGGCCGTTATTTCTTAAAACACTCTCTAGCATTTTTGAAAACTCTTTTCTGAATATTTTTAATCACTCGTTATTTTATCACATGCCAACTGAATTCTTATCTTAAGATCATCCAAATTTGCAGGAGTCGTTAAGTATACCAGGTCCTTTATGTATCCCCATATGGAAAAATCCATAGGAGTTGGGTCCGGGGAACGAGGTGGCCAATTAATAGGACCGTTATTACCAATCCAGTGGTTAGGTTTAAAATTTTTAATGGAGCTGGAGCACCATCTTGTTGAACAAACTGAAAATGTCTATGCATAGCCAAGTGCAGGTTATCTAACATTTCTTACAAGTCATTTGTCAAAAAATTCAAGTACATGTCACCAGTTAAATGATCTTCTAAGAGGTAAGGACCCACAACTTTAGAAACGAAAATTCCCAACCAAACGTTAATCCCGAACCTGTCTTGAAACGCCGTCTCTCTTAAAAAAGTGTTGGTTTCCTTGTGTCCAGCGGTAATGAAAATTACAGTTAAACCACCCATTATTACAAAATCGGCTCTCGTCTAACCACAATATTTTCTTGCAAATATCAGAATCAAACCTATGTTTTCAGAGGATACATCTACAGAAAATTCGCCTTTTACGGAAATCTGTTAGCCTTAGATGTTGCACTTTTCGGCAACGATAGTTTCTAAATTTGTGCCGACGTAAAATGTTTTTGGACGAATCTTTGTTAACACCTGTTTCTTTCTCAATTTCTCGCGGGGATACCTGTTGATTGTCATGATTTTTATAATTATCTAATACATTTACCTCACCAACTCCTCCTTGGGCTGTTACAGTTGAAGTATGGCTTTGCTTTTTTTTAAAAGATCCGTGTTGCCGTAAATTTCTTTCTAGTCTACGGAAAATGCGAACATTGGGAACGGCTCTCTCGAGATAGATATGGTGATACAAGCCAACAGCATATCTACTTTTCGTCATTTGAATAATCCATATTATTTGAATTATTCAACAACAGACCAATAAATATCACCAAATTAAAATAATTTGACAAATGTATTATTTGACGGTTGCTCAGTTATACCAATGCGCATTATAAATTCAACTGTTTTTCCACAGCCGCGCCGTCATGTAAGTAATTAATTTTAAAACTCAAATCATTTTAATATTAGTAGATATTTAATTGTAATTTCGTTTGTGATGAACCGTAAAAAATATTAATTGTATTTTCCGGGATCCATATTATTAAACAAAGATATTTATGAAGAAGCCCATTCTTTGATTAAAAATCCAGAGCCGTACTGGAAAAAGGAAACATGACGATGAATATAACAGTACGAAACGTCAGTAAAAATTTCTTGGTGTATGTTGATGTATTAACTGTAAATTGTTCTTCAAGAAAATGAAATAAAAAACGCAGGTCCTTATTTTAAAAAAAAATTGATGGTGGTGGCCGGTAAACGAAACGTCGGATTGAAAATCTGAGGGTGCCATTTTGTAGAAAACATTAAAGTAAGTAAGTGTCATATACAACTTTTTCCTAAAGTACAAACTTTTTGAGATATTTAATAAAATAATTTTGGGCAATTTTCGTAAAATCCCCGGTATTTCAAGAACAAAGAAAAAAATTAAAAATCGGTAAACGAAATATTAACGTCCTCCATAAAGGACACTTTTTCTGTAATTTAACCAACATCGTATCTCTTGCCGTTTAGGAGATGGCAATAGTGGTATACACTAAAATAGACACCCTGTATATATACATATACTACAAAAGCGTAGCATCTCCGATCCATACTTACCATATCTATCAATATATAGAGTGTCCTACATAAATTAAGAAAGTTGATACTTAGTCAGGGCATACAAATTTAAATTAAACCAAGAATCGTTCGTATTTAACTTTTTTTTCTGTCTTATATGTTCTGAGTAGTGTGTCAACTTATGTGAGGTGCTGTACGGTTGATCCTCTGAATCTTTACCCTTGCGCCAATCTATGTCACTATCAAAAACCTTTTGTTATACACAATTTACTTTGTTCATAATATTCTTTGGAGTATCAATTGAAGTAAACAGGGACCCAAGAGTATATCAGTTCATAGATGCTCTTAGTAACTTTAGGTTACCAACGATTGTGATTGATTTAAACTTTTTGAAATTTATAACTTATATTTTTCTGTTTATACATTCTCGATCTTGTTATCTTCCTAATTTTGATCTGGTTCATATAATAATATATGAGCGAACAGGTATGGGTAAAGCTAAAACGGCACAGTTGTAACTTAATGGGACATATTAAGTGACAACACATAATTTTTAATAATGATAAGTGAATATTAATTCCTAATTAAATATATTTCACACTTGCCATAGTGTACATAATGTTAAGTAAATGCTTTTGCTTATTTTTTTTTTTGAAATATTTATACAATAAACAAACATCAGTAGTTAGCAATATAGTAAAAGCATTTGCTACCTTTTCTCATATGATCTAAAATCTCTGTTATATTTATGCCTTAACCTCTAGGTCCTATATACAATGGAGACTGATAACTGAATGAAAATACCTAAATATAATTCTTAAATATCTATTTTTGACTAAACCATAGTTTATATTTTTATAGCGTTATTAATGTTTTATTGAATTTCGAATTTTTTTCTGAAATATCCAAAGTAGTTATTTCGAAAACCAATTTAAATTTATAACAATCCGTATATTTTGGATAGTTCGGAAAAAACTGTTAGTCGAATGATCATAATATCACATCGAATATCATTTGTAGTTCACCTTCATGATTTAGATTGTTTAAGTTGATTTTAAAGCACCAAAGACTGATTATAGTTCGCATAGACGTTCCATCAGAAACACAATAAATTCACCGCTTTTAATCCTCCATCGAACTATTATCTCGAGCACAGCAAGATTACCTGCGAAGTTGCCAAGAGTTAGGTCCATTGTTTAAAAATATTTGTATCTAATTCGATTCGAATCTACGAGATCATTTACTGGCAATACTGGCCGTAAAATTGGGCCGAGCTACGATGAAATTTTTCGATGGATCGCTAGTAAAGGGAATACAATGCAAAGTTGGGATCCATTCAAAGGATGTTTTATTTAATATTAGATAGATCGTCTATACGGAGTATTATCTGTCTTTGATAGCACGTAACAAAAGGATAATGGATCATTTTAACACTTTGGTTATGGTTAAATCTGTCGGTACTTATTAGAAGTGCACAACTGATATTTAAAACGAAAACTAAAATTTTTATTTACTCAAAACTTCCAAATAAAATAATTTCAAATTTCGTTTTGTAAATATCACTGATATTTATTTATTTATTTATTAATTATGTATGTTTCTTTTAGTTTATTGTTTATTTATTTTTATTACTCGTTTTATATTTTTTTTATTTCTTAAGAAATTAACAAATTGATTTGTGGTACATATTTTTACTGAAATTTTTTTCATGTACCTATATAAATTTAAACTCGAAGTTGGGAGCATTTATCTCCAAGCAAATCTAAAAATAATAATAGTTTGAAAACACCCTAATAACACCAACATCTTAGGAAATTTTAAATGATTTAAGGGGACTTTAAAACTTGTTTTATGAAAATTATATTTATACAAATTGTATTTTCTTTGGCATCAGTGCATTGCGACATTTCTTAAAATGAGTGGTAATTTTAGGCGTTACGTATATATTTTAGGCGTTACCTATATATTTCCTGTTGAATTAATTGCGTATTTAGTAATGATACTTTTTCCTACTAAATTACAGTTTTTAGATCCTCTTATTTCCAGAAATTCTTACTGTTTCGAGGTTCTATATATTAAAATTAATATTTTAATTTTAATATGTGCTTTAAATAGTTGTTTGTTAGTTGTTGAAGCTAAAAGTATTATTAGTAATATTTATTTATTGTTTTATTGGGTAAATTCAAAATAAATAAATACTTTAATTTTCGCTATACTTAAAAGGTGGAATTTTCGTTGTATATCGTAGTCAATACCATACATAATTTTTTGTACTGGACGTTTAATTCCCGTTATATTGTGATAGAATTATTACAATGTAATTTTGGTCATTGTCCTGCAGAATCGCCCGTCAAAATCAAAGTGATTATTATCAATAATTACTTATATAATATTTGTCCGTCGTTGATGTTTCCGGCGTATAAGTATTTCAATTCTTTCGCACTTTTAAAGCATTTGAAAAGGTACATTTTCATCTTATTTCGAAGATGTCTAATGCAACTGTCATAACTAATATAATATTTTCCAAAGAAACCATCGTAATGCTCATAGCTCTTTGTTTTTATATGCGGTCCCTCTGAATGATTTGCTCGATCACCCGATTTGGCGTCTTTATACTTTTTCATGGAGGAAAAAGCAAAGAGAGCTCCCAGATAGTCCTTATGACTTTTATTTTCAGTTTTAACAGTCGGTTTAAATTAGTTCAATTTCACTTTTACTAGTTTCAAATTAAACTTGATATATTCTAACTAACAAACTTGAATGCGGGCGCGTTTATTCACTGCTCTCGAGAACTCAAATTCTAAAAATCTGAATTCCTTCTCGTCTGAATTTTCGTCAGACAAGTCGTTAAAGTGTTTTTATTTGAACCTAGTTTCTATTTCAATCTCTTTTCTTGCCGGATTCAAGTTTCAATAATAATTCCTTATTTGTTGAAAAAATTGTTTTTATGATGTAATTGTTAGTTTTGTGTTTGTCTGTCAGTAGTGACTTTTTATGTAGTCATTTTTTGTGTAAAAGTGTGGAAATCTATGAAATATTAGAGGTAAACTGGAGATTTAAATTATTAGGTATATAACATTTAGATTTCACATATATTCTTACACCTGATATATTTACATGATACTAACCTGAACTTTTTTAAAAGGGACGGGTATGGTTAAAAAATAGTTATTAATAATAATATACTACTTGTAAAATATTTTGTGGACGGCAAATTTGGAACACTGGAATTATCAGAATTGTAGACATTTTTTTGTTTGAAGGAACCATGAATGCTTGACGGTTATGTATATGGTACAATTATATTATACCATGGTTGACTTAATACCTCCATCCCTCGTATTACAGGGCGTGGAGTCCTAGTTTCCGACGACGCTCTCCAAATACCGAAACGTTCATTCGTAAAAAAAGACACGGCCAAGGTCTTATAACAAAATATCCAACTTATGCCAAATAAATAATCGGGATCTACTAGCTACTTTCGATTCTATAAGGGCTTGCATCAAAGACATCCTAGCACATTCACTCCAATCGGCTATGCCTTAGGTAGAACGTTTTTGTTTGTTAATTTCAATTTTTTTTCAGGAGAGGAATGAAATAATTTTAAATGCACATATACTATTTAAAATTAAATCTATTTCTAATACGGTGTTCAGGAAGCAATTGGCACAGTTTCCACTGTCTGCATTTCCTTCAGTTCTTCTACGTTTAATTTTTGCGTTTTTACTTAATTTATTTTACTATTATATTCCAAATTTTTGACAGTGCATAATCTTGCTTGTCATTACTAAGAATAGGTTATGTTTAAAAAGATACTGTGATAATCTGGAATATGCCAATTTAAACATTTCAAAATACATATTAAAAGTGTTAAAATGTCTGCGATGTTACGTGCATTAATTTATTATTATCTAGTCATGGGATAACTTTTATATCCTGTAGGTATTACACATCACATTAGGCATCACTTTACATAAGTAATGATATAGCATAGTTTATATTATTATTAGGTTTTAAGCACTGATTTGATACATTTATTTCGGATTTAATAGAACTGTCTCCAATTTGAATGAGGATTATTATGTAAATACCTGGTTAACTCTGCTACTGAACATATGGACAAAGTTTACAAAATTAAATATAATTTTGTAAACTTTGGTATTGCATAGTTGTTATAGATGCTACAAATATTTTTTTACATTTGATTTTTTTTTAAGATATTCACGAATTAAGAACTAAAAAGAAGCTTTTTTATTTGTCAATACAAAATTATAGTATATTTTTACAAAACACTAAAAAAATTATAATTTTGCCACTTTTTGCGTGATGTGTTACCCGAATACATGATAAGAGGGGGTAATATCAATTATATTATCATTTTCACAACAAATCTATTGTTGAATACGGCGTTTCTTTTAAAATTTTCGAGATCTTCATTAATCTTGTACTCGATATCTTCATTGTTTTTCTGCAAATAAAGCATCAATGAATGAGTTTTGAAAGATTGCTGAAAAAAAAATCGGAAAATACTCTAATCTAGTGGCGAGTGTACGAAATTAATTTCTTGGAAGATTCATATTTTGCTACACTTTGCCTATCTGTTAAAAATTATCGAGTAATTGCCGATTTATACTGGCTTCCAAAAGATCTGACCCCTTTTCTATTTAATTATTTTTTAATAAATCCTAGTCACCATCTGCAGATTTGCAATTTAAAGTGTACCAAATTTCGAATTTTCGTCTTGGATGGTTCAATGGTATTAAAGAGCAGCACGGTCTCACAAAGTCGGCTTTATTTACTAAAGAGTTTTTAAGTCATATTCATTTTTTTTTCATAAGTTAAATCACGTAAATAATTTAATCTTTCTTTAGGTGACAAGCTCTGGTGTTCAAATCACCCTGACTTCTGCAAGACTGTGTTCAAAAATTAGTTTAAGATAATTCGCCTATCACATTTTAAGAGGTAAAGTAGCACTTAAAGTTGGGTAGTCAGTTTAAATAATCACAATTTTTGATAGTAGCAGTTCAAAGGTCATGGTAATCCTCGTTAATAAAAGCACATTTTTATAAAAAAATACACTTCCATTGAATACTTCTACGTTAGATATTAATTATCTGGATTCTCTGTTATAGTTAAAATAATCATTTTAAAAATACATTTAGTTCCAAAAAAAATCCAAACTTAGTTATTATACTATTATTATTCTATGAATAAGCTAAATTAAATGCCTGTTTAATATTAAATACTTACGTTTTTGTAGTCTTTGGAAAATTTATTCTTATTAATTTTTAAATAATGTATTCTGTTTCTGAGGCGGTTTTATTGTGATTACATGAATTATTTTTTCAGCATTTTATATTTTAAAGGTGTTGCCTCTGAGTTGTTTCTTTTCGTATATACAAGGTACACATTGTATACAATGACAATATTAATCTAAAGTAATTTTGATGCCACAATTCACAAGATTTACGTTGTGGAAAACACTCGAAGGGAGCTACACAGCTTTTTATCTTAAAAAAAAAGTTTTGATGTAAGTTTAATTTAATTAGATCTCAAAATTCCACTAAGTCACTGTGATATTCGATATCCCTCAAATTATTCCTTCAATATACTTGACTACTGATTTTTAACAAAATCAATGTCACGTGGTGTAAATCGCCACAACACCAGAAAACTTGGTTTCTTTTTCCGAGACCGAAATTGTTTTTCGATTACCTATGATATTGGATGGATACTGTTCTCAGCAGCTACTTCTTCGACCCTTAACGCTTTCCAAAGAGAATCCAAAGCATCGTCGGATTGTAAATGTAAATTTACCCCATCTCTTTTGACATGCGCCCTTCTCTGATGAAATAATATAAATAAAAGCCCTCTGGTCATACCCTCAACCTTCGTAGTATGTCTTTGTAAAAAACAAATTGAGAGATGCGTTTATTTGATCTCTAAACACCTTCGCTGACAAAAGTTTAGTAGTCTGGCTACATTAACAATCACTGCTCTTCAAATTCTAGGATTAATATATGCACTCGATTGCTAATTCACATACGATTGAACTTCTCTACAAATCTTTTTTCCATACCTTTTTTTTTATGTTCGTTTGATTGATTATTCGAAAATGTAAAAATGTCGCTTTTTTGCTACTGACTTGATTTTTAAATGGCACACCCTATATATTATTACGTTTTTAGATTCTCCCTAAACACATTTTGTTTAACACAATTGAACTCTCTTCGGCATTTAGCGTCTGAAAACCATCATTTTGAACCTTTTAGAACCCTCTATTGGCAAAAAGGTTAAACTTGAAACAAGACAATTTGCATCTTTGTGTAAAGGGGCGACCATATGAGAGATTTAAAAACGTTAGGATAGGAAAGTGCCAGCTGTTTTGTCCTAAGTTATGGTACCCCTGAAAGCGTAAAAAAACCCTAAAAATATAATTTCAATATCTTTAAAACGAAAAAAGGTGAGTCGCTATTTTGTGGTCCCTGGTATATTAGAAACAACATTTACTTGAGGACAAAGATTTAGGTGTAACAACCGGCGTCCCAAAGAAAAACACTCGTCTTATACTATACTTTTACAAATCGCATAGCTTTAATAATAACTTAATTGTAAACGCCAAATAGAGTAATTTGAAAATTTGTACTCTGCTTAAATATATTTAGGCATTTTTTTTTGTTTTCATAAGCTTTTATTTTGCATTTCTTTTACTATAACTATATACGACGCATAATAGAATGTTCGGAAAGTAAAGCAAGATTTCAAGGTGTGATTGCCTAGATAAATTTAAGGTAAAGCTTTTACATACCATATGAGTTCAAATCACTCAAAGCAACTTAACAATCACTTTGCTCGGACAGATAATAATGTAAGTTTTGTTAAAAATATTTTTCTATTCAAATTTGCATGAATCATGTTTTTAAACTGGCATTTTAATTTAAACAAAGATGATTGCAACCGGCCTTGTGAAAAATGTAAATTATTATATTATTAAACAGACACTGGGTTTAGTTACATTAATAGAATTCGTATCGTTAACATTTCTAGTTAAAATGTTTCACGTTGTTTTACTATAGTATGTGTATATAACACATGCAACCAAATGACTGAGGTATTCTGCCAATAGATAATTTTTTTGTTAATTAAATTAAGGTGTTAGATATTATGTAATTGTAAATAAAGACTATAATATCATTAAGTTTGTATATAATTTGTTATTATACTTGTTGGAGCAACTTGGATGCAAATCTCACAACACCATGACTGTAATGTTCCTAAGTAATGTCATGTTTTAAGGATATTACGTATTTTGTCAATCTACTTATCATTACAAACAAATAAGATAATAAAGGCATTTTTTTTATTAGAATTATCAATCTTTTTTTTCCGATGACGGGTAGTTTTGTGCAATTAGTAATAAGTTTTTTACTGATTCAAACAATCTTAAATAAGATAATGGATTTTTTTAAAACCCAACGTACCATGTTTTCTTTTAGAAGATTTTAAAAACTAAATGTTGAGTGTGGGAATGAAAGAATAGTTAAATATTGTCTTTTGTACCTGACTTAATATTAATAATTTTATTTATATTCGTCCAAATATTCTTCAAACTGTAAATTTAATTTATTTTGTCGATTTAATAATAAATCATTTTATAACGACTTTATGTTTTTTTTTTATTCTAATACCTTGTAGACATGCGTTTGTCTACACATCTTGTTATAAAAGCAAGGCAAATATTTCAAGAGGTAATTCTTTGCCCCGAACAAAACATCGCTAACAGTTCAAAGTAAATTTATATGCACAACCAGGCTATTCTGTTTTTCTTAAATTCATCGTTTTTCGTTTTACAAATGCCTAGATGATATACCAATCAAAAGAACTACATGAAAAGTAGTGGCCCGGGGGACCCGCACAGACACCATCTAGTCAGTATTTTCAAACGTTACCCTTGTAATATCGGACTGCAAAGAGACTTTGAGTAGTTTTTTTTCTGATTAATTCCGTTTCAAGGTTTTAAATTTTGATTTTTTGATATTGTCATGTTTTAATTATCTGATTGCGTTTTACTTCTATTATAAAAGGAAAGCATTGTACTTGCAAATAAATGTTCTGTATTTCTGTCGGTCTGTCCGTTTGATTACCTGATTAACTTCAAATTTTGATCAAAGTTAAAATCCAATACGGCGGAATAAAATGGCAGAATTATAAAATATTTGTATCGTTTTATTTTAGATGGTACTTCTTTTACATCAACCCAAAAAAACTCTAACGAGGGAGAAAAAAACAGTCGGATATTTAAAACACAGTTATATGCAAACTTATTGCTTAAGTATATTTTTATTGTTTTGTTATAGATACACTTTTTTACGTCAACCTAACAAAAAAAGAGGCCTAAACAGGGCTAATCAAAAACACAGTCCGATATTTAAAGTATTATTACATGACAATGTTTTGATAGGAAGAACAAAACCCAAGACCTCTTCAACTACGAAATTTAAAGCCCTACTAGGAGAGCTCACATCAAAAACATAATAAACTTTATTTATACTCAGATATTTTCAATGACGTCAACCAATTCAAGCAAAAACGTGGCGCCATATTTCATTGGTTTGATAATTAATCGCTTCTAATCTACTTGGTTGACATACATTTTGCTATGACGTCACAAAATAAAGGTTTAATAAAAATTTTAAAAGATCACTCTCATATTAAGGACTGATAAAACTTTAGTGCGAATCCAATACCGCGAAGCAAAACCACTTATTAGAATTGATTCAAATTTACCGCATAAATCAACTGTCACATATGGATGAATTGATGAGACTTTAGATCGAGCAGTTGACTCGGTGCATTTACGTGATGTTGGTCCCGATATGGCCAGGTTCGAATCCTGGATTATTTTATTTTCTTAAGTACCGTTTTAATTGTGTAGTAGTATGTGATTTGTCTTAAATATACTAAGACAACTGATGAAGGCCATAAAATGGTCGAAACGTTTCAAAAAAATAAAATCATGCAACATCAATGATGTGTTATATTGTGAACACTATCGCAAGAAAGATTTTTTATAAGAATATAGTTTAGGTGTTCAAGAAACCTTACTTTTTACTATATATATATATATATATATATATATATATATATATATATATATATATATATATATATATATATATTTATAAATAAACGAATGATGATTTTGTCATTTAATTAAATCTACCGCCGACCTATAGGAACAATGGACGACACTTCCGAGTGTTTTTTGTATCTACATACAGGTTTTTGCATCGGAGTTGTGAATATGTAGCTCAGGGAAAAACTGCATATATAATTTAATACGACCCCACAGTCAAAAACGCATATCCGCTTAGTGTCGACGTAAAAGAATATGAATGAAAAACGAACCTCTTCCCTACGGACATGTGCTCGCGTGTCAGTTCTTCTGCAATCGTTGCACGTTGTCGATTGTATATGTTTTTTCACATATTCGAGAGGACGCTCAAGGAAGCAGCTTGGTAATTACAAGCAATTTATGACCAAATTGAATTTTTCTGTGATTTAAATAAATTTAGTTTTAGGTAGTTATAGTTAATTAGTAAATCATTTAATAAACGATGTGAGTGATTTGGATGCGAAACATTTTCCCGCACTTGGGCGATTACTTCGCTCCGCGTTTAGTAGACGCTACACTAGTCTTCGAGAATTACCTTCCTGCACTAGTATCAGAAATAAAATGGGAAACTTTCGAATTAAAAAAAAAAATTAAGTATATTTCCGATTTAATCTAACTTTTAAGTAAAGAAACGTGCTTTATTGTTTATTGAGTTTTAGGATGACTTTAGTCACTTCCATATAATTATTAACCGATTTCAATAAAGGAGGAGCTTCAGTGGCGTAACTGCAGGTTACGTGTTTGTTGCAGTAGTGCGCTTTATAAGCGAAAATGCAAAATAATTACTGAACTGATAGTTTAAGTTATTATTCATTTTATCGGTAAGTAGGTAATTCTTATATATTATTATACTAAAGCAGGGGACAAGTGTCTGCTATATGGAAGAAAGTTTTTTTTTGTTCGTCAGTTTTTTCCACGAGCTTAGGACCCGTAAATAGGTTTGGGCGAAAATAATTAATCCAGCACTAGCTGCAATGCTTTTAGGGGGCCGTAATCTCAATCGGGTCTAGGGCCCCAAAAGTTGTAGATTCGGTAATGGCTTTGGGTGCTATTTTTTGTGTTCTGTGTTGAGTGCTAGACTAAAACAGGCGTGTAATTGCGGTGATACTGATTTTATGTTTTGTTTTGTGAGTGTCCAGCGTTGTAGTTGTGATAAAATGAATTACAATACCAATCGGGAGCAGCTAAAAGAAAAAAGCTGCGGAAAACGAAGTAAAATTGGAAAAGCATGTAAAAATAGGCAATTTTTTTCAAGTTATAGACAAAAGTAACACCTGTCAGTCGTCTAATCGTAAATCGGTGTAGTTAGAAGTATTATTATACTTTTGAATGTTGTTTTGTTTATTTGTTTCTTTTTTTTTTGTAAGTTTGTTTAGAATAGTTTATATGGAATATGTTACGCTTGATATATAACCTTATTTCATTTTTCTGTTATACCTATCCGATTTGCAGCTATTCTGAATGTTAAAATAAGATTTCAATATTTTTTGCGATTTATGCAATTTGTTAAATTTTTTTTTATACGTACTTATTATAGAAAGGAGGAGGCCCGGTTTTACGATTTGGCACAAGGGCCCCACGTTGTCTTGTTATGCCACTGAGGAGCTTCTCAATCCGACCGTATGTATTTTTTATCTACAACAATTACTTCGTGATGGTTTCAGCAAATGGAATGAACTTTCGTGCAAATAAATTTCATAAAAATCTTGCCATAAAAGGTAAGAAACGGAGAATGGTGTACTACATGGAGTCAATAAGAATGCATTGCCTCTCATGGCAGCGATTTTCTCTTTCTCAAATTTCTCGAATGTTTTTAAAGATAAAGATATCAAACCCGGTGTTTTTATAATAAGCAAGATATTCATTTTATTAGCATGTAACATACAGCGTGTTCCATTATGTTGCGACTGCTACACGTTTTCGTAAAAATTGTCTATTAACTATGTAGTAAATCCTGCAACTTATACAATTCACATTTTTTTTTCTCTTAAAATTAAGCTAATATTAGTGGTGGCGAATTAAGAGCAAAGACACAGTTCAATGGATTTTTCCGAGGATATTTGAACAAATTGCATTATTTTTTCAAGAAGTATTTAGGACAATGCAGAGCTCATCTTATAGAAAGCAGATTTTAAAAATATAAAAATTGCTTATTGACGCCATTTTGAATTTTTTTTGCGAGAAAGTTTCCCCAATAGCTTTGAAATGCTGTAATATAATGCCTTGATATTTATTGCATAAACTGTAATTAACCCAAAAAAGTAAAGAGATATGTCCTCCAACCTAGGAGGGGACAAACTTTTTTCACGTCAAGGTATTTTGTTAGGCAATAACAAATGAAGATTAAGATTCTGGACTCAAAACATATTTGTTTTCAGTAAGTCGAAAGGAGGGATGATCGAAAATATCGTATTTCAT
This sequence comes from Kuschelorhynchus macadamiae, assembly GCA_030620095.1. Lineage (NCBI taxonomy): Eukaryota > Metazoa > Arthropoda > Insecta > Coleoptera > Curculionidae > Kuschelorhynchus > Kuschelorhynchus macadamiae. The sequence goes on from JAUTXW010004938.1 coordinate 302,993, forward strand.
TTGATTTGAGAAGTTTTTATGGGTACGAAGTTCAATACTAATTCTACTAATCATTTTTAGTTATTGATTTTCTATGTAGATGGCGCTTTTTATAATTATAATATTGTTTGATTATTCAAACAGCGGTAATATTACTTACCGTGATTCTAGCCAAATTTTAACCTAAGGTTAGGCCTCGAAAACTTTAAACCTGATCTTTTTATTAAAACATCTTTTAAATAATACTAAAGAGTGAAATGAACTTTTCTACTAAAAATAAAACTAACATCAAAGAGATAATATTTTATAGTTATTATTATTATAGCTCTCAGAAACGGGAGCCGACTTCATAAAATAACATTTTACACGTTGATTCTGAATATATTCTTTATTCCGAACACAGCTTTAAAGCTAACAATTGTAACTATGCTAACCTAAACCTTATCACTGTCAATTTGTTTACAGCGCGTTTATATAATCTTCATAAAAGGATAGAATAATCTAGAAAATTCTAGAGATACCACAGGCTGAAAAGAATTAAGCCTACTAAAACATTCAGGAATGATTAATAACCTGGCCTATTTAAACATTTTTTTTTCGGCAACGATCAAGTTTACAATCTTATAATACAGTTTTTGATCTGTTAGATATATCGGTCCCATTAGGTTAGCACCAGACAAACTATCTACATTTGGCTGAAGGCTTCTCTACAATCTTCGGTTTATACAAAGTGTGATTGCTTTCAGTAAGCCGATGTAATGATATAACGATATTAGCAAAGCCGTTTGTAAATCATCTGTAATATGTACAGAAAACTCCTTAGCTGACGTTTGTCCTTTGGTATTGCTCAATTTTGAATAACTTCAGTCTTCTTTCTGGAAAACAGCTTCAATATTCTTGAAGTGATTTTCAATTTTTTTCCAAGAATAATGTCATCTACATGTCTCCCGACATTTTAGGTAATGTCAGTTCCATTAAATGTTCGAACGTCGCTAGGGCGTTGCATAAACCAAAAGGCATAACTTTAAATTGCCATACCCCTGTTCCAGTAGAAAAACGCGGACTTGTCTTTGTCGCCCGAATTGAACTTTACTTGCCAATAAATTCTTTTTAAGTCTAGTGATAAGAACCACCTTGATACTGCTAAAGTAACCATTATTCAATTCTTGGTAAGGGGAAACTGTCTTTCCTCGTAATACCATTAAGTCTTCGGAAGTCAACGCAGAATCTGGTAGAGCTACGTCTCTTTTTAACAAGCACTACTAGAGGCGACCCAGAACTTTGGGATGGATCTTTATGTTTTCTTTTCCCATATAATTAAGCATCTTATCAACTTCATGCCGCTTTGCCAAAGGTATTCGTATTGGAAGCTGTTTCATCGGCGCTGTATCGCCAGTATTAATTCAATGTTGGTTTTCCTAAGTCGCTGTCAGAGAGAGAGAAAACGTGTTGATTTCCTTCCAGTTCTTTTAACTTGGTCACTTAAACTTGATTCAGTAAATGCTGAGACGATTTTACCAGGTCTTAAAGTACCTTAGGCAGAATATTTGCAGGTCCTGAAGGGGGTAAGCTTGTACAGGTATATATATATATATATATATATATATATATATATATATATATATATATATATATATATTTATTATATTAGCAGGTTAAAAGGTTCCAATTTTATCACCCTTTTTAACTTGTTGACGATAATCTTTAAGGTCAATCGTTTTGACAAATATCGTATTTCTTCTACCCCGAGTTAAAGTTCTTGCTGGTAAGATTCCTTTTGCATGTAGTGGGCAATCTTGTTCCAATTCAAACAAAATTATTGCATCTTCATCTAAGTCGTCGAGGGTTGCATTCATTGTACATTCCAAACCCTCAGGTAATGTAACATCTACTAGTAAAACAATTTCTCATAGGGAGGAAGTCAAATACAACGTGTACAAAGATAGTTTTGTCCAGATTTATTTTAGCTTCAGTCAAACCTTTTACAGGTATAGTTTCACCGTTGGCTATTTCCAAGACATACTTCTTGTAGAGGCTTTCTATTTTATCAGTACCTATGGCCTTCGGCTTGACGATGGTGTGTATCAAGCCAGTATATATAATACCATTTCACATTCCCGACCGCAAACCTTCCTTGGAACTGTCAAGCTAGAGCCATTATTCTACAGTCAGAATACTTTAATTAATATTGATTTTGATGGGGCTTGGTAGCTTTCGTCCCTTAAAACAAGGTAATGGGAGTTTTTCTGATTATTTTCACGAACTCTATTGTTGGGACAGCGGCTTTGTATGTGTCTCTCTTTTCCACATTTCCAACAACGGTTGCCATTACGGGAAATTACGGTTTTGTTGTCATTCTTTAGTTGCTGCACAAGAGTTTCCTGCAATTCTTTCGACAGGTCTACTAAGCCTTCAATAGTATTGCGTTGGTCTGATATATTCTTCGCTGTTTTCCTTGACTTCTAGACGTTTGCTTAGCTGTCTTAAATTGAAAGGCATATACAAGAGCTTCTGAGATGTTTAGTATAGCCATTCTTAGCGCTTGGTTGGTACCAGGATGACGAAGGCCTTAAATAAAGCTGCTAACTGGTAATTCCTGCTTAAGTTTCCCAGGGCAGTATGGATAAGTGAGGTGCATTAGCCGCACGATATCTGCCTCATACTCTTGAAGACTTTCGTTGTATTTTTGTCTTCGACACTGAAGCTGAACTTTATAAACTTCCTGCAAGTGTGCTTCTGCATAGCGCATATCCAAATGACATACTAATACTCCAAAGTCATTTGGTTATCTTCGAGTATGTTCCTTAATAACTCTACCGCTGCTTCACCACGCAAAAACAAAGTAGAGCTCGTTATGAGAGAACGTTGGATTGATTTCCAAACTTCTGCGTCTGTGATCGTAGGCTTTAAAATTTCTACTGCAATTGATCATGGCCCTCTTGGATTTGCTTTTGAACTTTCTTCTCCATTTGAACCATTTCTTATTTAACATCTTCTTTGGCCAGTGTCAATTCAAGCAACGTTTTTCTTGTTTCACGTCTTTTTGATTTCTCTTCATGCCTTGCATTTTTTATCTCAGATCTCCTTGATTCCTCTTCATGATTCCTTTTCGCTTCTTCTTGATTATTTTGTATTGCCATTATCACGTTCACTAAGGAATCAAATTTTGCTTCCATTATTAATCACAATTTAGGTATCTTGTATTAAAAATAACATTCTTCTTCTTCAGCTCAGCTTAGGAATTAGCTGAACATTATACTGCTTCTGACACCAAGCGTTTAAGATTGGCTGGTATACAAACACGTAGTTTTTAAATATAAGCTTTATTCCGCACCAAAGTTTTACACTCTCATGGCTCTCAAAAATATACGCACCCGAAAGCTTGCGACAGGCATGAACATTCAGGGGTCAAGCGAAACTTAACTACCCTAGCAATATAAATTATTGTTATATTTATTAATTGAGTTTGTTTTCTTAAATTTATGAAAACCCTTAAAAGTGTTAAAACTAAACATTGGAATTCCCAATAAAAATTTTGAATGAATACTACAAATCAGCAGTTTTTTTAAACCTAACCTAAGTATCGAAAATTTGAGCATCGAATTTAAAAGGTTGATGCATGAGGGGAAAAGGGAATGACAAACAGAGCGCTTCGGGAGCATAATTTTAGGTGCAGCCGAAAGCCACTCGTAACTCTGGTAACCTTGTTACAGTTTTAATTATAAAAATAAACTGATTCAAAAGATTCCATTCAGCGCGTCTACATAATCTTTAGAAAATCTAAATACTACAGGGTGAAAAGAATTAAGCCTACTAAAGCATTCAATGATTAATGACACATCATAATCATAACAAGGATTAAAAACTGACGTAATTCTAATTAGTTAAATTAACAACAAATAAATTACCTAACCTAAAACTGTACAAATCTTTAACTAAGGCTAAGTTTAACAATATTCATTTTCAGTCAGGTTTTAATCTCTTACCGCAGATTGATAACTAATAATTGTCGAGCTAAAATTTTTTTTTACTTTCCACCAGTTCACCAGAAATGGCGATGCACCATGACTGAAAGTTTGCCGTTCTAATAGAACAAAGAAAATTTCAATAATATAGTTAAAGCGTAAATATAAATTTTAAAGCGGTGCTTTTTCGCTTAAGTGCAGGTTGTCTCGCCCTTATGGTTTAGCTAGAATAAAACTTGAAAAACAACTTATAAAATATGGCTGAAAAATTTATTTTTAAAATGTTTTCACTCCGTATTCGGTTTTTAAATTTCGCTTTCAGTTTGACCAAACCACCGAAGGCAAAATGTTCGTACATAACCCTATCAAAACTACATATTATGTGGATTGATAGAGCTTTCTCCCGATTTCAAAAATATATATAACGTAGGGTGCCTTAAACTGATTTAGCCAGGTTGTAGTTCCTAAAACTGTTTTCAAATATTTAATTGGAACAAAAGTAGAATTTTTAGCTATGAGAATGCTTTAAAATAACAGCAAATGAAATGTTTGTAAAAAGCCATCCATAAAAATGTGACGGTAACTGGCTGGATCGCCTTCAAGTTTAACTAATATGCTTGCAATAAATTCCTGGCGTCTATAAGCGTCACCAGGACACAGTCCCAGCACTAGATGAACTTTATACAGATGATACTTAAAGTCTTGTAAAATATATTCAATAGATAATTTTCGGATTGACACATTATTAAAATGTACATACCCTAAAATATTTGATATTTTCTTCAATATGTACTGGTTTTCTGGAATTATTTCGATTTCCAGTCGGAAAATATCCTTGCCGCATGATACGTTCTAGGTCCATTTGGCATTGGATGATGAGGAAAACAACTGTGATTTAAGTCGAAGTAAACAACTACTTGCACTGTCTTATTCAGTTTAATCTGACAAGTCAAGATTAACTTGATAGGAAAATCAAATGTTCATTTTCTCATCTATTTATTAACCGATCAATCGAAAAAATCCTCATAGCTAAATATTCTAGTTTTTGCTCCAACAAACATCTTGAACGATTTAGGAACTAGAGCCTGGCTAAATCAGTTTGGGACACCCTGTATATTTTTTATCTTTTACAGTTTTCGGGATATTCGGGTTGAATATTATAATATAGTCTATATTTCCATAGATTATGGTAATATTCAAACGGGAATATCGGGAATATAACGGTTGTAAAATAAATATAACCACCAATCCACGGCTAAAAAGATTCAATGTTTTCTGCTTCAACAAACCTCATGCAAATATTAGGGAATTGGCAAATGGCGTCTTTGATTTTGTAAAAAACTGTTCAAAAAGTGATTATGTAATTATTTCGTTGGATTTATCCTTTGTAAGGTTTATAAATATATCTGATCTTAGAGTGCTACTGTCAGTGGGTCGCTTTACAAATGTTATATTTTCAATAAAAAGTAATGTTTTTAATAGTGTATGTTCAAAAATTTACAGTTATACTAGCACTTTTGTAAAGCGGTACAATGTATCGGTCAGAATAGTTGAAAATTTTAAGATAGGTTTTTATTATAGACATACTAGCTTCTCAATTTGCAATCTTATAGGTTGTTATGTATTGTGTAGTTATAATTCTGCACTTAAAATATTGCTCAAAAGTGTCACCATGGCTGGCGTTAGTTATAACCACGTAGCAAGTAACCCATGTCTGAGCGTGAATGATGAAGTTTTTGTGACTAGCGGCCTGTCAGTCAGAAGTCAGGTGGATGTAGCATCCCCTGTCGTCGACAGCGATTCAGTGGTTCTAGATCTAGGGTCTGGTAATGCTACTGGGGTTGACTTCGAATGTAATCCTGTTTTTTTAGGGGAAGCGTCACCACTTCGCCCCCCTCCTACTTAAATATGTCAGCAAATTCTAATAAAATATTATGTCTCAATGTTAGGAGTATTAGAAATAAAATAAATGAGCTGGAAGTATTTTTGTATGAAACAAAACCAACCATATTGTGTTTTAACGAGCACTGGCTAACTTCTGAGGAGATTCAGACGTATGCACTAAACAAATACACATTAATTAGTAGTTTTTGTAGAAATACATGCAAGGGAGGAGGTACTTCCATCTTTGCAGAGTCAGGGGTAATGATTCGAACTGTTGAAACAAGTGTAGTGGGTGTGGATGTTGACTGTGAATTTTGCTGTGCTGAGGTTAATGTTAGTGAGTGTTGGTGTTGTTATTTCTTTATATCGATCTCCGAATGGAAATATGACTGTATTTTTGGAAAAAATGTATGGATTATTGAATGAAGTTTATGGTAGAAATAAAATTTTATTTGTGTGTGGCGATTTTAATGTAAAGTTTGATAGAAACGAGAAAGATGTTGTAGATATAATCAACCTTTTCTCTATGTACAATTTGAAAAAAAATGTTACTGGATTAACCAGAGTCACAAATAATACAAGTAGCCAACTAGACAATATTTTTTCTAATTTAGCATGTGATGAGTACTCAAGTGAGATAATAAAGTCTGACATATCTGATCACTATGCCTTAATTTTAAATGTTCACAAGTTAAAAAAACAATATCAGAATTTAACATGTAATAAAAGAAATTTTAGTGAAGAAAATGTAAATAGTTTTAAAACTGCAGTTGAGAATGAGAGCTGGTTTAATGTAAATGAAACTCGTAATTGTGAGGAGATGTTTGATGTGTTTTATAATATTTTCAATTATTATTTTAACATTCATATTCCAGTGAAAAATACCAGAGTTAAAATGAATGCAGAACAAGGTTGGGTCTCTGACGAAATAAAAGAGTGGTCAATGTATTTGAGGGACATGTATGCACTTTATAAAAGAACTAATGACATAAATATTTTAGTCCACTATAAGACTGAAAGGAAAAGCTATAAAGGCTACATTCGCAAATTTAAACAAAGCTATAATGATAATATTATTACAAATTCCAGCAATATAACAAAATCAACTTGGCGGCTGCTTAAAAACTCTCTTAATGATAAAAAGTCTAACGATATTGAAATTTTAAAAGATGATTTAATAATTAAAGATCCAGAGGTACTTGCTAATTTATTTGCAAATCAATTTGATTTAGATTATATTCTTGGTAATAACAGTACGAGTTGTAATATTCAGCCAGTGCGTTATTCGCTTTTCTTGATGAGGTAAGTAGGATTATCAATATGTTGCCAATGAAGTACTCAACTGGAGTAGACGAAATTCCAATAACTATACTTAGACATGTTTCAAAATATATTAGTATTCCCATGTGCATGGTTATAAATAATTGTATGGAAAGTGGTGTTTTTCCGGATAAACCTAAGATTGCCAAAGTCATACCGGTTTATAAAAAAGGCAACTCCAATGATATTAATAATTATAGGCCCATATCAATTTTACCCATTTTTTCTAAGGTGTTTGAGAGAATTGTTTATATTCGAGTTTTGGATTATTCTCTAAATAACAAATTATTTTACAGTGGACAACATGGTTTCCTTCCAGATCATTCAACGATCACTGCAATATTTCAGTCACTAAATTATATTCTGGAACAGATTGATAAGGGGCAATTGGTGTCTGGTATCTATTTTGATTTAAGTAAGGCATTTGATCTGATTGATCATGAGTTACTGCTTTAAAAGCTAGAGTGTTATGGTATTCGTGGTGTTGCCAATAGATTTATAAGATCATATTTAAGCAATAGGAGAATGACAGTTTATGTCGGATATGGGGGCAGTAAATCATACTCAAAGTATAAGTCCATTTCTGCTGGAGTGCCTCAGGGTTCGATATTGGGACCTATTTTGTTCTTAATTTTTGCAAACGACTTAAACCAGAAAATTGACTTGACATCTTTATATCAATTTGCAGATGATACATCATGTATTATCTCTTCATCTGATAAAACTTTATTGTCACAAAGATCATCTAGTATAGCGCAGGGTGTGTTGGATTGGTGCACTAATAACAATCTTCTACTAAATATTGGTAAGACTGCCCTGGTAGTATTTCGGGACACTGGTCTAGAGTCTTTATATGTCACCATTGAAGGTAAGAGCATAAAACAGACGCATTCTGTTAAATTTCTTGGTATTACATTAGACAGTAATTTTCAGTGGACTGAACATGTTAATAATGTTTTGTCTAAAATTAGCAGTGCATCATATGCCATTCGTCTTTTGCGCCAGCAAGTTAGCATCTCTGTCCTACGTATATTTTATATGGCAGCTGTTCAGTCTATAATATCTTATAGTATTATGTTTTGGTACCGGTTTCATGCTGAAAATGCAAAAAGAGTATTTGTAGCCCAAAAAAGAGTCGTAAGAACTATTTTAAACTTAAAGTATAGAGAATCATGTAGGGGTAAATTTAAATTATTAGGGATAATGACTGTTCCCTCTCTGTTTGTTTATACATGTTCTTTATTTGTAAAATCGAATTTTAATCTATTTCTTAGAAATGGCGATGTCTCCAATGGCGTTAACACTAGGGGTCAAAATAATTTGGTTATTCCAAATCAGCGCACATCCCTTTTTCATAAGGGCCCCCTCTTAAATTGTATAAAGGTGTATAATGCTTTACCTACCAATATATAATTAATTCAGGGAAAATATTCATTTAAGTCCCATTTAAGGGAATTTTTAATTACGAGTGAATTTTATAGTTTGGATGACTATTTTAATGTATTACCTGCTAATGTTTTTTAATATTATGTTTATGTACACTTATTGATTTGTTTGTTTTTTGTTTTGCTTTGTATTATGTATAATGACCTACCATATTATCTTAAGTTTCTTTTTTGTAATCTGTGACGTCTATGTTCATTTTTGAATGTTTTATGACAATAAAAGTATTATTATTATTATTATTATTATTATTATAATTTTGAAATCATGAGAAAGAGCTCGTCTCGGTTATTTATTTTGTTAAAGATTATGCATACAAACTTTGCTCGTTTCCAGTTAAAGGGGAAGCCAAACTTAAAAACCGAATACATAAAATCTATTTCTACAATCCCAATACTCAAATCCTTTAAGGTGAGAGTTTTTTTCACACATTAGTTTTATATTTTCTTACTTGACCTTTATCGTTTTATATCATAATCCGACAGCCAGAAAAAACCTTATAAGTTGGATTTAAACATTTTTTCTAGCTAAATCATAAGAGTAAAATCGACTTTACGGATGTTTTTTGAAAATTCACCTGTGTTTTGCAACGGACCATTTCCTTTTTAACAAGTTTAGAGAGAGCCTGAAGATGTTCCCCTTCTTAAACATTCTCGAAAGCTACACTATACAATAGTTGTTCGCAATAGACCAAGCTTCTTTTTTTTATTCCTTTTTTCCTTGAGGGTCACTGAGGCAGTAAAAAACAGTAATACATGATTTCGCGAACTTAAATTATGAGGAATAAAAAGACACGTCCCGTGGGTTATTAAATTTTATTGTTTAAAGGTTTTTGTTTCATTTAGGTGTATTAATAAATATTTTATATTATAAAAACATAATATGTACATGTATGAAATCATTAGTATAATTCTTGCATATTGCTGTAATGATTATAAGAATCAAATCTGTTAAAAGGTATATGATTTCTATTAAGATGTTTTGGTTTAAAAGATGTGGTGAGAAACTTAAAACTATAAACAGTATTACCACACAATTCCATATGAAGCGAATTTCTTTAAGGCTAGTGTTTGTTACACAAATATAAATTTTTACAAATAATTTAAGCGAAACCATACTTTTAATATCTCAATAAAAACATTGGTAAGGCATAAAATTGAGACTTTAAAAAGAACTTAAAAAAATCGATATTTTTTAATGTATATCTCAATAATACACTCTACCAAAAAATGCCTAAGGATCGCAGCCGCATGACTAATCTCCGATCGAAGACGAAACTAATGTTTCATATGCTGCTTTGTGTTACGAACTATAGATACCTGTATTTCTATGTCATAAAGTTCTATTTATTTTGAAATTATTTATCTCTACTTCATTCAACCTGCCAATTGATAAATTTGGTATCAAAAGAAAAATAAAAAGAAGTTGCTAGACGAATATACCAAAATATTTTTAAAGGATCCTTCTTCATATTTCATAATATATATATATATATATATATATATATATATATATATATATATATATATATATATATATATATATATATATATATATATATATATATATATATATATATATATATATATATATATATATATATATATATATATATATATATATATATATATATATATATATATATATATATATATTTTATGAAATATGAAGAAGGATCCTTTAAAAATATTTTGGTCAGCATAAATAGAGTATAAATGTTTGGGAAGGAATAATTTACGATTTTATTGGCACAACTTTTTTAATGACTTATAAATATCCGATGTGGCTATAATCAGATGGTGCACCAATCCCATTTTAATTTGCAAGTTTCAGAATCCAATGGAAAGAGCATAGTTGAAGACCGGCTCATGAAATGGTATAGAAACTGAGCGAGTTAAAAATGCTAAAGTGGCTGCACAATTTAAGAATCTCCTGATGGGGATGATTTTTGCTGGAATATTGGAGAGCTAACTAGAGTGAAAACAAATTATTTTTTAAATAACTTACAAGTTTTAGACTTTCTAGCTGATCATTGTGAATCAACCAAAATTACTAGCGTTGTTAACTAGAATGGCCTGTTCAATGTCTCAGAAGATAACTACTAACGGAAGTCACTTTAATATAAGTGCTTCAAAGCCGCACACTTCAGCCGATTTTTTTTTGTTTTTGTTATCTAATTTATATAGTTTTGCGTTTTGATAATCATCAGATTTTTCAAAAAATATAACTCTCTGTATATCATCTGGTTTTTAGATGGAACAATAAAAGACGAATGCAACTATTTATAACAACATTAAAATGTCAAAATGGTTTTTGTTGATAGGATAGTTAACTGTCATAAAAGACAACTATTAATCTGGCGTTCAAGGCCAAGTGTAATAATTAAGTGATTTTTTTAAAATAAACGTGAAACATTTTTATTCACATTATTGTTTAAATGAAATTTTAAATAATAAATTGTTTTGTAAAATATTGCACTCCATTTACATCACCGAGATCGTCTTTTATCGCAAGAATAACAAATTTACTATCCTAGAAATAATAGCTGTTTGAGACGTACTGTCTAATTTATCATACATTAGGTAATTTTTATTATTTTTAGTTTTAGAACTATCTAGTTTAATAATGGCGTATAATGAAAGTCCTTAAAACGTACTGAAGATATTCATAAGCAAGTTAAAACATTGACTTGCAAATCCATGTTATTATATATCTTTCAATTTGTCTATTATTGTCTTATTTAAATATAAGATAACATCATACAGAGACTACAGGGTTACTTTATAAAGAATTAAGAAAATTATCAAAACTCGTAACTTAGCTACATTGTATCTTTTTTTTTTGTTTAAAAAATTGGAAACATATAATAAATACACTAGTACATTTTCCTGAAGATAAATGTCAATATCTCATAATTGCTATGTGTCTTTAAGAGATCTATCAAAATTTCTATCCATATCCAGGGTCTCCTATTTAAGGTAAGGAAATTGACAGTTGGTCGTACTGGGTGTCTCCTTATCTTTTGCGCCCCTCCCCTGCCGCATTGATTTTTAGAGATAATATGAGGAGGATTCCAGGCAAAATCCTACTACTCTTACATTTAAAGTTTTTTCTATCTCCAAAAATTAAACTTTTATTGGCGAAGAGGAGGCAGCATACACATTCTGAGATAATGTAAGTTCACCACATACAATATCGGAAAGTAAATTATTATTGAAATTAGCAAAAAAAGTAACAGCTGAATATTATTATACTGTATCGAAGAAAGCGTCAAATGCATGGTTTTGCAGTTGTTATAACGAGGCATACATATTTAGAAGGGTTGCAATCCCTTCAAGAAAATTATTAGGTTAGGAAATATCTTTTCGACGTCCACCTCAGATCAAAGAAATCTTTCCGAAATTCTAGTAGTCCAAATTTTGACAAAAACGTTTTTTTTTTTTTGGATTTCCGGAGTTGCCAAATCTTCTTTAAATTGGAATTTTTTGATACTAACTTTTGATTTTTAAATGGAACAACCTATATATTATTACGCTTTTAAATTCTGCTTAAAATTCTAAAATAATTTTATGTTACATTCAATCTCAAAACATTTTGGATCTTTTAGAAACTTCTAGCGGCAAAACGATTAAACTTGACACAAAATGACTTGTAATTTCCTTAACTATTTGAAATATATTAGATGACGTCAACTTAATTTAGTCGGAAATGTCACAATTTGACAGCTCCGGTGAAACCAGAAGTGACGACCATATTAATGAAATTTATGATAGGAAAGGATAGAAAGCAAGCTGTTTTGTTCCAAATTTAACCCTTTAGCCGATAGAGAAATCTAAAAGACACAAAATAACGATTTAGAGACGTCATTTTGACGAAAACAGTAGAGTTTGGATATAACATGTAAGATAAATGTGCTTAGAATTAAAATTACAAACTAAAAATGAAATAATATATGGAGTATGCCATTTAAAAACGAAAAGTCATACATTTTGCCATATTTAAACTTCCAAAATGGCATCTGAATATTTTTAAAATAAAAAGATATAAGGGTTAGCCACTATTTTATAGCACACATTTAGACTTAACATTGTTACAAAAAAAAAAACATGCCAATCTTCTTTCCCCAGAAAAACGTAGAACTATACATTTACTTCTCTCCTACTTTTTTAAAATGGTAGAAAATTCCGTTTAATTTTTGAATTAAAAAATAACTCAATAAAAACACGTTAAGTTTTCAGTTGCTTATTATCTACAATCAATTTTACAATAATTGTTCTACCTACAAACATTTTCCTCCAAAAAGACATTTATATTTTCTTCAAATAACTAACTCAGCTGTTATTCTTTAGGTATTTTATTGATTACCAAGTTTGTATCCATTAATGTATGCTATTTTCGCTATTAAACCGATTAACAATTTTTGAAAAAAAAAAGAAATTTCTTCTCCAAATGACATTAGAAGCGGGTTTTTAATGACGATTGACAAGCTCAAAAAGTGTACTTTAATTGCTTGTCAGCAGTACAAACTTTCGTTGCTATGTAACGTTCGTACAGGTAACAACGTAAATCAACATTAACAGTGACAATACCTAAACACAAAATGATTATTAGATAGGGGTTTAAATATAAAAATACCACAATTTTGTCTTCTCCGGAAACTTATAATATCATTCGGAGAAAAATTGTTTCACACGGCCAAAAAGCAGATTTAACGACTTGGCTGGTTTCATAGCCAGTAGTGGCATTAAAGCTTTTCTGTAGTTAAACAAATAAATATTTATTTACTTCAAATAACTCAATATAGCATATACTGTTCACTAACACAAAGCAGCATATTAAAATTTGTTTCGTCTTCAATTTGCAGTCCACCGGCTCGTATCGTCCCTAGGCTAGAAACAGCCCTGCAAAACGTATTATCTAATTCAACAAATGGAATGACACTAATAAAATTTAACATTTCTCGCAGTATAGTATATTATGTACTTTTAAACAGAAAGCGCAAGTATACTTCACACAGTTACTTGAATGTTCGGTTGGCACAAATAAAAGCTTAATTTGTAAACAAATCATACAAAACCTAAAATATATAAATACAAAAGGCACATATACAAAGGAAGAAAAGAAAGTTTTGTATAAAATATTAATACTTGCTAATATCTCAGACTGCATCATTGCCGTATTATATTTATCAATTAAAATAATAATGAACATTGTTTAAGGCAATAACATAATAGATATTAAATTGTGTAAAAATTCAGACCATCTAAGGCCAGTGAATTTTAACCACCGATTTTACACAACATTAAAAAGTTTTAATAAAGCGTTAACAAAAGAGTAAAAATTAAATTACTAAATAACAATTAGAGTGCTTAATTTCCAATTAAACGACAAGCGCCATATCTTTTTTATTTGGCAAATTCACCTTCTTTCCTTGCCATAACGAATTGTGAATCGTAAAAGCGTCTATCGTTACGGTCAAGTGCTTCGTGTGAATTTGTGAGAAACATTTTCCACCGGAGTTATATCTAAAAATGAGAACAATTTTTTTAAATAGTATTAATATCATAGATACATTAAGAAAAACTACTTTATGTTGCAGTAATTTTGCCCTAGGCCAAGGGTAAACAATACATATTATTATGCGCTAATTTCTCGAGTGGTCGACATAAAAATATTAATGTTTGGAAGTTGCATGTGTAACACAAGATCAGGTTTTTTTGCTGTTTAACAATTTTGAAATGGGGTTAAACTTTTGAATTTTAACATTTAAATTACCATACATTTAAATACCTATATTGAATTTTACCTAATTTTGGAGACCTTCAAAAGACAAAATTTTCTGCGCAATTTTGATCCGTTTTCGAATTGTGAAAAATTGAAATAAGAATTCCAGTCGTGTTGTCCAAACTGTTATTTTTAATTTTATTTTATGTTGAAAATGACCAACGTTAATTTCTTGGAAATAAAGTCTACTTTCGAATTCCCTTCTAACATTTTGGAGCAAACATTTGGGCAAACAGTAATTTTTAGATGCAGTTCTTGTAAATTATTGATGGGTTTTGTAAGAAATACTCGCTTTTAAGTATCGTATAAGTATTTTAAGTATTCGGAGACTGGGGTGAACCTAAGGTGAAATGTTTAAACAAAAACCATCCAGCGTCACAAAAATTTGAGAAAAAACGAAACCTTCAGTGCAAGCAATAGATGGTTACAAAACTTTAAAATTAGATATGGAATAAGGTTTTTGAAAATTTCTGGCGAAGAGTTGTTATCTGCCTCCGAGAATGTTAGTCCGATTAAAGTAGAGTTCTTGCAACTGATCAAAACCCAAAAATGTATCCACCACCAGATATACATTGCCGACGAGACCGAAGTAGGTTAAAGCGTTTTAAAAAATACAAAAGCTTCCTGTAAAAGCAGTGCTTTTATTAGTCAATGGTGCCTCCCATCTCTTAGATTTAAAGATGGGGCATATTTGCCATCAAATGAAACTCCCTTTATTCAGTGGCCTAATAGACAACTATTAGTGTCGCTGGAGGGGGGCAATTATAAATAAGGGCGTCAAAGTAAAACTACACTAAAGTTATAGTTATAGTTATATAAATTGGATAGCAAAAAGAACACGTAGGAAAAATAAATTACGATCAAAAAAGTCATCTTACTCCGTAACACGTTGAAAAAAATTGATACGTCTGACCGGCGAAGAATTTGTTTGCATTCCTTGGGTATTTTTGAATAGAGATTTTTTTTGTCACAGTGGGCGCCAAAAACAGGGAGAGTCGGAAGGCATTTGCACCCCCTCCCCTTGGCCACTGTCCTTATTCAATCGTTGGATCAAAATATTTTAAGGTTAACCAAGTTGTACTATAGAAAACGTCTGCTGGAATACGTGGTGGTCAAGGGAGAAAATGTGGCAGATAGTTTAAGAAGTCTAACTATAAAGGATGCAATTGCAATCAGACCCCCCAATTATTAAAAAATGCTGGAATAACATATTTAACGAACACGATGTTGATGATGATGACCTTCCCCTAGCCACACTTCGAGAATAGCTGAGTCCAGAAAACATCGAGTAACTGCAAGTGATTGGACCGGTTAGTAAAAAAGCACAGAAATAAATTAGTAAAATTAATTAAGAACATTTTTGTAATTTCTAGGGTGAATATAACGACAAAGATATTGAAAAATAGAACCAAGATTTACAAGATTGTAATATAGCTGCATCATAAGCAACAATTCCGAATCGTTAGTTCACTCAGACACGGAAGACTATGAATCTAAGATAGAAAACGAGGAACCTAAAAAAGTTTCTGTTACGGAGGTTCTGGCAGCACTAAAAGTGGTTTCGCAATGAGTAGAGCAAAATAATGTTGCCGATAATAATACAGAGAGCCTACGTAACATTTAGGACAAAATAAAATAAAATGTAAAAATTTTCTTAATACATATGTATATGTACATTTTTTTTACAGTTTAAATTTAGAGACCAGAGAGACATTGCTTTTTCCAACATACACGACTTTGCATTTTTAACTATACCTCCGATGGTGTGAACAGTCTCGATAATATGAACACGTCCGGTTTTTTGTTTTCACACAAGCGGAAGTTTACTATATATATATATATATATATATTTATATATATATACACATACATACATACATAAATAAATACATACCTACATACATAAATAAATACATACCTACATACATATATTACTTGGACTTAGCATTATACTTACTTGAAAAACTTGTCAAACATTTTATCGTTGACCTGTTTGGGCCCCGTACCATATAACTTCATAACCACTTCTGTGTCAGGACAATAGGAATAGAGAGCTCTGAACTGGCAGCCTGCGTCACGGAAGAGAATGAGAAAATGCTTACTTTCGGATCTATTGATTTCTTCGAGTACCCGTTTCTTCGCCTCCCTGTTTACTACTCCGGGAAATACGCAATATTCTACGGCATTCAGCATTATACTCCGGTTCGACTTTGTGGCCGGTTGCTTGTATAAACGGGGACCTAAAAACAAAAATACGAATAAATAATTAACTTTATTTATTGACATATGCGATTATGAAATTAAAAGTAGTACAAAGAATTCTAGGAAGATTTTTTTCTCTATTACAGGCCACGTTATGGTAAATTACCGTACATTTCATGAAATAAATAGCCCTAATTTATTACGTAAATTACTGATTAATTAAAATTGTCGTCACCTCATAATTAATCACTCATTTGTTACCGATTTCTTCCGAAGTGACATCGAATGCATAAAACCAGTGACTTTCGACTTCTTTAAAATTCCATTACCGCATACATTCTTTTAAAAAATAAAAAAAGCATAGAGGTTATATTATAATAATATGGATCCCAGAGAAGCTTTTTTTAACTTCTCGTTCGTTTAAATTAAAATGGGAGCAGCCAAAATTCTAAACTTGGTCGCAAAAGTCCTTAAAAAGTCATTCCAAAATTAAGGAATACAAAAATAAATTATTACATTTGCAAAGATTAGATATTATCTATATTTCATAATGAAATGATAATTATTATTCTTTGGTCCATTTAAAAAAAAAAGTTCATATGAATGAACATCTTAAAAGGCATTAACATTTAAACCACAGGGTGTTCAAATTTCAAGAAAAAAATACTTTTTATTAAAATATATTTTATACCGTTGTAGATAATTTTGTGAAACTCGGTCCATATTTCAAATTTAATTAAAATTAAACTTTTAATTTTTCATATTACCAGTGGCGTTTATACGGGTCCGACGCATGGTTTTCACAAAAAAAAATAAAAACCATTCTCCTGGCTGATCATATCGCTAGAATCTGATGAGATAATTTGGTATGTAAAGAAAAGGCAAAAGATTTTTTTAGGCTCTTAAATGTGTTTAATAATATAAAATAACAATAACGGTTATTATTAATACATTAATAATTAATTAAATTATGTAATGTTAATAAATATTGTTATTGTTTTATTCTATTAAACAAACCCAATATCTTAAGAAAAGAAAAGAACGTCTTTTTCTATGTTTTTTTTGACATAAAGTTAATTAAGAACCTACGTATGTGTATTATTTATTTTATGCAATAAATATTAGCTGTGGGGTATTCTGGGTAAACTTTCTTAATCAACAAAAAATTATATTTTTCTGATACATATTTATACAATTTTTTGAACATAATTAGTGAAGCACTAGCAATAATTATTGCGTTTAAGATCGTGCTATATATTTTTTTGACAAAGCATTTGTGTTTCGACACAACAGGGAATATTCGTCTCCAAAATTCAGTACATTTTATTTACATTAGCTTAAATATGTGCCTACAAATTTTGAGCAAAAAAAATCCATTTTTGGGGAAAAATAAACATCAGCGACAAAGTGAATTAGAATTTAAAAAAAATATAAATAAGCCCCGAAAATTAAAATTTTAAAGATGCATAAATAAGTTGCGAAAATTTTAAATTTCTACATAGCAGGACAGTTGATGAAGCACTGTTTTCACAACTTGACAATCATTAAACAAGAAGAGGAGTATGGTCGTCATTAAAATATTGTAAGGATATATATAAAAATGGATAGCACTATACTAAAGAGTTCCATATAAAACTAGACAAACAGCGATTGGTTTAATTTCCGAGTAAAAACAAAAAAAGCAAAACTACTCGATAAACATACTTATTTGACTTAATGCCAAATTACTGAACTGAGAAAAATATGTAGCAGTAAACAATTGCAGTATCAATAAAAAATAGTTCAAAACACTTAAAAAGAACCTAGTAGAACGACAAAAATTAAGTAAAAGTATCAAACCAGGTTTCCAATTAGACGTATTGCGATAGCAACATTTTTGGAAAACTATGGGTTTTCGACAATTTTGACTTCCTAGAACATGAAAAATAATACGAAAAATTTTGACAGCCATTGGCTCAGACTAAATAAATAACTAACTCTCCTACTCATTCATAAGTAACTAAATAAAAAGAGAGAACAAGTCATCGCGCCTGAAGCAAGTTAATCAATGAAATACAAATCGGGTTGAAATTGGTTCAAACGTGGTTTTATTTACGCTTAACCTTGAAACGTGCGGTTGGGAGAAGTATACTCAAGCTTTTTACACATCATACACTTAAGAACCATAATGATATCGAAAAACACAATTCTTATTAATTATAACACTAAAACAGAACTTCTAATCACTGACAACTTCGAATTTAAAATATCAGCCGTTACAAACCTTTTACTATCTTGTTTTAGTTAAGCTAAGCGGCGTTGACACATTTCGCTCGTATACATTCTCTGTCATGAGTCTCAACTAGGTATTTATATTTTAAAAATATTATTGTTTTTTCTATTTTGAGAAATAAAATTGCTAAACACAAAAAATATGCGATCATATATTAAACACCGATGCCTGAAGTACAATGCATTTAATATACGATTTACTTTAGACTTTATTTGTACTGCGCAAATAAATACACAAATAGGTATATAGCATACCACTTATTAAACGCTGTCTTTTCTTGCAATCAGGACATTAGCAGATAAAGAACATAAGAGAAAAGAGAAGAGCGTATGAGTCTAACCCTAAAAAAAGTAAATGCAAGCGTCATTTAAAACGTTAACTATCAAATTCACTGAAGAAAAGTATTTTCAGAAAAATGCCTCACAGGAGAACAAACACCAGATTCATCATATTCTGCGGTGGTTATCTGCTATTTCTTTGTATCGGCGCTACAATATATATAGCGATAGAAGAAGGAGAAGAAAAGTCACGTCTGGCGAAACTTCATAATCTAAGAAAGGATTTCCTTCAAGAACATCCGTGTGTAGAACCTGAACAGCTCCACCACATATTACGTACCTTTGAAATGGCATCTAAAAAGGGTATACTGGTATCGGATAATCTTACGAGTTGGGGTTTTGGACAATCTTTTTTCTTTGTTACCACTATTGTTACCACAATTGGCTATGGACACATATCACCTCTAACGCAAAGCGGAAAGATATTTACCATAGTGTTTTCGTTAATAGGACTACCGCTAACGCTGAGCGTTGTATCTGCTCTAGTAGACAGACTACTAATTCCTACGTCCAGTTTGCTCTATTGGCTTAATAACAAGCTGGAACACTCACATAAGGCGTTTACCATTAGACTGCTTCATCTCATAATTATACTAAGCATTGCCACTGTTTTTTTGCTAATACTACCAGCAATATTTTTTAATTACTTTGAACCAGATTGGACTTTTCTAGATTCGTTTTATTATTGTTTTCTTACCATAACAACCATTGGATTAGGTGATTACACGCCTGGAGATTCTTTGATATTTATGAGTCACTATCGACCATTCGTCAATGTTTATAAACTAGGTTCAACTATCTACCTCTTCTTAGGTATAATATACATGATGTTAGCATTGGCTGTTTTTTACGACATTCCTCAGCTAAATTTGGGAAAACTGTACGCAACAGGCAGCATAATGTCCGTTACCGTGAATGAGATAGCATCAGATAGTGAACTCGATACTAATCCGAAGGAACCATCCAGGAAGAAGATAGTAACAATTAAGGAAGAGGTACAAAAGGTTACTAATCTATAAGCTAGAATTCTAGAACTTATTCAGATCAAAATAATGTATTGTACACTTATTTTTACTTCAGAGTCTAGACAAACATTAGTACATACTTGTGGCGCACATATAGAGGCTAGTCATAATATATTAATATTTTTACAATTTTTTATACTAGTAGAAAAAAGTATTTTTAAACATAATACACGTTTTCAAATTGTTATGTAATTATTATTAACTTATCGATACGCGAATTTTCATTAATTTCTCTATCTCAGGAAAAATCTGATTATTTCTGAGTATCAAATTGTATCGATACAAATACCACTACTTAAATGTGTCCTAATATAGTGAAGTCAAGTCTATTTTTTTATAGATCGAACTGAAGAAAGTGGAATTTTGCCCATTTGAAACCGAAAAATTACAAATTATGATATATATATATATATATATATATATATATATATATATATATATATATATATATATATATATACATGGGACGCTCCCATAATAACTGAGCTACTGGAAAAAATGTAAATTAAATAAGAGTTGGCAAAATCATCTTTTACTTATCCATTGCAGTAGGCATTCCTTTTTTACTTCGTCAAAAGCATCTAAATAAATAAGGGCAGGTTTTTCTTAACTCGTTACCAAAAAATTTCTCCGCTGCTCTTGTTTCAATGAATTCAGTATCAAACGTAAATGGTACGAAATCACAGAACTATTGACTGCCATTTTGAGGTATCGAAAGATAGGGTTATCATACGGTGAGACGTATATTATGCTGATACAGCTTCTACCACTGTGAATTCTAGTGTTAACTAATGTCTGGCTTTTTTGCTAGCAGAGAAGCAGAATAAAGTTGTAAAGATGTTAGTGGCAAAAATTCAACTGGGATTAAAAAATTAAAGTATAATTTTAAATTAAATTAAATTAAGTTAAATTCTAGTTATGCTTTCTTCCAATCACAATCTTAGATGATTATACTGGCACATTTTTTCCGCGATCATGATCGATTGAGTTCCTAATTATTAATAGCCCAGGAAGCAAAGCCATACAAAAAAGTTTATTTAAGAAACAACCCAAACCATACTAAAACCTTCAAGAATTCAAAATTCAAGAATGAAAAAAATACAAAATTGCTAGAAAAAAATAAGTTAATGTTTTAAGAAAAGAAAACCTTACTTAAATGGATAGCAATGAAGATGATAGTAAGGAAATGTGGAAGACACTTAAGAATTTTGTAAAACCATCAGGAAAATCGGAATTAAAGAAATATTTTTTGAAGATAAAAAGTGTCTTTTATAACTAGTGTTATCGACATAGTATCTTCGATAAACATTGGAAATAAAACTACCTAAAAATAAAAAAATATTTTAGAACATTTTCGTAGGATAATATATGCGGATTTGAAAAGAATAATTATAAATTTGCAGTCTAATAATAATCATTCTGAAATGTTAAGTTTACAAATTGGAGAAAAATCGTATGATTTAAAATGGTTATGTATAACACCAGTGCCTAAAAATGGGATGAATTAAAGCCTGAAAGTTTTGGAAAAAGCGATATACAGAAAATGCAATTCAATATGTCATTGAAAACTGGAGAAATTCTTGGACAAAGGTGAAATTATATTAGCAGTGTTTTTGGATTTCACCGGGTATAATTTCTTCAGTTACAATTATTGCAAAACAAAATATCATAAGTTAAAACTTTTAAAGATAGTTTATATAAATTAAAATGTGTTGCGCTGTAGCTCAGTTTTGTTTCAAAAACGAATATTTTATAAGGTTGCATTGTAAATACCGTGTAATATAACTTTTTCAAATATGATTTACAAGGATTTTTAAAATGCTGAATTCGCATATAAAACCTATTTAAAAAAATCTTTTAATAAACATGAATTTACAAAACATTAACTTTTTATTCAATCGCTTCGCACTGGGAAAAAATGTAAAAGTAAAATAATCCGAAGCTGGTAAGATAACTTTTCTCTAAATTTGATTTAAATTGCAAAAATAATAAATGAGTTATAGAAATCTTAGAAATAGCAAAAGTGGGACACGCTGTATAATTAACGAAAAATAAAAATAATAAAAATGTTCCATGGTAGCACCTTGTATATACGAAATAAAACCCAAAAACAAATATTGAATAATTTCTCTAAATTTTGAGCCAACTTAAATTTTATATTTGCAACCTCTTGATTAATCGCCCTGTATATTGTAATGACAAACAACCTGTGCTAATAGGCGTATGTTAAGACAATGAAATTTCCTCTTTAACGAAAAAAAAAATAGGGATCTGATGCATATTATCCAAGTTACATAATTTTGAAATTTGTGTTAAAAACTGGGTGCCTCAGTTTTTATGTTGACCTGTTTATTTTATTCATATTTCTTGGGAGAACTCTTTATTTACTAGAATCATTGCTTGAGATATTTTGGTGATTTGTGATTTCTATGAGGCAGAGATTAATTTTTAAGAAGTATATTAAAAAATCAAATTCTGATTTACGATTTTCAATTTGGTTTATAGAGTCTCACAAAAATGAGATCTGTCTAAAGTGTTTATTAATAAAATATCCTCTATGTTATTGTTTTTTCTTAATTCTACTATAAATTTTGGGCTCATTTTATATGTATAGCATAATCCATACTCAAATACATTTGTCATAGACGCTGGGAAAAGTGTATAAAGTGTAAATTTACAAATAGTATTAGTTTTTATAAAAGTCCTTTTTAAGTTCTTATCATTACAGGACCACAAAATTTGCTTGATTTGAAAAGAATGCCACAATTTTGTTTTTTATCTCCGCCAGTTAACCTAGTAACATATCATTTATTTATAGTAAAGACAAATTTTACTTCCTTATTTTTAAAGTTCCAAGTTAACGATAAAACACTCCTACATTATATTAAGAGATTTTGCTAAAGACAGATAGTAAAACGTTTAAAGGAATCCTAATAATACGCCTGGAACCCGAAAAAGTTCCGTTTGACATTCCCAAAATAAGCTTTTTAATAAGTTCATACAAAAGTTTGCTTGAAACAAAATATTTTTTTTCTAAAAAATTTGTCTTGACAGGATTACCGACTGGCTATTGTGTCTGATATTTCTAGAATGCACTTCTATTCATGATTCACCAGCTTCCATTAAATTATTAGAAGCGCAGCGATGAGTCCTTATAAAGTGTAGCGACTGGGATTACAGGTCTGAAAATATTTTTCCCGTAATTATTGCACCCTATATAACCAATATTATGAATATAAGACTCGCAGAGATGACTAATTTTTTCTATAATTTTTTTTCGGCTAAAAACTTTATTCATGCTGCGTCTAGACTCCGCGCCTGATATTGTAGGTTTAACTTTTTGGTAACGCTTATATATCTTAAATCTAGGATATCAAATGTTCAACGATGTGTTTACATACACTTCTTTTCTTGCAATTTTCCCCCTCCACTACTATATTGTCAACCGCAGTCAGGTCGTAATAATTGAGGTCAAAATGACATAGGTATATACCAATGGGTCAGTTTATCAGAGTCGCAGCGATACATTCAAAATCTTGGACATGGACCCCAACACTATATAGAATAAACAGCATTACGCTTCTTTTTATAGCCACAGGTTTAAGGAAGCTTATTTCTATGGAATTCATACTATTACCATATTTTGTTATTATTAATCTGCCACAAAAAAGCATTATAAAAAAAATCTATTTTCAGCCTTTGGACATTTTTTTGCCCCAGAAACTATTCCTAATTTGTTTCAAATTTTTCAGGTAAGCATAAATATTGCCACGATTTAAGATCCACACGTGGCGGAGTTCAGTCTCTTCTATCCATGAGAGGAGCGAAGAGGTGTATGAGAAAAATCCGAATTACGTCGCAACCAGAGATGTGTCGAAAACCAAAGTTACCAGTCGGACGTAGAATCTTCCGGGAAAAAGAAAATAACATTTATTTTCTTTTCTGTCAAAATTTGACAGCTGTCATTTTGATAGGTCCTCAACAGACCGAGATAGAAAAAAACGGATGGCGGTACTATTTGTTTTTTTTTTTTGATAATTTGTTTCCCTCTTTTTTCTACATGAATGGAGTGGAGCACTCATTGAAAGTTTCGACTTTTCGAAAAAAAAAATGGGGCCGGACGTAGTTTCGTACGCTGATTACGGGAAAAATAAGCAAAAAAATCTATCTCCAAGATTTGACCGTGACCATTTGGTTTTTGACCTTTACCGTTTATCTACGATCTATCTTCTGTATCTTTAAAAATTATGGTTTGGGCGTGGCCGACTCAGTTAAGGTCAGCTTTAGGTTTGGTTTTCGAACTTTTTTATAATAACCAAAGTTAAATAACTCGAAAAAACGCAACCTTTTTAATTGAAACTTCTTCAAAATGAATGGTTTGGGCGTGGTCCGCTGAGTTAAGATCAACTTTAGGTTAGGTGAGGATTGGTTTTCAAACTTTTTTATAATAACCAAAAGTTAAATAACTCGAGGAAACGAAAATTTTTTATTTGAAACTTTTTTCTGTATCTTGAAAAATTATGGATTGGGCGTGGCCAAGGTTTAATTACGTTAAAGATTAAAAATTTAAGACGAACCATAAATATGGGAATATTAAGAAGGTAGCCGATATCCTTCAAAAAAGGAGGTCTATAAAGGGCGGGCGGGCGTAATGCTGGCTTGTTTTAGCATGAACAGCAATCAATTGTTTCCTCCTACCTAGGGCTTGGCAGCATCATAATTAATGCACTTTTTATTATCTGACACCTTTCTGTGTCACCACTTTTTTTACAGCAATCCAAAAATAAAGGGCCTAACCTGGGCTAACTAAAAACGCAGTTTTAAATTCTAAAAATTGTTGATACACCTTTTTAATTTCCGTAGCAGAACTTCTTTTTTAAAATAATAATTTAAAACAAAGCCCAACCTTCACTAACCAAAAACACATAGATGACCCCTATCAGTTTTAAAAGCATAGGAACATGAGATTTAGGGATACTGACCATCATCAGGTTTTTTCCCTTATACAATATACAGTAAAAACGGAGATATTGCGTAAGCTACTTTCTGACCTACTTTTATATGTTCCTTTGCGCCCCTAGATTTTTTCTGATAGAAAAAAAGTAATTTAAAAATTCTAAGGAAATTTGAAAAAAAAACTTCTGAACCCTGCAAGTTAGAAACAAACTCATAGCACAAAAAGAAAATTAGTTAGATTGGACTGTTATTTTTCTTTGGAAGCCTGACTCTAAATTTGTAAAAAAGTATTACGAAAAATTGTCTCTACAAAAGTTAGAGACTGAAACACACAACAAAAAGATTTTCTTTGTCGAACAAACTCTTTTTCTAGTGGCTTCGAAACCATATTTTTAATCAACTTTGAATGAATGTCTAGGGCTTTTTTATACGTAGAATTCAATTTTGACAGTTTGAGAAACATAGTAATAGCATACTTTGTTTATGTTCACAATTAAAAAGCATGTGGTTTAAATTATCTCTAGACATATTATAACATAAGCACAATGGGTTGCTTTATTTTAAAAAGATGCTTATTGAAATTTCCATGCTCGACCAAAATCTAGAATATGACACAATGTGTCGTGATAAACATTCTATAAATATTAAGGTCTGTGATTTAACTCAGGATATAATATATAATAATAATATAATTATATTAACTGGGAGAGTAAGCTGTATAATTTCTATGGGATCGCTTCCAATAGCCTAAAGAACTGTTTTCATATGTGGATATAGATCAGGATTGTAAGGGCATTCCTGATATATGTGCTCTTTTGCAGCTCTATAAACTAATTTGTTACGTATTAGTCCAGAATGGCTTTTTACCCAGACAAATTTAACTTATTTTATTACTATATAGGTTCTAACCTATATGTTGTATGGTCTCTAGACTATACTTAATATATTTGCAATAATTGGGTTTTTGCATGTGTCATAATTCCTTAGACAATAAAACTGACTAAGAATCAGAGAATATAACAATATTGGATAAGATACTCTCAGAAAAAAAGTATTATAATGCTTTCAAAACTGCTGCAGCTTCGGCAGTAAATACGGAGAACTTAAAATTAAATGTTCGTGCAATATTAGCTCTAGTTACAGTAAAGGCACATCCCACTCGATTTTCATTGTTTGAGCCCTCGGAATAAATTTTGTAAAAATGTTTATATTCATTTCAAATATCACAAAAAATCTTTTAGTTGATTGAAGATAAGTCATTAAATTTAGGAAAGACGACTTTTAAATTGGGATATTTTATCATAAACTGGGTTTCAAACAGGAAGTATGTACTGTGTTTAATAAAAAGAGTTGCTGTAAGTTGCCTGACAGAAGCGCCTGAGTTGGGCAAGATTTTAAGGCACCTATTACCAGCCTCAAAGCTTTATACCGAATTCTGCCTTTTTTCTTGAGAAGAGTTTTACATGCCCTACAATATTAATAACTATTCATACATTCTATTTTCCTATTTGGCAAACATAAAGAGGTCTTTTCGATAACCAAAGTAATGTCGTACTGAGTGGCGCAACTAGGGGGGAGCTTAGCCCCCCAACCTCGAAATTAGCCGTCCCGCCAGACGATTGGTGAGGGCAAAACAAACCATGTGTTGAGTAATGGTTTTGAGTTTATTTATGAGCTATTTTTGATTCTGCCGTTACAATAGTTAATAGTTACAATACAGGTAAGATAAAAACTTGAAAAGAATATCTCTTACTGTGTCCAACTTCTTCAACTCCGTCTATATATTTTTTAAAAATAACACTTAAATTCCTTTCAGTTCGTAAAAATTGGTAAAAAGGTATTCTTCGGTAGCGTAGTTTATTTTTCTCTTGCATGTTTTTTAATTAAGAAATAAACATAGGTCTGGTTTTTTTTCTAATTTAAAACCTTGTATACTTTTGACCAATTTCAGTCAATTGGACACCGTCTGGGCTTTCGAATACGAAAATTACTGGCTCTTGGAGTGTACAATATCATGCAGGTGTGAAGGTGTTTGAAACATTTTTAACATTGGAAGTGTTTATGTTCGTAAATGGAGACCAGGTTACGAGTTTTCGCTCAAGGTGAAAAGACAGCAGTGTCGAACTCAATCGATCACTTTGAAGCGTTTTGTTGTTGATATTCTTGCTTAATTCGTTTCGAGGGGGGGGGTCTACACAGTCAAATCTCAGGAAAATAAGGAGAATCATACCTATTTCAAAACATTTCTAGCGGTTCGGGAGGAGGGGTCCAGACCCCCCAGGACCCTCCCTCTGGCTACGTGCCTGATCGGCGGGCGCGTTTATTTTGAAGTTATGGATTCTAAAAGTTGTTTGAGAAACAGCGAAAAGTGTAAGCGTTATTTTTTAAGGGGGTGATTTTAAAAGTAAAAAAAAAATCATATTTTGAGGACACAAAACCGATAATAGTCAAACTGAAAACAGAAATAGGTGAGGTAAATGTTCTAACATTGCAAAATAATGTAAGTCATTGACGTAGATACTTAATTTTTCTCGACTATATATATTTAAAATAACATTGAGGTGATATTACAAAAAACGGCGAAACTTCTCAAATTTATTTAATTCTTTGTATCAAAATAATGTTTGTCCAGTATATAGGGTAGAACAAAAAAGAGGGGACACTTTGGCAGGTTTCCAGATAACAGGTCAAGTAAAGCATATATTATGTTATACAGGAGAAGTGTTCATTTTCGAACTCGCTAACATTTTTATATACGGGTTTCATGGTTCTATGTAACTTTAAGTGTCGTAATTTATTAAAAAAAATATATATATTTTGACAGCTGCTATGTCATAGATATTAATCAAATCATATATAGTCGCACGGTGATGGTCTAAATAATAAGAAACATAAAAATATCGCGAGTTTATAATTAAATCATAGCCGTACGAAAAAATGCGTCCTAATAAAATGTAAAAAAAAAATATTACTA
Source organism: Kuschelorhynchus macadamiae (assembly GCA_030620095.1). Taxonomy (NCBI): domain Eukaryota; kingdom Metazoa; phylum Arthropoda; class Insecta; order Coleoptera; family Curculionidae; genus Kuschelorhynchus; species Kuschelorhynchus macadamiae. Next base: position 331,135 of record JAUTXW010004938.1, read on the forward strand.
AAACTAGATGAACTGGTAAAATTTTTCATTTTGAGAACGCCAAGTCGACTATAGTCGAATTGAAAATAGATATAGTTGGGGTAAATATAACATTAAGAAATTACTGAAGTCATATGCGTAGATTCTTATTTTTTTTATTATACATATTTAAAATAAAAAAGAGGTAATATTTCGAAAACCGGTGAAATACGGCAAGTTTATTTATTTTTTTGTATAGATTGTAGTGTTAAGATTAAGATAAAGTTAACATGAAAATTTTCATGTCTTTATTAATTTGGAAAAATATCATGTATAAAATATCATTGTTTCTTTAAAATTGGTTTTATCCGCAAATCAATATTATCTTATAAGTGTCAGGGCTTGAGCCCCCCCAAAAGTCGGTGTCTAGTTGCGCCACTGGTCGTACTTCCTCTTTTGAACACAACTTTTTTCTCTATAAAGTTGGCAATGCTAAGTCATGGCCACCTGGGTGAACTTTTTTCCAAAAGTTTAAATAGATTTATGACCTTTTTTTTGGTTGGTCAGATAATTTACAATCAATTAGGTAGAAAGGAAAAAAGTTGTAGACCTTTGTTTTTGGTTGTGTGTTCAACAGTATATATGTTTTTTAATTATTTTGTAATTTAGTGCACAAAATAGAAAAAAACAGTATAAAATACTCCCTTCATAAAATATTTAATCTCAATCGCCCGCCAACCTAGGGCTTCTGTTGTACGTGTTATGAAACAAGTGTTTTATTTACTATTTCGGTTTCCAACTATGCTTACCTGTGTAGTCCATCATACTACTCGGCGTGGAACTGATGTCACTTGAACCGTCATCGAACACACGGCGGCCTTTCGACATTAGACCCGGAAGGCTGCCGGGTCCGGAAGGTGACGGCAGGTGACGCAGACCCATGCCGGGAGAGGCAGCTCTACGCGGGGGAGTCGCCCGACCAAGCCCGGAGTCAGTGTCGCCAAAACGATAAGCCAAACTGTCCTGATCGGTACTTGAACCTGTATAATAGAAGGCCAACATTTATATGAATCGAATAACTTAAGTAGTACGTTTTACTATATTTTTTTGAAGTTACGAATTTTGAAGTATGATACATATTTAAAAAATCCTTTAAATGATCTGACGTAAAACATAATAGCAAAAATTCCTTTTAATTTATTATTTTTATTGTCAACTATTTGTTGCTATATCATGAATTATCTAATTCAATATAATTAAAAATAAAATTGACATCACAAGCAACTAGCTGTGCTCTGACTTTTTTGCCAACGTGAATTAGAAGCAGAAGACAATCTGCCGCGGAGTGATGTGGAGGGAATACTGCTTATCATAATAAGCTAATAACTGGTTTGTGCATGCATCTCGGTATCACACCGGATTCAAATAATGTTTTCTTAATCTGAGTTATAAAGGTAAGAAAATCTGTCGCAGATGTTTCGAGGGCTGTAAAAAAATTATCTATTGAGAATAGTGTGAGATTTTTAAAGCAATATATATTTTTCATCTGCGTTCAGACCACGAAATAATGTGGATGGCTTGAGTGAAAAAAGGAACAGTTTGTTGATGCAGGATTAAATGACTTGCTGTTTAGGGTATGCCGGGGAAGACTGATATTCATAGAGACTCGGAATAGGCTCCAAAAGGACTGATCAAGAGCGTTCTACACAACTAGATTGAGACTAGATAATATTTTAGCTTCAAGGATTGTAAAGTACATTTTTGCTTTAAATATGCAAAGGATTCTACCACCAGGAATAAAAATTTCATTAATGGTTTGAAATATATAAAATATATTGCTGAGGAGACGGATTTAAAAATTTTGTTGTCGATAAGTAACTAATATTTTCATTTTTTACATACAAGACGATTTAAACACAAAACTAAAATTACAAAAAGCAAAACAACCGACGTGAAGTGCTATACAGGTCATATGCCCATTGAAGATGGCCAAACATAGCTTATCTTAACAGATTTTCTTGTACTTTTGGTTAAGTAACAAATCTTTCAACCATTATTACTGTTTAAAATAGATTTAACAACATTAATTAGTCTCTATATACTCATTTAATTTAGATAATATGTTAGAGCTTATAAAATAAAGTGTTAAAAGTGTTTTTTTAATACCTGCACCAGAAATATTATTATATGTAAAACGAAATAGTTCCGCATATTTTTAATTACAAAAAATAAATGGTTTCTAAATTCAAATGATTTAGCCCAAACTTGATGGAAATCCATTATACACTGAATAAAGCGTCTATAACTTTAATTTACACTCTTTTATATTATACCATGACAATTTTTTCGACAGTATCTTCTTCGGATGGAATTTACAGTTCAATTTACAACTTCTTTTAATATATATATATATATATATATATATATATATATATATATATATATATATATATATATATATATATATATATATATATATATATATATATTATATGTATACAGAGTGTTTCTCAATAAGTGTCCGATATTTCATTTCACCGGATGATTCCTCAAGTATTTTTAAGGTAAAAAGTAAATATAAATATGTGGTCTAAAATGCTCTTTTTGAGATACAGGGTGTCAAAGTCTCATTTTTATTTTTTCTTTATAATTCCTATTTCTGGATGAAAATTGGTACCTAGGGGTTTTTTGACATTAGAAATTTGAATTTGATTGATTAATTTAGCTCTTACCTGTAGGGGTCGCCACCTATATGTTTTCTCACATCCAAAGGCTCGTAACTTTTTTGTACGACTTTATTAGAAGTCGCAAGGAGCAACCGTTTTCGAGGTATTTGAATTTGAAATAATCGATGCGTGTGTCATTGAATGGCAAAATGTAGAAGTTTCTTTCCAAATCCAAATCTAAAGAGTTATTTTTCAAGGGTTTTTTGACATTAGAAATTTAAATTTGATCTTAATTTAGATTGTAGGGGGCACTACCTACATGTCTTTTCTTACTTTCAAAGGCTCATACCTTTTTTGTACGAGCTTGAAAAATGATTTCTCAATCATCATTACGTAAAGAAGTAAAAACCTTTATTGTTTCTAACAATTGCTGGAAATGCCCACCTGCTGCCAAACTGCATGCATCCAACTTTCTCATTTATTCGTGCACCCTTTGAAACATCCCCGCAGTATTTCTAATCGTTAGACAAGAATCTATTATGCGATTCCTTAGTTTTCTACATTTTGAATCGAAGTTTGGTAAACGAGGGTCTTAAGATGACTCCAAAGGAAATAATCCAGGCAGTTAAGGTCTGGTGACCTATCCAGCGACTATTGAAAGTAATGCATAAACTACATTTGATTCCGAAGTAAAAGTGGCACATTTTTAAGTAAACGGTGCAAATCTTTTTCGAGAAATTGACGATACCTATCGCCATTTAATCTTCCCGAAAGAAAGAATGGACCTATTAGAAAATCTCCCAGAACTCCAGCCCAGACGTTAACCGAGAACTGTTCTTGAAAATGCGATTTTTCTATTGCAGGGGGTTTTCTTTCTCTGTTTTGAAGTAGGAGTTCTGCGGTTTGGATAACACTCTTGATATAAACGTCTAGCTTCATAAGAAGTCTCATTGGCAAGTCCGTATGTAAAATGTATGTCGGCAAGCTTAGTATTGATAAAACTCTCCATTTTTTGACAAACACTTACTACATACTTTAATTTACTTCATAAAGCCTGGGTTATAGATTGAAAAAGTTTACGTCTTACATCGTCCGTTTGAGCTAAGTTTACGCTGATTCTTAGCCCGTCTTGTAGATTGAAAATGTTTGCGCTTTGCGTCGCTTGTGGAACTAACCTTACTTTTATGTTTATATTTATCACTTTTTTGTGTAATGCAGTATTCTCTTCCTTGTTTTTAAATT